>JADRCH010000081.1:4287080-4456648 GCA_019843965.1 Rhynchomys soricoides | reverse complement strand
TATAGTCCAGCATGCGTTCTGGGAATTCTGGAAGCTTTATAGTCCAGGATGCATTCTGGGAATTATGGAAGCTTTATAGTCCAGCAAGCTTGCTTCTGTCTGTGGAACGAGTTAGATAACAGGTGTGAGACATCGGCACAACACTGGACATGTCAGTGGGCGTGAACTAATTTAGCTGGCATTATTAATGTTCTCATCTCCCCTAGGCTCTAAAAGAAATTGAAAAGGCATTTGACTCATCCTTTAAAGGATGTTCCTTTGACGTATGACTCTATTAGTTCATATACTTTAATTTACATTTCCAGTCAACACTTGTATCTAATTCTGAAAGGTCAAACTCTGTGGCTTTCTTGCTGACCTTGGAATAGAAATCCATTGGCATTTTATTCATAGCCTGGTGCTGTTACTGGATAGTTGGGTGATTGTCCAATTTAAGCCTCGTGCCTTAGTTTCCTTGAGTGTAAAAATGGGGTAGTAACTTCTACTTCAGAAGACTGTCTTAGGAATTAATGGTACCTCTGTGTGTTAAGAGCTTTGAATGGTGCCTGATACTAAAACTAACAGAAGTTTTTCTCTGAAGGAAACTTTGTAATCAATCAAAATAGATGTATGCTTGAATTCATAGGACTGGGTAAATTCTCACTGTCTTTATTAAACCATTTAATTTACAGGAACCTCAAATGTTCTACCTTGAAAGCCAGTAATGTTTTTTCCTGTGATGTTTGTGAGGATGAAAGATACTTGATACATATCTAGAGGTCAATATACATATGCAAATGATAGAGAAAGGTCAGGGAAATATCTTCCTGTACTTTCTGGAAACCTAAAGATCCATTAGAATATTTCCACAGGGGCATCAGCCTTCACATACCAATAGTCTGCCCTGTGAAAACTGTATGAGTGACAGTTGCCATCCAGAAAGCTACCTAGAGGTTTGTGAGCTGGTGTCCACACTTTGCCTGGCCCCTGCAGTCACTCATCCCAGCAAATCACATCTTTTCACCCTGAAAATTTCTGGTGAATTTGAAAGACCCCCTAAAAACCCAGAGAGCAAAACTCAATATGAGTTTATATGTATGTGCCCTTCAAAGTGTTCAACAGAATACTTCAACAATTTCTTTAGTGAATAACAGTCATGATCATAAATGAGCAACCACGAATTCTGCAATCCCTTCAGATTTCAATTCCCCCATATATATTTAAGAAATTTATTTTAGAGCTGTAATCAAACACAGAACCTCATGCAAGGTCAGTCGGCAAGTACATCCCTCCGGAGTACATTCCGGTCTTCAAAAGTTAAGAACCCTGCGAAGTGGGTGCCAAGCGCTACCCTCTCAGCACTGGTGAGTGTTGTCTACATACTATGATGCTGACCCTGAGGTTAGAGTGTCCCCAGGTGGTCTAAGGGCAGTCATTCTAGGGCAAACCTTTCTTTCTGTCCAAAGCTAATTAGTCTAATGAAGACCAGTTTTTCTTTTCATTACTACTGGGTATTTATCGAGTGGAAATCCCCAGCATTCATTCAGACACAAACGAGCATCTCATGCACTTTGAAAGCTTGCCCTGGAGTTACTCTGCTTCTCTTGTGTAAACAAAGAAGTGGTTCTGTCAGGCCAGAGGCCTCATTTTATGAGGCAGGAGAATGGAAGCTTGCCAACTTGAGCCTCCCTCGCTTCTCAACCTCTTGAGCAAACCAGCATGCAGTTTGGACAGAGGGCCTTGGCACTCATTGCCTTTTAAAGAAGCCAGTCTTCATGAGAGCACCGTGCGGTTAATTATTCTCCAAAACTACAGTTAGACATGCCAGTAAACTTAATGTGCCTTTGGGCCCTCGCTTCTGAATGGAGTCCTTGAAGTGATTTTTAGCAGAGTCATCAAAACGCTCTAGGGGCAAGATTGTCTTTTATTTGGAAAAAAAAAATTTAAGGTAAGATATAACATTAACTTTTTCCTTGAAGGCAGCCCAGGATATAGCTCTAGCATTTTACAAATGCCAAGGTGGACTGCACACAGTGAGGCAGGCAGCATGGGGAACAGCCTCATTACTAAAATGCCTCCAGTTATTTGAGAGCCATATCTAGGTATCTGTCCTACCACTTATATGGGGACAGCAGTAAATCACAGACCTTTAAGCATCAAAGACACTTGAAGGATCATAATCAGAAGGCCATCGCAAATTGCCATTACCTAAAATTTATTTCTGGAGTCTCAACTCGTTCGCCTTGCGTAGCCAAAGATCTTCGGATGTATAAATACCGTAGTTATTCCACTGTGTAACCAGCCTTGAGAAAATGATTCTCCATCCCCTCTACATACATTATAGATGAATGAACTAAAGCTCCATGAAAGTAAGATATTTTACCAGTGGAAGTTCTCGAACCCAACCTCCTAACATAACCCTTTCTACTCTCTATTTTCTTCGTCATGTGTGCCTAGAACAGATGAGCACCGTTTTATTTGGAAATTATTTGAGGTGATTGAAAGAAAGCTAATTACAATTGAAGCTAATCTACCTCTTTATAAAGGTTTAATAATTTTTGTAGCAGAATTTTTAAATCACGAATATTTAATGAGGTTAATTAAGCATGAAAGCTTCGAATGGGGAGAAGTCTGTGTAAAATTATATCCTCAGTTGTTAGAACCATTTGCCAAGCTCTTCCAAGAGCTTCATGGTGTTCAGAACCAACACTTCTCAGAGAGAAACTATGACACAGGAAGGAACCAGTCCAAACTGACAGTGAGGAAAAGGCCCAACTTTCTCCTATTCCCAAATTGCATCCTACCAGATGACAAGCCCTAAACCACCCTGAACTCTCAGAAGACCAAATTGCTCATAGGAACATGTCATAACTTACAAGCTGCCTTTGGGCCACAGAAGATGGCCCTGTCAGCAGATATGGTGAGGTTTCTTGGAGACTCTTATGTATTGAGGGCTTCCACATGATTTACAAAGAGAGCAGAATATAGACTTCTTTGTTTACAAATCACCTCTTCTAATTAATCCAGAGCTGGCTTGCGGGCTAGGTAAGACTAAAGCTAATTAAAGGCATGCAGTTAAACCTCTCAAGCCAGCCACATAAATCTCTTCCGCCTCCCCTCTGCCATTTACTCTGCCTATTAGATCATGTAGAGTCACTTAGTACAGTTTTCATATAATTTAGAAAATTATCCTTAACCCTTGCTTGATACTGAAAGCTCTAACTATTGAGCCCACAAAGGAAAAAGCCTTGCTCTCTGGGCTTTGGAGGAGGAGAATACACAGGAGGATGGTTGCTTTGTGGGGAGGGTAGCACACAGTCGGGAGGTTGCTCCTGTTAGCTTGGCATTTGTACCCACTTACTCTTAGAGAGCTTCCAGGTTTGAATTTGAGGTTTAAAAATTATCTGTTTGCATTCTGCAAATTTGATCTGGGAATCCTTGACCAACGCCCACCAAATAGGAAATGATTAAATGCTTCCTCTTCACACACCTGAACAGCCACTCACTGCACTGTGGCTTACATGAAGCTTCATACAGCCTGAGAGAGCTAAAGAGAAACCTTGTAATTGCTCCATTGGTTTCCGGTGTGTACCTTGTGGTCCGAAGGCTGCGGAGCTGGCAACAAGAACAGATGGTCTGTCTGAAATTAAGAATTAAAGTAGACTATGTGGTTGATATTTTCCATTTTAATTATAGGTCTATAAAGCAGAAGCTGAACCTCTTCCAGAAAAGCATTTACTTCCTTGCTTTTAGAAAATGCTATGCTAAATAATTCTGAGAGAAACTCTAGACAATCCTCCATGACCCCTACATGTGCTTAGTGACATTGCATATTAATACTCACTATCAAGCTTCCTATTACCAGCATTAATCCAATAAATACCTGATATCTAACACTGGAAAACTGCAAAGTTCATGACACTTTTTACTTCCAAAGTTTTGAGGGCCATCAAACTAGATATCTGAATGACTTTGCTTGAATGCATTAAATGCAATTGCAAATATTTTCTTTCTGGTGAGATTTGTATGTCTCCTGCACCACCATAAGCATTCAGCTCAGGATGTAAAGCCAGAGCTCCGTGGACTCAGAAGGCTGCTATCAGCAGAATTGTCTCGGATGTGACAGATTGTACTTGGCTACAGCTTTAATTACAAGAACCCCCTTTACATGTGGCTACAAAAATTAGGAAACAAAATGGTGCTTGTCACATTTCTCAACAGAGAAAAGAATGGGCTACATTTCCCACTATGAGCTTGAAAGAAAGGCACTGACAAGCCTGTGAAAACAGATTTCACAATTGTAGGTCCATGCATGAGAGCAAACACTTGCTTAAGAAATACCAAGTGGTTCTTTGTAAGAAATAGCGATGGCTTTGCAGTGAACAGAGGGAATCTGTCATCTCCCATTTCCAAGAGTATAGTCAGATTTACTGCACTGCGGCCCGTTTTCATTTTCATTAAAATAGATGGGCAATGTTACATGAATAAAAATCTAGGGCTAAAGAGTTCACTGATGAGTTAGCAGAACCAAATGCTCTACCAAGCTCAAGTCCAGAATGCCAATGGAAGATTGAGGAGTTTGTCTGTCTGTTTCTTTGTTTGAGGAAAGTATCTCTGTCTGCTCTAAGTAATGATTGCTGCATTCTCAGCCTCCAGCCTTTGCCTCCTGTAGATCTAATGAAAGAACACAGCCTGGCAATAGCCTGTGTCTAGTGACACCCTGTGAGCCCCTTAACATCAATAAGTGAACAGAAGCATTTGGAACAATGGCAAGGTATTTGCCAATTCAGTAGGAAAATCAGGGGTTTCCTACAAATCCAGCAAAGGAACCCCAAGCCCGGGCACAGCTGAACCCCTAAAGATATGATTACCAGCATCCTCTCCATTCAACTGGAGGAACAGCCCTCACTTCTTATTTACAAAATGTAATTTCTAGTTTGTTGTCTGGAAATGAAAGTACATCTTCATGTGAAAATAATGCTGGATTCATACCTCCACAGTACTTAAGTACATATAAAAGTCACATGATTTCAACTAAATCTAGTTTCTAAAGTCATTTACTTGCCATGCGCAGGGCTCCCAATTTCAGACAAGAGAACTATCAGCACAAAAAGGGACGGGTCATTACAGAGATGCATACCTCCCTTGGTCTCAGCTTCTCTCTTGATCAACTGGGGACCTAAAGGCCTGTAATAATGGGTGGTCAAGGTCTCCTGTGCCCCATAAAACTACAGTAAAAAATAAAGACAATTTTGAAAGGCATGTGACTTGGATCAGTTATACGCAGGCATGCTATATCTACATTGAATGGAAGTAATATTTGCCCACTTTGCACTTACTGTAGCTTCTTGGTGATTACACTTTCCACAGTTTAGTCCCCATAGTATCCTATTCAGTGGTCCAGATTGGTCTCGTTCAACAGGGCAGATATTCACATTGTTCAAGTGAACAATACTCTTAGCATCTGATAGTAAAATGAGTTGGAAACTTCTAAACAGAGCACCGAGCTAGAGCAATGCATAGGTGACCACATTTGAAATATACATTAGGAAAATGTCCTGTTATCAGCAATAGGATCCCTTAGCAATTGGTAGATACATAAACGACATCAATATTGCTTATCATAGATTGATGGGATGGCTCAGTGAGTAAAGCCACTTGCAGCCAAGCCTGCCGACCTGACTTCAGTTCCTGGGACTTACATGGTAAAAAGAGATCTCAAGCTGCTTCCTTTCCTCTATGCACACCCCATTGTATGTGTCTATCCCTGCCCCCTAAATAATAAATAAAATTAATTACTCATCATGACAATCCAAATAGCTCCTAATTTTAAATCACATTAACAATTTAATAGGAATTGACTAATTGCTCTAGGCACAATTATCTATGAGTGTGAAGCTACTGATTCAGCAGGTCTGATTTCTATTATGCTGTATAGGAATATAACATTAAATTTATTTAATTTATTTATAATTTATTTATAATTTCTAGATAATGTTAAAATAGTGTTTAGCCCATGATTTTAATAACGATTTACCTCCCAAACCATGTATTCAATATTCTAAATTGACTTAATACTTGCTTTTTGTTCTCCAAGAGACAAGCACAGTAAGTTATAGATGATGGGCGATATTTAAAAGCCAAGGCAGCGAATGTCTGTGATTTTCATCTGATATGATAGTTGGGTGTAGTCTGTACAGAAACTTACATTTCTCCAGATAAGACATTAGCCAGATTCACAGAAAAGTGGGAAAAACTGTCAGTAGAGGGGATGAGGCCAAATCAAGGAGAAACTTGCTGCAATAAGGAGTTTACAAAAGATGCAGTGATTTAAATTAAGAAAGAGTGTGATCAAAGGGAATTTCCCAAGAAGTCAACCCATTGACCTGTGAATGTCTTAGGGATCCTAGGGCAAGAGAAGCCTGAAGGCTGGACCAGAAACCAGACTGACATTCCTGAAGGGGATACAATGTTAACACCACAGCAGAAGGAACAAAAAACCAGGTCTAGGGGAAAACACCACTTTGAGAAACGCCTCCTTAGGACTCCGAGATAAAGGAAAACTAGAAGGAAGAGAAAGTTACATCTTTGAGGTCAAAGCTGTAGAGTCAAAGCTAGAGTACAGAGCCTCTCTTGACCCGCTACCAGCAGCATGAACTTGGGAACATTATGCAGATATTGACGATATGAGATGGAATGCATACAGCACTTAGCACACTGTTCCTGGAGTGTAGAAGTCAGGCCCTACAAGTGACCTTTTAGCCATCAGCGAACCACGTGTATGCACAATGGAGCCTACTACTTAGTGGCATGAGTGAGCAGTACCTTGTTCATGTGTGTAATATGTTACACTACCCAGCCTATTTTAAAAAGGCATAGAGTCTGCAATCATATGTCACATATAATACTTGATAACTGGCTATTTTACTGCTGTGTGTATTTTCTGTGTGCTGTGCCTTTGTCATTATTTTAGAGTATTAAGAGTTGACTGAAAATAGTATGTGAGTCAGTCAATACATATGTAGGCCTTGGTACTAACCTCAAAAAAATTGAACTATAGAGCTTGGGGAATTGTTTCCATTGGGGAGGTGTTACACCACACAAATATGGAAACCCAAGTTCAATAGTATTCACGTAACAAGCCAGGAATTGCATACTCCAGCAATCCCAGAACTGGAAAGGGAAAGACAAAGAGATGTCATAGACTTATTGGCCAGCCAGTATAGCCAGACCACTGAGCTCCAAGAGAGATCTTGAGAGAAATCTTGGCTAAAGGACTGGCAAAATGACTCAGTAAGTAAAAGCACTTGCCAGCAAGTCTGATGACCTGAATTGAATACCTGGGAATCCATGTAGTGAAAGGAGAGAACCTACATACACGTATGCACATATACACATATACACACAAAAAAAATAATTTGATGAATGTATAAAATAAATAAAAAGATAGTGGTTTGAGGAAGACACTCAAAATTGACTTATGGTTCACACTTGCATGCACTTGTGCTGACACAAATAAATATGTACACACATACACCACACACACAAAGAATAGACTTGAATGTAACTCATGTCCAAAGGTAATGAATAATTTGGGGGTTTTGTATTTTGAGATAGGATTTCATTAAGTCCAGGCTAGCCTCAAATTCTCTGTGTATCCAAGACTAGCCTTTGAATTCCTTATGTTCCTGCCTCTTCCTTTCAAATCTTGATTACAGGAACGGACCACAAACCTCATTAATCAATTCTTTTCTCTCCCATGCAACACTTTTAAAAATAATTTTAATTAATCTTACATTAAGATTCTGTGTGGGTATATATGTGTACACATATGCATTTGTGTGGGGGGGGGGTCGTAACGCACATACAGAGGCCAGAGAAAATTTGTGGAAGTTGATACTCGCCTTTTACCATGCGGTACCAGGGATTGAACTCAGGTCCTCAGGCTTGATATCAGGAAAGTGCCTTTACTCACTGAGCTATCTCAAGGACCCACTATATATTTTTGTTCTTGTTATTTTCATTTTTTTTTGAGACAGCATCTCGTGTAATTCATGATGCCCCAAACGTCTGATCCACCAGTCTCCACCCCTCAAATGTTGGGATTACAAGCATACACCATCACAGCCTGTTTATGTGGTGCATTAGAATCAAACTGAGAACATAAGGCAAGCATTCTACCAACTGAGCTATAGCCCATGTAATGTACACCTAAGAATGCTATAATTTTGATTGCTAATTTATTGCATAATGCTTTATTTCTATCCCTTTATACTATAAATTAGGCATGATTGTTAATTTATATATATGCAGCCAATGTGGTTTATATCTACAATTTAGTTACTGATTAGTTATATTCCACCTTGTGTTTGAGATCATCATTCTGGATAATATAATCTTCAAGGTTACTTCAGTGAAAACTGTCAAGAGGGAAACTCAGTGTTGGCATTCATAAAAGTTGGCTATTCTTTTCTCCCACTATTGAATAGAAAATATGTCACTCTTTTTCCTGAAAATGTGTAGCAGTAGAGTGACAGGTCATTTCTTTGGGCATTAGTTCCCATTGCTGCTGTTGAGAAGTGGGCTTCTAGTCTAGCATCTTAGTAGATAGTGCTTTCTCCAAGCTGCTTTTAGGGATGCTATCGTGATGTATCCTGACTGAGGTTCCTGTTATTTATCCTTCGTAGGAGCCCTTGAGCTCCTGGGCCTAAGAGTTGATGTTTCAGTACTTCTAAGAAACAGTCTGCCAGTGCCTCCCAAGCAGTGCCTCTTTCACATTTATCTAAAATTTCTACCTCGCTCTCCTAATAATCCTTAGTTTTTGCTGTTGTTTCTGTGCACTTTCCAAATCTTCGTCTTTCTGAACTGACTTTTAAGAATCGTTGTCAACATGTCCTTCTCGCATGCTGACTTTCATTTATAACATTACATTTTAATCACTGCAAGTTCTGTCCTGGGTTTTCAAAGGTCCATGGTCATTCCTTACAGTTTCTTTTTCTGCTTTGTTTTGATATCCACAGATAAAATGCTAAATGTGTCAGTTTTGTGGTCTATGACTATCTCACTGTCTTGGACGGTCCGCTCAGATACCTGTTGCCATGGAAATTATTTCCAATCTAGATTTATTTCATACTCACTCACAGAAGGTCTGTGTTTTCTTCTGCCTCTTATCTGGAGCTGTCACTCAACCAAAATAATTGACATTAACAAACCACTTTCTGGGTCTCAAACCACACTAAGAGGACCAATGGCAATCCTGCTCAGGTATCTGCTTGTGTTTAGAAATAATCACATGGAGTTCTTTTTTCAGTCTTCCCAGAGTTTACCTCAGCCATCCATGGTTGAGAGAAGCAAGTTTCCCTGAAGCCTTCTTTTTTATAGGTTCTTAGTTTTTCCTCCTAACATTTCATAGGTGAACATTTTAATGTATGCCAACTTCTGGGGGGTTCCCAAGGACTCCCCCACTCTGCAGAAAGTCATCAGGTCAGATGTTCAAGGGCTGCAGGGTTTAAGAGAGCTTCTCAGATCCTGCCCTGCTCTGTGCCCCCAAAAAGATTTTCTTTAGAAATTAAATATCCCCACATTTCATGCCAAGTCAATAGTATATTTCGAAAGCTTTTCTACCATTGCCTAGTATATCAAGTAGTTGAACTAAAAGCTGTGTGTCTGTGTTTACAGTCATCATTGGTTTTATAGCCTTTGTTATATACACTTTCTTATATATTGAACTTCCTGTTGAATCTAGCTAAACTTTGATTCCTGCTATAAATTTTCATTTTTAACCATAGAATATCTGGCATGTCTTCTGTCACTTATCTTTTAAAGGTAAAGCACTGAGCTGGGTGTAGTGCCACACCCCTCTAGTCTCAGTACTGAGAAGGCAGAAAGAGTCAGGAGGATCACTGTGAGTCTGTAGTCACCCTGATCTGAATAACATGTACCAGACCAGCCATAGCTACATAGTGTCTCTTAAAAATTAGATAAATAAAGATAGATGTTTGGCTGATGAGATAGATTGATGATAGATAGATAAATAGATAGATACACAGATGATTGATAGATGCATAGATGATAGATGATGATGATGATGATGATGATGATGATAGATAGATAGATAGATAAATAGATATTACATAGATAGGTAGGTAAGTAGATAACAGATAGACTATTTAAGATACATTAACAGCTAGATATAACCTACATTACCTGATTTTAAATTTTTCTTTGTATTATACAGAACTTTAGAGTCTTCTGAAACCTCAAAACACAGCAGGATCACAAAAACACAGAGACATAGTTATGTCTACATCTAATTTACTTTAAAGGATTGGTCATGTTGAAAATATTAGGAATGTCTAAATTGTTGTACAAATATAAACAAAGGTAAAATATCAACATAATTTGATTTGGTCAAAAAGCTCACCAGAAAAGTTTGTTTAAACTACATTTAATAAAAATCAAGTAATTTGCAAATTGCCAATAACTCAGAATTCTAACAAAACCTTTAAAAATAGAACCCCTTTGTCTTCTTAGACCTCTTTTAGTAAAAGAAAAAAAAAATGAGCCTTTCTCCTTACACTGTCTGATTTCACATGAGACATTTTCTTCAAGTAGGGACAAATATAACGGTCACAGTGACAAGCAGTTTCAGGGAGCTCTGCCCATCTCCCTAATTCTCCATCTTTATTTTAGTATGTCCGAGTATCTTTTGATACGAAACCTGATCTCTTGCTACACCTGATGACCAAGGAATGGCAATTGGAGCTTCCCAAACTTCTCATCTCTGTGCACGGAGGGCTGCAGAACTTTGAACTCCAGCCAAAGCTCAAGCAAGTCTTCGGGAAAGGGCTCATCAAAGCAGCCATGACAACCGGAGCATGGATCTTCACTGGAGGGGTCAATACAGGTAATCAGAGTAGGAGAGAAAAAGGCAGCTGCAACCACGTTGTGTCCAGAATAATTTTGCCTCAAGTTGAAAATATCTTTATTTCTCTACCCCACCTGCTCACCAACCTCCTCTTACTGCTTCTTCTCCTTCCTTTGCCTTCATGAGAACTATACAGATGTTTTCCAACTAAGAAGAACTGCATATGAGGAATGACTTTAGTATTTGATGACTTGCAGAATGTGTACACATGACTAATAGAAATTCACATGATGTTTTTAATAGGTCCAATTATCATAACTATCCACTAACTTTTTAAAAGATAACTTTTTGTTTTAAATTGAAATGTCTGCCTTTTTATTTAGGCAATCTCAAGCTTGGTACCAAGTAACATTTTTAAAAGGAGGGAGGAATGAAGGGAGGGATGGAGGGAGGGAGGGAGAGAGAAACTATATATGCCGTAGCTAATATATGATATGACTACTACACATAGGCAGACAACCTTGTTGAGTGTCAGTCCCTGCCTTTCACCTTGTTGAGGCAGGATTTCTCTGCTGTATACACCAGGCTAGCTAGCCTGTGTGCCTCCAGGGTTCTCTGCTACTCACCTCTATAGGCATGCTACAGATGCTCATACTTTTACATGGGTTCTGCTGATTCAATCTCAGGTCCTTATACATGTATGATAGTTGCTTTATCCACTGGGCATGTTCCCAGACCCAGTTTTTTAAATGCCATTTCTATCAGTGGTGTGAATTATAAAGTTAAGTCTAGATTATTCAAGAAATTTTATTTTTAATTATATTTATGCATATGTATCTGAGAGTGAGTTTGTGCACAGGAGTGTAGTGCTCTAAGAAGCCAGAACCATTGGATCCTTCTTGGATCTGGAGTTACAGGTAGTTGTGAACTTCCCAACATAGGTACAAGGATCCAAACTCAGATCTTCTGCAAGAGTAATACATGTTCGTAATCACTAAACTTTCCTTTAGGTCCATGTGTGTTTATAAGGTTAAATGTTTCTTAAAACATTCTATACCGGTGGATGATTAATTCCAATCTTTCATGGATTTCAAATAGCTTTTCTGACTGCCAGATAAATTTTCATATTATGACACAGGCATAATATTCAAATCAATTCTAATAAACACAGTTAGGTCCTTATCTGTAGAACATGATTGGTCTTCAACAGATAATCGAGTAACCTTTGTTACCCTGAATCAGAAATTCTTATAAAAAGTATACCAATGCCAGGTGTGGTGGCACACAGTCTTAATGCCAGAACTCAGCAGGCATAGGTAGGTGGATCTTTGTGAGTTTGTGAACAGCCTGGTCTATAAGCTAATGAAAATTTGTCCGAAGGCTCAATGTCTGTATACATGGGCACATTTGAAGTTAGTGGGACACCCTGAGTATAACTCTAGTCTAATTAACATCTTCTCCTTATTAAACAATAGTTGAGTTTTAGCTTAGATGATGTGAGAACTGTGAAACCTCCTACATAGCTAGAATTTGTGAGCAGTCGGCACATAGCTACACAGGCATGTTTTAGCAGTGGTCTGTGCAGATGGTCAATGCCCAGAGCTGTGTCATAAAATCCCAGTCCAGTCCATTAGCAATATCTTCAGCTAATCTGCAAAGTTACCTCTTACTGCTTATCCTGTGAAGAGACATTTTAGTGACAATTCGGATTCTAGGCTACACATTTTCCTCTTCACTAACTAGAAAGCATTTGCTTGTAACTGTTTTTAGTCTTTTGGCTTTCTGATGGAGAGAGACCCATCCAACACAAGGCTCAGAAGAGCTTCTAACCAATTTTCTATATTTAGAAAGTTGGATTGCTAGTTGTTTTTCTTCTTTCATAAAATGCATTCAAAAGCAGAAAAAACATAATTTACATCCTAAATACTATAAACCAAACAGCTCATCTCTGCTTCAGAATATAAGACTTTAATGATGGCTATTAGCACTGGTAGCATGTAGAAAACATTGTGGCAGAGAGGCATAACATACAGTTAAATGTTTTGTCCAACCCAGTCCTGATATGTTTTGCATATTAACATTAATATTTATGGATTTACTCATTTTCATCTGAAAGTTTCATTCAGCAATATTTTCACTTAGATGACACATTGACAAAGAACAAAAGGCCATCTATCTCTCCAGGCTCCCAGCATAGCACACTAGGGATTAGTGCTCACTTGGTCTCATTTCTATTTTACAATTGAGTTATTGAAACATGTACGATGTCTCTGTGGTAAGACTGCTTAGTGAGTTCTTAGGTTCAATGCACAGCTTCTGAGCCCTTATTTGGACTTAGACTGTCCCTTGGGGCTCACAAGCTGAGTAACACACTAACCATCCCATACCCCTGTCTGTGGACATGTGTCACAGTCTGTTATGCGTCACCGGAGGACATGACAATAAAACATGGAGCTGCTGGGAATACACAAGCTACTGTATGTGCAAGGAGTTATATCCAGGTTAAAGTTCATGGAGAGATGGCCCTGAGGATGGGTGTGTCATGGGGAATGAGGAGAATGTAGAGACATGTAAATGCTTAGAAAATGTACAAGCCGTGTATACAAATGGCTGCCCAAGAAGGAAGCTAAAAAATTAGAAATTGTCTCTTCCTCAAATGATTTCTTAAAGTCAAAAGCAGGTCCCCTACTGCTATAATCTGAGTTCCCTTGCTTTTAACAGTGAGGCAATCATTAACAGAAGAAGGCAACAAATAAAATGATGAAGGTCAAAGGTGTCCTTGCACATTTTAGCATAAACTTGCCATTAAGTAAGACAGCATTATTACTAGGCAACCCACATCATGTGATATAAATAGGAAGAGGAAATAGAGGTTAATAAAATCTTAGGTAAATAACTTTTGAAATGACCCTAATCCCTTCTCAGACTGTACAATCAATTAATGTTTGTGCTTTTTATTCCAAGGATTCAGGATATTAATAAATCCCTATGCTTACAAGCAAAGCATTCTCTAATTATATTTATTCTATATAGATACTAGATATTCTTTATAGGTAGTATATATGGGAATTGAAGGAATATATTGTTTAAGTTTGTATTGACTCTGAGGAATATATTTGCATTATAACCAATCATATGGAGTGTCTTCTAAATATGTAGTTTTTATAGAAGTGTGTCGAAATCGTATATCTAACGTTTCCCCCCAAAATGAAAGACATTCATTAATTTCCTGCAGAATGATAGAAAGGTCACTCCCTTAACAGAAAAGTTAATACCTCCCTCTCTCTCTCTCTGCTCTTAGGTGTCATTCGTCATGTTGGAGATGCCTTGAAAGACCATGCATCTAAGTCTAGAGGGAAGATATGTACCATAGGTATCGCCCCCTGGGGAATTGTGGAAAACCAGGAAGACCTGATTGGAAGAGATGTGAGTCCTGGGGAGTGCTCTGTTATGTGACTTCTCCTAGCATCTGCAATATGATATGTTTAAGTCCATCTTTCAAAGTCAAACTTATATTATGAAAGGCTTACTAAATGCTTACTTGGTTTCTAAATTCTATTTATTTAAACTACCCGTCAATTCTCCCAACCAGGGTATGGATAGTATCCCAGATTGACTGTGACTTAAATGTACTAGATGTTCATTAAAGGATTAGTATTGTGACACAGAAAGAGCCTGATCAGGCACTTCATCTCTGAGCCCAAGAGATGGGTAGATTCTGGAAGGTGCAATGAACAGCTGCCAGGGCTAATTCTGAGGAATAAACAATCAAGGGCATGAAAAAAGAACTCAATAATAATTACAAGACACTGATGAAATATATGTAAGACATTAAAAGTATACAGGCTTCTCATGTTCATTGATTGGAAGAATTAATATTCTTTTAATGTCCCTTCTACTCGATGTAATCCTTATCAAAATGTCAATGACATTCTTTAGAGAATTAGGAATAATGACCCTAGAGTCCATATGAAACCACGGGACCCCAGATAGCCAAAAGATTCCTGGGGAAATAAAAGCTGGAAATGTCACAATATCTGATTTCAAGAACTACTATGGATCAGCAGTGTCCTAGACAGTATGGCATAGCCAAAGAAAGAGACAAGTGGCCAAAAAAACTGAATAGAGATGCCATGTCTCCACATGTAACCAATGCTTAACAGAGGCACTGAAAATGCTCACTGTACAAATGATGCATTTCCCCAGAGGATTCAAATTGGACCCTCATCTCTCACTCTGTACTTGAGATAGAACCATATAGAAGAGGGGTTGGGGAGAAACTGGGAGGAGTCGGGGGGAGAAACTGTAACCAGGGTATGAGAAAAGAACCTATTTTCAATAAAAGAAAAAAAATCATTGAAATGGAAGAGGGGGGTTAAATGTGAGATCTGAAGCCACTAGACCTTGAAAAAGAGGGAGCACTTCAAGGCCCCTGTGGGGGTAGTGGTTTTCTGCGGAGGACCTGTTATGTCAGGAAACAAAAGTAAAGCTTTACTAGTTGAGATGAACTCAAACTCATGACTTCACAGCACAAGAGGCAACAGAATGAAAAGGCAACATATAGATTGAGACAGAAAATTTGCCATCACTTGTCTGACAAAGAATTAAGGGCTGAAGTATATAGAAGCTAAAAACGATTTAAACAAATCTATCTCTAAAATGGGAAAAAAAAACTAGTGTATTGAAACATAGCATTGACCATTAGGGAAATATAAATCCCAACTATAATGAAAACAGGTATTACAAAATTAATAACAAATTCTGGCAAAGATATGCAGAAATGAAACTCATATACTGATGATGGTAATATAAATTATTCCAGCCATTATGCAGAGCAATATAGAGATTCCTCAAAAACTAAAAATATATATACCCATTCTGTGTATATATCCAAAGAAAGGCAAATCAGCACACCGGCTACACTAGTCACAATACATAAGGAACTAGCCCAGATGGTCAGCAATAAATAACTGAATAAAGATTATATATGTTGTGTATATGTGTGTAATAAAGATTTTATAAACATATTATATATGCATATATATGTATACATATAATTAATTAAATATGACCTGGATATAAAGGAGATCCTGTCATTAACAGTAAAATGGAATTGATGACATCAGGTAAAACAGGCAAGTCACAGGTAAACAAGCACACCATGGTCTCTCTTATAGACACAAGCTTTTAAAATGTTAATGTAAGGATGGCCACTAAGATCAGGAAGAATGGATGTTTGAAAAGGAGGAGTTGGATTTGATGTGTGCCATATGCACATACAGAAATTCATGCTGAGCCCCACTAGTATGTATATGGGATACTAGTATGTATAGGAGTCAATTACATTTTTAAAAAGATATATAGTCAGAATTTCTTTTTTTCAATGAAAATTAAAACTGCAGGTTACACTGGAGACTGAAAACATAATTATAGTCTAGTTATTCAATAAATCTATGATCAAGGTTTATTGAATTTTGATCATTCTGCCGCTTTATTCTCTCATAACTGATGAGCTGCAATATGCATAGAATTCACTTGGCTCTTTTGTTATAATTTTAATATAATAGTGCTTGCTTTTCAAGTTTTTCATTAAAATAAAAGTGCTATTCTTTCTAACTGGTGGTCCATGGCTGGTGCCAAATTTGAAAGAAGCCTGGGCAGTATGTATCAGGGGCAGGATTCTTAGAACTCAGGCAGATCTTCATTCTTAATAAATGTTCCATACTCTAGATGAACTGGGAATGATGCAATGTAGACTTCATGGGAAAGTGTAGAAAAATTAATGATAAATCTTTCTCCACTCCCCACTTGATGACAATTTCATCTCTAAACACGTCTGAAGTTTTGAGGCTGCAGGGATCCTTTTCACTGGAACTGTCCCTGATGAAAGACACTGAAGATCTCTCTGGGGTCGCTCTTTATTAGGATTTAAATCCAAGTAGACCCCATACTTGAGAGTTCAACCCTCCTGACATAATTAGCTCCCAGAGACCTCACCTCTGAACACCATCACCTTGCAGTTCAGGATTTCAATGTTAGGATTGGGGTGTAAGAGCGCCTAGAAAAATAGAATTTGGTTTAGTTTGGTGTTAAACCTTAACGTAATACTTTGCATGAGAATACAAGGCATTGACAGGACATGTGAACACTTCATGTGTTCATTTCTTTATCTCTAGGTAAATTATAAAAATAGTTTTTTGCCATGGCTTCCCTAGGTATAATCATGATGATACTAACTGTAATTTACTGAGTATGCCCTGAAATGGAATAGCTTTGTAGAGTTAAATAAATGAACCATGAACCAAAACCAGAACGTCCAACCCTTTCCAGAGACCTTTCCAGAGAATAACATTTTATTATATTAACAAGGGCCTTGAAAAAAATGCTCAACAGTGGAATTTTTGGCTGTTATTTGGGACACTGATAAATATCTTCACACCTACAAATTAAACTTGAAAATATACTCAGTAGATAACTAAAACTCTTCATTGTCCTGAAAAAAATCTTGGCTTAGACAGATAATTATAAAAGTACCAGGAGTGTGAAGTCAGGAAAGAACTTCTAGCAAATTCTGGTTCTCACTTAACACATTTTAAATTTATATTTCTTACTTTTAGAAAACAACTTAGCCAGAATTATAAGAGGTGACTGAATTTTTTCTAAAATCTTTGTCTCTAGCCAAACCAGATTAACCAGTCGTGTATCAAATTAAATATCCATAATCAGAAACAAAGATATGTTTTCATTTTAACTTAAGGATGAACATTATGTGTTTGGCAATTTTCTGACAATATAATTACTAAACTATCTTTCTATTCAGTGTTGTGCATCAATAAATTACAAGTTCATCTCTTGGAGCTTTTTTAGCTTTGAAGAATTCTCAGAAATATGCCTTTTTTTAATGCTATCTTTGCATTTTAAGCCAAGGTCAGTAATATAATTGATTGCTAAATTGGATGTAATTAGCAACTCAGCACATTTGTCAGTTATCCTGGGGGCAAGCCAAATATGACTTCATACTGTAAACTCAAAGAAAAAAACAAAAACAAAAAACAAACAAAACAAAGCAAAGCAAACACTCCCAACAAACAGTGGCCTCAGCATGAGATTTGTTGGACTGTGTTAGATAAGATCTACCCAGAAGATGCTAGAAGAAAAAGTCAGAGGCAAGGAAACCCACCTACATCTGTTAGTTAAACAGGACGGAGCCAATGCTTGCTGAGCCTGGACCACATAGATTCTGGGCAAACTGCCATAGCAGCAGTCAGGGTCACTTACTTCAGAAATGTAGTTTTGGTGACAGTAATAATGAGTTTGAACTTGGGAGTGTTCACTTTGAAGTTTCTTTGAGATATTTCCAAGAGAATTTCTGGAATGCTACTCAGCATATGAGGAAGAAGCAGAAAGATTTGCCTACGAGCTTAGGTTTGAAAGTCACCTCGGATAGATGACAATCAGGCCATCCCAGCAGTTGGTTCACCATGGGAAGGTGACAGTAAGAGAAAGAAAGCTAAGGCCCTGACAATCTCCACAATTTAATGGCCAAGCAGAGGGATGAGCCAGCAAAGGGGATATATAAACGGCTGAGATATAGGAGCTGAATAGTGAGTTATGGAGGCCAAGGGAAGGCTGTGCTTTGGAAAAGGAGCCCCATGCTACTGACAGACTAGGATGGTGGGGACTTGGAACTGTTAGATATCACTGGAATATTGGTCGAAACTGCTTTAGTGGGGTAACAAAAAGGCAAGCATGTTCACAAGAAGAAAAGTAACATAGATAGCCCCAAGGAGAGATGGGCCATCTACAGGAGTCAGTGTGAGGGATTAAAGCAGCGTAGACGGTACTGATGTTTCTGGGAACATGGAGATGAGATGGGTAGTCTATGGGAGCTAGGATGTAAGAGATTAAATAGCACATGGTATTGATGCTTCAAGGGATAAGAAAAACAGATTATCCACCAATTGCTATTGTATTTCTATCATAACAGATATTGATTTGAGTACATAGTTCTTTATGGTCTGTGTCTCAGCTACTCTTTGGAGTACAGATTGTGGCAGTTATGGTGGTCTTATGTACCATAATCTTACTGAGAGTCATGAATAGTATAAGTTGAAATGCATTTAATATGCCTACCCCAATGGACATCATAGTTTAGGCCAGTCAACCTTGAACTGCTCAGGATACTAACATTAACCTACAGTTGAGCCTATTTTGAAGTAAAACGTTTAAGAGTTCATACAGTTTACCAGCCACAGTACACTACAGAGTACTAAACCAATCACTTACCTTTCTAATCATAGGAACACCTGGATGCTATGGTTTTCTGCCACTACAAAACATTGTAACAGAAAATAACTAACCTGGGAAAAAAGCAAACTTAGTAGTTTCTACTGAATATGTATTGTTTTTTTTTTTATACCATTGTAAAGTTGAAAAGAATCACAAGTTGAACCATTGCATGTGGGGGATTTTACCTTAATAAGCTGATTTTACACTAGCCTCAATTTATAGAGACACAGAAAATATATAGTACATAGGGTTACCCTAACCAACTAGCAAGAACAGAAGTCAGATCATCTGCCAAATGGAAAGGAGAGGGATTCCAGTGAGCAGTGTTAAGAGCCTGCAGGATGCTAGTCACCCAGCAGAACACACATCCAAACTGATCAAAAGCACAGGGCAGGAATTTCAAGCAACACGGAGGGCTCATGCCTAGAGGTAGAGGGTACCAGCAGTCATGAGATAATTTACAACCAGCCCAAAAAAGGAGGAAAAGGTATATTTCAAAAATCTCAAAGAAAGGCAATACTAATACAAGATAGTTTCATCTATGGCTGCATAAAAAACGACCTTCAAACTTAATGGCTTAAGTAACAGACTGATTTCTCAGTTATCGAGGGAGGAATTTGTAAACAGCTTACCTGGGAAGCTTGGGTCTCTTGAGGTGATGGTCACATGACAGCCGGGCAGCTCCGTAGTCTTCATAGCTCGCTTCCAAGCCTGTTGCTAGTTGTAGTTCCTGGTCACGTGGATCTCTTCACAGCGCTGTGAAACCATCTTCCCTACATGGCAGCAGCTTCCTCTGGAGTAAATGAGCTGACAGAAAGAAAGCTAAGAGAAACTCCTTTTGTGGTTACATGCATTTAGTTGTCACTATCCCTTAGAAGTGAGTCATTGTGCCCAACCTAGAGAAGAGTTTCAAAGAACTTCTGAGCACGGTTTAAATCCACTCCCATTAGGGCCCTGGTGACTGCTGGAGACAGGAACCTCTTTTCAGAGTCTTTTCTCACTACTAGTAGTTGGCTCCCCTCAGGATGCGCCAACGGAAATGAGTCTATTCAAGTGTAGAGTATGAAGTGAGGGCCACAAACACTCTGCGTGACACACACCGAGAAACAAACACATTTTCAAAGTGTTGCAAAATGACGAAATTGATACATCCATGGCTTTTAGTGTGGATCCCACAGCTCCGGGATCTGAGCACTCTTTGAAATGGGTCCTTGGGTTTTTACTGGTTCCTGTGTGGACTGCTGAGCCTCTAGGTAGCACCTGGGTTTCAGGATCATCTCCTTTATTCCTAAGCTTAAGGGCTGCACTGAATCAACACACCGCTGCTCTCGCTGGCTGAAGCCTCTCTGATTGTGAAGGCATGTGAAGCCTTTCTTTTTTTCTCATCTAATTCTCTCAGTCGCTATGCTCCTTTGTCTCAGGTTGCTTCCTGCCTCTCACCAGTCCCCATTTGCCCCAGCAGACACGGATTCCAGATCCTTAGAGAATCTCCATACACCTTTTATTTCTCTCTCACCAAGTGTAACCCCATCAGGCTCCCTGCTATTACCTTTTCTTTTACTTCCATATGACCAGGACCGGTCTAGATAGCTCTACTGAAAACAGTGCGCTCAGCTGTCTGCCGGCTTCCAAAGTCAGATGAGGCATTAACAAGATGCCCAGCAGCAAAGCCAACCTCAGTATCCTCTCTGAATTTAAAACGAGATGGTTCTTGGTTTTCCTTCCTAACATGCACTGACTTATACAGAAACTTCAGATTGACACATGGCTGATGGAACACATTTGGCCACGACTCCTCTCATCTCAAAGTCTTAGAGTTCCCTGGATAAAATAAAAACAAACATGACTTCCTGAGATCTTGTCCTCACCATGCATGTCATGCTAGACATGGTCAATGAACGCTCCTGTTCTTTTGGTCTACATTAAAGTTAGGTTGCTCTTAAGAGAAGGAGATAATTATTCAAGCCATGTGCGCCCTACTCTGCTGCTTGCCTGGAGCATATCGATACTTAAGTCACTACGAAATGGACTTGGAACTGCAGAGGGCCTCTGATTGGTGGCATAGAAACCTAATTTAGCCCAACTCAATCCTGTTAGGAAACGAACTCTCAGGTGACCAAATCGCCGTTGCACTGCACAAAGCACCAGAAGAGAGAAAAGGTCTCGATGTATAAGAAAGGGTGAGACTTGACTTTTGTAGCCAACGCCCACCTTAGGTCATTGTTCTGCGCCAACCTGAATTAGGAAGTGTGCTTTTAACACAGTTTAGACAGACTCAGGTATAAGAGGCAGGAAATGTCCAGAAATTATAAGTCCTGTACTTTACAGATAAGAAAACTTAGTGTATCTTGAACATCAGGGGACATTATCTTGAAACATGATCATGCATGTCCTCAGGTCAGCATAGTGCCATCACAGGTTGCATTTCCTCAAGTAATTTATGAATTAATGAGCAGGGAACTCAAGGTAGTAGCTATAGAAACTAAACTATGGTTCCTATATGCTTATTTCCTGAAATACTCCCAAATGAGACCTGGAAACACATAGAAAAACTCCAGTAGCTATTCTGGGCCAGCCTGTAAATGGCTAATTTAAGCCCATGCACAGATTACAACTGTATCAATCTATTACCAACACATAAAAGAATGCTTCCTGCTAATGCCTTGTATAAACCCTTGCAAGATTCCCACTGTACAGAGGAGCTTTCTTTCATAACTAAGGTATATAAAGGCATGCTCCAGATTTCTATCAAACACCCAGTGCAATACTAAATGGTATGTAATGGGTTAATGAGTAAAGGTATGTTCTCACTCTTGAGGAACAAGAAAAGAAAATGAATTACTTACAAGCACTGTGATGAGTGATGGCTAGAGACTAGAAAGGTTCTAAAGTCCACTTCTAAGTTGATTACTTGCTCATCATGAAAACCAATTAAAAGGCCTTCGGGACACTATTCAACATTCTTCAGTTCAGGTTATGATCTCAAGAATGAAACACAAGAAATGATATAGGTATCTACTTTCTCAGCTCTTCCAAGGAGGAGTTTGTGACCTCCACTTTCCTGTTTTTTTAGGAGAGAACACGAAACACCTTACCTGGTGGAGGCTATGGGGCTTTGTGACTTACCTGTCTCCCAAAGTCCCCACTGAAAAGCATGGACAGTCACCCAGTGTACCATGAAAACATCACCAACACACTCAACACACACCTCCAAAGACAGCCACCCCCTCTACCCCTATTAGCTCTTCACATCAAAAATGGTTGTGCTACCTCTGAAACCTGTCAGAAGGAGAAGTTCATTTGTATTCCTGTTTTTAAAAAAGGAATGTTTGTTCGATTTGGTAAATACACAAGAAGGATGGGGAAATCTTTGTATATACAGACTGTAACTCAAATAGAAAAAGACTGCAGGCATGTTTGCAATGAGAAATATTAAGTGGATTTGGAAGGCAAGTTAGACCAAAATATGTTTCTCTAAAGAATGGAAGTTATTTTCAAAGTTTCATTTAATCAACAAATAGTTCCAAGCTATCATCTACTTAGACGCCTAAAGGGATGCGACAAACCACACTTGGCACATTTTGCTAGCAGATTGTTGATTCCCCCCGCCCCCCTTTTCTTTACTTTGATCTAAACCTCTTGGGTAAAACAAAGGCGAGTGGTCTGTCCCTCATTATGCTCTGATTGCTGTTTTACAACTGGAAGCATATAGTTGGTAAGACAGAGTAGAGCTGGAGAAGGAATTAATATTCTACAATGCTTGCTAGGAGCTGGGCACTGTGCCTGGTACTTTGCACATGTAATCTAAACCAGTCCCCTTGAGGTCAGTAGTTTTATCATGTCCTTTTTACAAATGAAGAGACTCGGGTTCCAACAGCCATAGACAGAACTGCAATTCCATCCTTGATTTATGTTGTTGGGGATGTTCCAGGACTCTGCAAAGCTTCCTCTAAAGAGGACAGAAATACTGGGGAATTTTACGCATTTTTCAGATTTCTATACTTTATTGTTCAGCAGACAACCTCTCTGCCAAAAGAGAGGATATATGGCAACCTATAACTTGCCACAAAAGAAAAGAGATTCAGATAATGAAGAAATCCAAATCTGACAGTTTTGCCTTAGCAGAGGAAGATGGCCAGCATCCTCTAGGCACTGCTGAGCTATGTTTCACAAGACAGGGTTGTCACATGACTGGAGACTGAAGCACTACTGGGTTTAGGATTCAGTAATGGAAGTAAGAGATGTGACGGTCTTAGGTGGGCAATGGAATTGCCTTCTATTTTCTGATAAACTACTCAGTTGAGTTCCCAATGACTTTCATCCCTCCCCCCAACTTGAAAATTTTACTTTTACTAATAGTCTTTAAGTAGATTCAGAAATTAATGTGGAGGACAGGGACGAAGGGAAGGAAGGAAGCAAATAGACAGGAAACAAACACGCATGACTGGGGGCCACTGTTACACATCATTTAAGCTCCAAAATTCCAGTCTTCCTTTCTCCTCATAGAGCTGCTGTGCCTTCCCCACCCCCTTGGCACTGAGACTTCAGGACCTGCCACTGAAAATCAGCACAGTAATGAAAGCATTTTCCTTTGCCCAATGCACAGTGCAGAGGCACTTTCAGAAGAGGAGAAAGTCTTTCTGTTCAGCTTTTCTGCAAAGTATTAATATTTATTAGCATGCACTCCTCTGTAGGATGAATGTTTTACGATCAACTATGAGTGACAACGAATGGGAATTTCAACCACAAGCCACCCATTCTTTCGGTGCTAGGGAGTGCAGAACAGGCTTTGCAATATAGGCAAGAATCCCACTCACTCTTCCAGACAAGGCAGCAATTGACCACTGCCCACATGGTTATTAGAGGCAATAATCAAGCTTATCAGATTTCAAAATCAACAAGGAGCAATTAAAACAAAACTCTGCACTGGCATTATACCAGTGCTATATTTAAAAACTGGGACACATATAGCAGCACTGAAAACCATTTTACAAGCTTGGAATCATATACATATTTTAAATTTAAATCAGATCAGTTCCCTAACAATTGTGTAAAGAAAGGATCCATTGCCTTCCCAGGTTTGAACAAAAGCATGCCTATCTCAGGTTTGCCTATTCATTCCGTTTACTGAGAACATTTCATCTTTTGGGCACATTGGACTGTAGGTTTTGAATCAGGATCAAGGTCTAAAAAAAAAATGACTTACATGAGCTCTTCACAATTGAAAACTGCCCTCACTAAATCACTCTGTAATGTGTTTAATGCACTACTCAGTCTTACTCTTCTATTGTATGGTGAGTTATTACATGCTGGAAGAGGCAAGTGCATCACATCTGTACAATTAATGGATGCACTATACAAAGGCACAGAAATAAGAGCCTAGTAGCATCTATTTCTGTCCTGCCAATTTCAGTGGTTTTGTGCAGGAGTAACCAAGCTGAGACTGTGCAACAGTGAACCTCCTGAATGGCCTCTCTTCATCCTCTCCAGCGGAAGCTCCAACCTAGATATGTTAGCAATAGTTTGCCAATACACTGTGTGTCTGATTTTGTCTAAAGGGGAGGGATAATAATCTCAGAGTTTTGAATCAGGCTTGGATACAAGTTCGGATTATTTGTCTACATTTTTAGATAACTTGCCTATCTATTTCTTTACTTTCTGATCTACAAAATAATCATAATGTATAAGGTAGGATTATAACATAGAATGCATATGCTATACAAAAAGCAGCTAGCTCATGATGGATATGGCTTTTGATAGCAAAACAAGTCAAAGACTGTATTGAAATTGCTCTATTTTACGGAGTACAATTCATTATTGAAATTAAAAATCAAAACGGGAGTGGGAGAACACAATAAAGATAAACTTTTAGGCCGGACTTATTTTCATCTCATGAGACTGTTATGTTTTCCTCAAGCTGTTTTGTACTCAAGGATAGTGTTGGTTTTAAGAAACAGAGCTTCTGGTTCCTAAGGGAGGTACAACAAATTCCCCTAACTGAGCTGCCTTGTCTGGCCTCAGTGGGAGAGAATATACCTAGTCCTGCAGGGATTTGATGTACCAGGGTGGGGTGATACCCAGGGAGGCCTCCCCTTCTCAGAGGAGAAGGGGAGAAGGCTAGGGGGAGGGGCTGTGAGGTGGGGATTGGGAGGGAAAGGGGAGCTGATGTTGGGATGTAAAGTTAAATAATTAATTAATTAAAGAGAGGAGAAAACCTGCCCATTCACCCAACTCTCGAAACTGATCTCCAGAATAATGACTTCTACAGTATCTATTAAACCATAATAGATATGACAGAAGAAGGGGAAAAAAGAAATATCTTAGTTAAACTTTAAAAATTATGTTTGGCTCAGTAACAATATCAATCTGACTTAAACAGTCATGAGCACATGGGTCTTTAATACAATGAAGGCATAAGCTCAGATTTGGTAAGAGATGGGTCTTTAAGCATAGTCTTCTTACCAGAGAACCACCACGCCCTCTTTCAATGTCTCTCACCCTCTGTCTCACATCCTGTTTCCTCCTTTCTGACTCTGCCTTCCTTTTGGTGCCTGTAGGTAGTCCGGCCATACCAGACCATGTCCAACCCTATGAGCAAGCTCACTGTTCTCAATAGCATGCACTCTCACTTCATCCTGGCTGACAATGGGACCACGGGAAAATACGGAGCAGAAGTGAAACTCCGCAGACAACTGGAAAAACACATTTCACTCCAGAAGATAAACACAAGTAAGTAAGCTACTCTGTGACTACTGCACTGCCTAGAAAAGAATGCTAAGTGTTTACGTATCCTATGCAGCAAGGAGAGGAAAACTCAAGGAAGCTACAGGCACCAGCCATCCTTCCTCCTGGGCCAGTGGGTAGAGCGAGAGGAAGTTATCCAGGGTAACTCAAGAGGAAGCCTGGGAATACTAACACAATTAATGGGTTCGGGCTCATTTCTTCACACATAGAGAATTCATCCCCAGCTGGGGCTTAGGAATGCAGATAAGCTTTCTCGGAAACTTTTCCCGCTTCCTTCCACAGTACCTCAGAGAAGAAAGGTGCCCCAGAGAAATGGCTGCTATTTAGTAAGCCTTTGTGTGTGTGTGACTAAAAAAGGCAAAACAAACCAGGCTTTGATCTTAGCACAGAAGGGTCTCAAAGGAGTTGACTCTTTTTTGAATTAAAGCATACTGGGCAGGCATCTTGCTCAAACTCTATCACTTTTTTACATTTATGTATGTATGCATTTGTCATCTCCAGCTATGTGTGCATTTTAATGTATGTATGTGTGCTGTGTGCTACATATCTGGTGGCTATAAAATTTCTCTGAAGGCTTTGTGAGCGCTGTACTGCAGTTGTCATATAAACATTTGGCTGTAAATAGAAAGGATGCTCCCCTGGTCATCTACTAAGGGTCCTCTCAGGAAAATTACTTTCATTTCCACAAAGTGATATGTAAGGCTTCAGTGACTTGCCAGTTTAGATTGTAAACACATTCACACATGCACAAACATATATGTGTATATATACATATAGATGTTTATGAGTTAAGGTATATCTCTCACTCTTAAGGGACAAGAAAAAATTCATTAATTATATGTTATTTATATGCCTTATATATAATATATATACATATATAATGGAAGTTTGCATATTACATTAAAAATCCAAAGCCTATAATTTCAAGAAAAACTAGATTCCCTTTGGCTATTCTTCAAAAGCTCAGCACCATGTGGTTCAACTATTTCAAATCCCACCTCTCTTCTCTGTCTTTGTCCCTGATGGATCTTCCTGGCTACGGCTGCCTTTTTGGCATAGCTAGGATGCCAGGCCCTTCTGGTGTCAACTTCCTATTCTTATGCTCCCCTCTAGTTGTCTCTCTGGCTGCTTACTTAGACCAGCATTACACATTCATCCTATTCTGAGTGAAATCTGGAATAACAAATTTGGCTCAAGTCTGAAATAAAAACCATGTTAGGAAAAGCCATTCTTGAATCTTTGCAGCTGCAGCCCAAGAAGAGCACTGGGGGAAGGTATACAGTAAACACACACACACAGTGGGGGGTAGGAGACAGAGAGAAAGAGGGAGGGGACCCAACTGATCAGAGGCTGGCAGAAACAAAAGCATTGTCATCAGTCAGGTGGTAAGCTTTGCTAAAATACTAGCACTTTCCTTCATCTCAGTATCTGAGAGAATGAATGGGGACATGTTATATAATTAGTACTATTTTAAGTTATTTTAGGAAGTAGTGTTACTTTTACTTTTTTCCCCCTACTATTGGATTAAATATGAGAGTTCGTGAGAAAATAGGTAGAAACTGGAAGACAGGAGAGCAAGGACACAAGACATAATTCAAGGTCAAAATTAGTACAGAACAATGAGAAACATTCTCTAGGCCAGCAAGGCCCATCACTGTCCAGGCCCTGGTGGTTCTTGAGCCATTTATAAAGCAGAGCTAGATGTGTGGTTGGATGGCTCTTCAGTAATTTATAAAGCAGAGAAAGATATGTGGTTGGATGTGTTAGGTACACAGCTAAGGATATTCAACTTAGACCAGCCAAGACTGTTAGTTGAGCCTTGTGTTTGAGAGCTGCCCAATAGGGTGTCTTTGGTTCATTCCAGAGGGGACACTTTTTGTTATGTAATGTATGTGCCTAGAAGGATGCCTTTCTCTGAAGGTTTTTGAAGTGCTGAGTATTACAACTGGACTTCTAGAAAAGGAGGGAATTAGTAAGGGGTGGGCAGGAAGGCTCCTGAACAACCACCTTATGCCAATGAACAGCAGAAGCCAGACACCTGGAGAGTGAAGGGCAACCATGGCAGATGGTTAGGGACACCAGAGGAGACCCAACAAGGAGCAGTCTTTGGAGTGATAACTCATCAGGAAGCCATCACATCCAGTGGAAACACTGAACCATTGCTTTACAAGTGGAAACCCATGCAAGGGTTGTGGGTATAGAGATGGAGCATGGAGCCAAGTACTGATGGGCTTATTTTGTTCATGGATTTTGAGGCATCGCAGAAGCCTCCAGGCTTCCATTCTGCTGTGTGAACAGGAGCAAGAAGTGGAAGTTAGAAGCCCAGTAGACCTCAAAAGGCAAGGAAGCTAAGAAGAGAGGAGTCTGTAAGAGTCATAGAGTTTACCTCACACCGTCTCTGGATCTGCTTGATCTATAAAAACCTGAAATGAGAAGTGACTAGGTGACTGACTGAGAGATTCCTACCTTATAAGGTAGACTTCACTTCTTACTGTGTTCAGACTCAAAGGGGAAAGAAAGCAGCAAGTTTGTTAGGTGGGAAGAGTGACCCATGTTCTATGAGAGGTTTCCATGCACCTTGAAAGATGGAAAATTGTCCATGGCAACCACAGAAACCTCCAGAGAAGAACTGGGAAAAGGCACAAAGTAGACCTGGTCATAGCACAGATCAGCCTAAGAATATCAACATTTAAGGCAAACCTGCTCCCTATTAGAAACAGCAGCTCTACTTTCTTATCTGAGCATACCTTTTGCTTTATACCATAATTAGCAATTAGTGATTCATCTTTTTAACACTTAAGTTTTATTTTGAGTCTGTTCTAAAAATGCTGTGTATGCTTTCATTTCCTGCTTCAAAATGGAAATTACAAAGAACTCAATTACCTGAAAATTAGGCATTCTACTACCATAGCAATCCTGTCCACCACCTCTTACACCCATGATGGTTCTAAGGATATTAGAACACACACAGGACTCTCCTCACTGAAATACCAGGCCTCGTCAATCAGGGGAGATGAGTTTCAAAGCAGTAACCTATTCATGAGCCTGTTTACTTACACAAATGGCATTGCCTTGTAGAGAATATGTCTGTTAAACATAAAGTGGATCCTGCCCAGGAGACCTTTCTCATCAGCATGCCAATTATTAGTAACATAAGCACTGAGTGTGTTTACATTAATGTGCACTCTGACATCCATTATCCCATTCACATCCCTCTCTACCAGTCAGTAAGAAGGCACTGTCAGGGATTATCAAGGGCTCTGTTTATAAAAAAGAATTCTTTTAGGCATGAGAAATTGCCTGCCTTAGAATACCCAACTCTCTGCAATTTTTCAAACTACAAATTTAACCTACCAGGGACAATGCCAATTATTCCTTTAGTAAATAAATATCTAGGGAAGGCTTAGTATATACCTACTATTGTTAAGATCTGGGAAAGCAGAAATAATTCACAGAGCTTCAGTCAAAGACAAAGATAATAATGAGAAAATAAGTGAAGTTGTAATATCTGATTGTAATGAGTGCTATTAAGAAAACAAAGCTAAGGAAGGTATCTGTGGACACACACATGTCTATTTCTAGAGGGTCATTTAGATTAGGTAGCTAGGTGGCTGAAGCAGGGGACTGATTGAACAGAGGAATGGCTGTGCGTGGAGCATTCTGGGTAGCATGCAGGAACAGAATCTTGGAGTCTTTGATGAAGACATAAAAAGCTTAGCAAAGATTCAGATTTAATTACAAGGAATTTACATCTAAGAAATTAAAGATGATCACTGATGTGCTTTAAAACATTACTCCAGCTAAAAGTAAAGATTAGATTGGTGGGGGGGGGGGATGGACAAAATTAAAAGCCAGAGGAGCATTTAGGAGGATCTCCCAGTAAGGCAGGGCAGACACGGTGTTGTTTGAGTGGAAAGCTGGAAGGATGGTAAAGCCTGGTCAGATGCAGGATATAAAATACAGAGAGGCTGTGTCTATACAGGAATATCTGTGTGTCTTCATGGTACACTTTAGGAAAAAGTTCCAAACATGTACAAATCAGAGTATGTTTTGATAGCATGACATTGCTCTGTTAATAATACATATTACATATTATCTGCATTTACCAACTCAAGGCCACTACCGTTTCCTCTGCACACATCCCACCCTCTGCATAATGATGAAGGACATCCAGACAGCACACAGTTCCACTCAGAAATACCTCAGCACCAAAGTATTTGCATCTTATGTCAGTTACTCATGGGCTAGACCTGAGTGGTAACATACTAGTAAATAGTGACCTACAAATCCTTAAGAATTCACACTTTTTCATAAAGATTAAGAAGGACAGTAGATTCGAGGCCACCAAAACAGGTAGAGAATTCATTCTGGCTGTAGTGCCATGCGGCAACTCTTAGATAACACTTCTTACCTTATGTCTTTAAATGACTGGAGGAGGCATTTGAGAGTCCTACCACAGAAAAATGACTAATGTTGGAAGACATGGAAATCCTTACTACTTTGCTTCAATTACTACATAGAACACCTGTGTTGCCTGGCAACAATGTACTCCACAAAGACAAACACTCTTCGCAAAACTACACTATGTCCTTGTCTGTCACTTGAACTACTTGGCCACAACTACAACCGTTGATATGCTCAAGATCCATGGATATATGCATAAAAGTTTTCAAAGAATAAATAAATAGTATCTTGAACATATTATTTTGCTGTTAAAAAATCATCTTAGAAGTTGGACAATCATCTTTTTCAATGCCAAATGCTACCCTTAGCTTACAGAAAAACCCACTTAAAACGATATTGGCAGTTCTCAGTAATGAGGGTCAGAACATTCTCAGAAGCTAAAACTTTCTTTTGAGAGGAAGTCTTTGCCCATTGCAAGTGATGTGAAAGCAAATGTTGGAGAGTGGATTATCAGTCCTAGAACTTTAGGCAATTTGCTGGGTTTTTTGTTGTTTGTTTTTGTTTTGGTTTGGTTTTTGTTTTGTTTTTGTAGTAACATTTGTGAATCTGTTAACCCAGGATGATAGCACACACCACTGTGATTAAATGAATGAACACACAGTAGAATTGTGACATGAGGCAGTTCAGACCTTTGGCCCACTTCCGGTCCCCTCAGTAGAAACCATGGACCACTTTTGTATAGCCTCGCTGCCTTAGTTCTAATTGTGACACTGATCCTCTGCCCTGCAGCCTGTCAGAGCCAGAGTGTTCGTTAGGATATTGTTTGTTTGTTTGTTTTTGTTTTTGTTTACCACTTTTCAACCTGGCTCTGCTAATTAAGTATCTATATCTCCCTTAAGTTATGGAGAGAGTCCAGAGGGAGAAAGGAGGCTAAAAATTATATCCTGGCATGTATGATTGAGTCTCTAGTAACACTAATTATTAAGTGGTAATTGATAGAATTTCTTGGTCTCTGCATTAATAACCAGAAACCTTTAATTTTCCATGAATAGTTGAAAACCTAGTTGTCACTAGGGCCTGAGTCAACAGTACAGAAAAGTGAACGAGCAGCCCCTGGGGACTGAAGCTACTACATCCCTGTGTAAGAGTGATCATGAAGCCGAGCAGTGGTGGTGCACACCTTTAATCCTAGCACTCGAGAGGCAGAGACAGGCTGATTTCTGAGTTCGAGGTCAGCCTGGTCTACAGAGTGAGTTCCAGAACAGCCAGGGCTATACAGAGAAACCTTGTCTCGAAAAACCAAAAAAAAAAAAAAAAAGAGTGATCATAAATGTCAGTTAGGCTTGATGTGTATTCTGCCTGTGTCAGGACAAGAATTTGAGCTAATGCAAAATGGCCCAGAATACCCTAAGTCCTTAGATTAGAAAAAAGACCAAATTGTCCTTGGGACCCATTTGATTGAAGTGGTGGTGGCTCCCCACTTTAGATGTTGCATTTCACCAAATGGAAATTTTATTTGGCTTGGACACATCATTATATTATGCACATCTGTCTAGGACATCTTTATGAAGCTACAATTCCCTGGCTTTTCCTCTCTCTGCGTAAATGAGATCTCTCCATCAGACTAAATCCAATCTAAGAAATCCTCTCATAGAAGTCCACTGCGGATTCATGTGCTATGTGGTTTGAGTTAATGGTGGTATCACTGGGTGCATTGAGGTTTCCACAGTCAACACTCCTGCTACTTTTGAAGTTTGTTACAAAGATAATTTGATGCTGCTGGCCCCAGAATAACATCTGACATTTAACTGTGCCCTCGCCTTATGTGGCTACCCAGAGCACTTTTCTCTAAAGAAGCAGATTCAAATGAGTTTGACATTTATTTTTAAGTAAACAGGGAGCAGAAATGATTGTAGAACTCCTAAAAATGATCAAATAATATTGACATTTAGAAGCCTCTTGGGGGAATTTTTTTATAAAGTTCTTGTTGCAGCATCCTTATCCATTTATGACTTTGTACTTATTTTCACAAATCATGAAGAAGACAGTGATAAGAGAGGTGTGTCTCAGTAGGTCAGACTGGCATCTTCCCTTTCCACTGAGATGAGTCTTTTGAACACACTGGTCCACAAAGAAGTCAAAGCTTTGTAAAAGCCAGCTCGTTAAAATTAAGTTGGATTTGAAGTTGGTATGTGTCTATGAGGTACACACCAATTTAAAGGAATTTATGACAGTGAGGTTCCTATATTAGAAGTAACCACTTGTGACTGTGCCATTTACATCCTAATTCCTTCACTATGGTACTTGGTGATCACGCTGAAAGATGGATTTTGTATAATTCTCAGCTATAGTGGTACAGCCTTCTGTAATAGACACTTAAAATGAGAGGAGGAATCTGGTTTTATCCCAATCTCTGGTACTTAATTAATGACATGGGAGAGGGGCAAGAATACTAACATCCTGTGATACATAAGACAACTTCTGGCTCCCAACCAATAGCATCCTTTAGGATGTGCTTGCTACTGGAATACATGTAGAAGAAACATCACTGAGGAATAGTGGTGAGATTCAAAACATTTAACTTTCTTTAAAGACTTTGGTGCCCTTAAACCTGTAACACAAGAAGGATGCCAGCTCTGATACACCCTGACATCACTGTTCACGGGAAATTTTCTGTAATAACCAACTTCATCAATGCTGTACATGAAACTTATTCTATCCTGGAAATGCCCAATGGCATTGCTGTATTTCAACTCCTCATGCATTTGAGTCAGGGAATGAACCTGGGTTGACCCTTGGGCCATCATAGCTGTAGAGAAGCTGCTTTTTATTTGAAGAGACACACCAACTTGCCTAACAGGCAGAACCAGCCCATGATGTAAATCAAATCAGAATTACCAATTCAGCAGTACCGGCTCCTAGACCACTGCTTTGGATGTTTCAGGCTCAGTGATTCTAGTGCTTCAGGCTGGGAGCTTTCCTGTCACAGTTTTTGGTGTCCAGAGAAATCCCACAGCCTACAGTTGTCAGCTAACATGGGAATCAAACAAAGCCCAGAAAGGCAATTGCTTTACCCCTGAGACCCTGCCAAGCTTACTCCTTGGATGACATTGCCCAGGAAACATTCTAATACGGCGGGGTTCTATGAGAATAGATATCAGATGTGAATACCAACAAAATGCTTATTTTTTATCTATAAATTACTGAGAATTATTCTAGAAGTTAGAGGCAGGAAAGAAATGTAAATCTTAAGTGAATGAGTAATTCATGAAGCAAGCACTATGAGGCAATTTTTTAAAAAAAAAATTTTACATTGCATATCTAGCCTAGTAACATATATATTTCATATCCCTAGACTGTAGTAGATCATGTATATATACATATATATTCATATTTTCTATTATTAAACCATGGAGCCAATTCTCCCTGAAAGGCATCAATCAAAGAACTTTTTGGCTTCATCAGTACTCTTATCAACCTCACTGACACTGATGTGTGTCAGGGCTGAGCAATAGTTACCACTTGGATATGAAAGGCATTTAGTAATCAGCCCAGTTATATTACTGAAAATCCCAATGTCAGGGATTTTTTTTCTAATTCTGTGAAAAATGACATTGGAATTTTTATGGGAACTGCACGGAATCTGTAGATTATGTTTTGTAATATAGCATTATTTTCATTGTGTTAATCTCGCCATTACAGAAATGCAGAAGGTCTCCCCATCATCTGTATCTTTTTAGTTTCATTTTCAATGTCTTGAAGTCTTCAGTGTGAGGTCTTTCACTGCCATGGTTAGGATTAATGCTAAGTACTTTTTATAATATTATTATGAGTGAGATAGACTCTGGGTTCATTGTTATATATGAAAGCTACTGAATTTTTTGGCATCGATTTTGTATCTTGCAACTTTACTGTGTCTGGTAGAGTTTACAGGCTCTTTTAAGTACAAGCTTTGTTGTCTACAAATAGGAATAGTTTGATTTCTTCCTTCACTAACATTGTTACTTTAATGTCTTTCTCTTGTCTTATTTCTCTAGCTAAGACTTGAAGTACTATATTAAACAAGAAAGATTAGAGTAGATATCCTTGTTTCATTACCAATTTTAGAAGAAATGTTCTCACCACCTTTTTCCTATTCAGTATAATGTCGGCTAAATGTTTGTTGGCTCTAGGATTTACTTAAGTTATGTTAGAATTATACCTACTACCTTCAGGACTTTTATAATGAAGGCTTGGTAAACTCTGCCAAATGCATTTCTGCATCTAACAAGATGATTGTGTGGTTGCTGTACAAAGCTTATTTATATGGGTCATTATATTTATTGATTTGCATATGTTAAGCCATCCTTGTATCTATGGGATAAAGTACTCTTGATCATGGTATATGATCTCCTTAAAAGTGTTCTTGATCTTTGTTGGGAATTTCTGCTTTTGTGTTCAACAGGAAGATTGGTCGGTAGCTTTTCTTTCCTTGTCTTTATCTGGTTTTGATATCAAGATGAGAGTAGATTCCTAAAAGAAATTTGGTAGTGTTCTTTCCCATCCCTTCTATGGAATGATCGAGAAGTGTTGGTGTTATATCTTCCTTAAAAGTTTTATAAAATTCTGTAGTAAATTCATCTGGTTGATACTATTCCTGGGCATATGCCTCAGGGAATCCATACCCGATCACAGAGATACTTGTACATGCCGGTTTATTGTTGTCTTATTCCTGAAAGCAAGATCAGAAGCAGCCTAGATGTCCATTAACAGATGAATGGACAATGAGTATTTGGTACATATACACAGTGAAACATTATTAATCTGTGAATAAAAATGGCATTTGCAGAAAATAGATGACTCTGAAAAATATTATATCAAGTAAGGTGATGGATGCTCTGAAAGATACTGTGTGTTCTCTCTCATATTTGGATCCTAGTTTATAATATATACATGTAATATATAAATGAGAATAAATGTTAGTAAAGCCTAAATTTAAAAAAAGACCAAAAGAAAGCAAAAAGGTACTAAGGAAGGGGACATGGCCAAAAAAAACCCAAAAAAGTGTGTGACATGAAGGAGGAAAGGAAACTCTACTCAAACACGCTTTGTCCCAGAAACACCTTCGTACCATCATGCATGTGATAAAATAAAAGGACGTGACCAAAACCAGCTTGTGGAGGAAAGAATTTCTTTCATCTCACAGTTTATACTTCACCATTGAGGAAAACAAGGTAGGAACTCAAGGCAGAAACCACAACAGAATGCTGCTTACTGGCTTGCTCCCTCAATTTGCTCAACTACATTTCTTATTCTTCCCACTTGCTTCTGGCTAGTGATGGCATACATGGGTGATGCCCTCCTGAATCAACTAGCAATTAAGAAAATGCCCATAGACAGTCTGCAAGCCTGTATGGTTGAGGCAATTCCCAGCTGAGGCTCCCTCTTCCCAGGTGACCCTAATTTGTGCCAACCTAAAACTAGCCAGAATGTTGCTAATTTTAAATTTTTAGCTATTTTTTTCGGGCCAAAAGAATGTTTTTGTGTGTTTTACCAATTATCATGATAATCGAAATAAAGATGGCCTGCATCCCGTGCCTCACAGGTCACTTTCTCCTGACATGTCTTGTTATATGTTACAACTATTTGTCTTAAGACCCAGGTCCTTCAGTTCTAACAGTGACCCAAAGCAAAGAGGCAAGCATAGGATCAGAGATGACTTCCTACTTACATGTCATTCCTAATACAAATCCAGATGTAATGAAAGCATCATGGCGTTAAGACTCAAAACCCTTCTTTGGTTTGTTCTTCTTATGTGGTTCTCATCAATATGTATATTTTGTCCAGAATAAACAAAGAACAACTCAGGACTGTAAACAAGCCTCCTCATAGCCCACCCAACCTCAAGCCTTAGAGGCTCAACAAAAAATGTCACACCATTTGGTTTATATTTTATATTTGTCTTGTGTCAGCCCTAATTATAGAATTCAGTCTTAATCCAGGAAATGGGAAGCAAGCTAAAATGTTATCTATCACCAGGAAGTAAAGGAAAACTATTGGATGACAGATGGAAGTTTTACAGTTTCTTCTAAATCTAACATTCCAACTACTGACGATTAAATGATTGGCCTATATGGATAGAGCCTTCCATAAATAACATATATCTGGCTTACCTAATATGCTCACTGGAAAAATTGCCCTGAATAGCACCTGTAACATAGGAGTCAGGCTTGCTTTTTCTGGTCTCGCCTTTGAGCTTTTAAGTATCATGTGATATAAATTATATTGAGACTAAGCTGCCCTTGGACAACTGGACTACACCTCAACCCTGATTTCATTGACCTCTTAAGCTAACTAATCCAACATAGTATCCTCTCAGTTTCAAAATAATCATCTACACTGTGCAATGCATCAGTGTGTTGTTACACATTATTAGCTGACATTTTAAATCACAAGATAGTAAAAGTAGGAGGGCAGAAGCCATGCTTCCTTCCGCAGCATCACACTCCTGATGGGAACAACTCAAAGATGAATCCCAGGAAGCAATCCTCATGTGACCTGCACATGGCTATAGTCCTGGAAAATATCTTAGAGTAGGAGAGAAGCCCATTCTCTGACTCAGTGGAGGGAATCTTTGAGGATACTGAAGAGAAGGTGGCCTAAAACCTCATTTCAATTATCCAATCTGGCTTCACTTGAATCCTGAAGAGATAACTAGATACAGGATGAAGCCATTTGGGTATGGGGTGCTGATGAAGTCATCAGAGGACTGATAAACTTATGAATGAGTATGTCTGATAATAATGGTTATTAAAAAAATTCCATGACTATAATTAATCTTCAGAGCTAGTTCACTGTGTTCCTTGTTTAGAGATCAATACACTTGTCATCATCAATTCAACCCTAGATTTCCTTTGATTTTTAACTTCATTATTCAGTCCAGCATATGTGTTAGATCTACACTTAGATGCAGCTTCTGTTCTAGCTTAGTGGGTGAACAAATTCAAGGTTTGTTTCTCACCTTACACATTTAATGAAGCTACAGCAAGAACTTTGAAAACAAACCTTCCCTTTCTCTCTTATACTCCATTGTTCAAAACAATTTTTTGTCCTACTCCTGACTGTGTAGCCTTCCCCATTATCATTTTATAAAATAACTTGAGTATTTTGTATCTAAAATGCTTGAGAGCCTGTGTTACAGATTTTGGCAGTTTGGGACTATCTGACTTTCAGATTAGGAATGTTTTACCAATACCAAAATCACAACAATTGTGACTTTCTCATTTACACAACACAGATTCCTCCAGAAAACAAATGTTCATAAATCTCATTAGAAAAGATAATAAATAATTTCAAAAGACAGTCAAATAAATAATATTCACAACTATGACAGCTAATTTCCATAATATGCAAAGTATTTATAAATCAAAAAGAAAAATGTGCAAAACTCTATTGGAAACCAAGCAAAGAATATCCATAGGAAGGTCATGGGGAAGAAAATAAAAATTTAACATCATTCAACAATGAAAGAATTTCATCAATCAAATTGGCAAAACTCAAAGATCAGAATAATCAATAAATCCCACATAAATATGAACTGGTAACATCTTTGTTGAGTGTGTAATGCTGAGTAATGCGGAAACCTTATTTAGCCAATACTCTGGAATCCCCTTTAAGTATACAAACCTTTTGATCTATATTTTCTCAACCTGGAATTTACTCTGTATATATTTACTATAATATTGCTCATAATAACAAAACAAAAATAACCTAACCATTATTTGGTAAAATAGAGAGACATGGAGTGAAATACTAAAGTTATTGTAGATTATGAAATAGTTCCACTTGGGGTCATATAGAAAACTATCTAAAGGTATCTTTTAAGTTAAATGTCTATTCTATAATGTAATTGGTAGCTTACTATAATCATATTTTGACATTTTATACTCATATGCTTATATAATACCCCCAAGTATTCTAGTGGATAAATATTACTGACAGTGAGCCAGGTGGGAGAGAAAGGCAGGAAGTGCTACACTTAATGCTTTTAAGATTTCTTGGTGTTTTGTCTAATTTAAGGTTTTTATTACTATGATGGAAAATCATGAGCAAAGCAACTTTGAGAGAAAAGGGTTTATTTGGCTTACATTTCCATATCACTTGAAGGAAGTCAGGACAGGGACCAAACAAGGCAGGAACCTGGAGGCAGAAGCTAATGCAGTAGCCATGAAGGGGTGCTGCTTACTAGCTTGCTCCTCGTGGCTTGCTCAGCCTGCTTTCTTATAGAAACCAGGACCACCAGCCCAGGGATGGCACCACTCACAATGGACTGGGCCCTCCTCCATCAATCACTAATTAAGAAAATAAATGTCTTAAGCTGGATCTTCTGTAGGCATTTTCTCAATTGAGATTCTCTCCTTGCAGATGACTCTAGCTTATGTCAAGTGGACATAAAATTAACCAGCTCAGTGTGGATTTTACAGTAAACAAAGACATTTTTTGTCATAGAGGATGTGAATAAACCTTTAACTAGTCTCTCACATCCCTGTAAGACAGGAGTTTGATACCTTCTTTCCTGCACATACACATGCCATGCCTTAAAGTACTTACTATATATAATTAAGATGTACAAAACAGAATTATAAAACGTGCTTATAGTAAAACAATCTTACTTAGTTCCCCATCTCTTCCCCAGGATAAGTAGACACAACCTACTCATTTGGCAAAAATCCTAACTACAGCACACTACTGTCTACTGTAGTTCTCATGTTGTGTGCTATAAATTAAATTTTAAATTGTTCATCCAATTGTTGAATCCTTTAGCCCTCATTTCCTTGCTCCCCTACCCCAACTCTGAGGTAACTCCTATCCTTCCTGAGCAGTGAGTACAAGCCTGTCTCGCTGCATTCGAAATAACTCTTCCATGATCCATGCATTCTTGGCTCAGTCTTCAGAGTGAAGAATCATGAGAGTCCCATCAGGAAACTTAGGGGAAAAGAGAACATGAGCAATGTTCTCAAGTCATGTGTAGAGGTTATGTAAAAATTATGGGGCCAATATAACAGATTTCATGCTTTGATTTAATAATGGCCAAAGTCAGAACACTAGTCATGGTCCCTCTTTGGAGTTGGCAGATTACAATCCAGCCTAAACACACTCCCAGTACTAAACTATTAATAGATGTCCTGTTGGAGAGGGGAGACTAGAAACACCCTATGTCTGTGTCCTTTCCAAGAAGAGAATATGTGACCGACAACTAGTCATTTCTCTTTCACCACAGTCTACATACCCCAAAGTCCAGCTCCCTTTTCCCTATTAAGTTGAATGGGTTAGTAAGCTCATTCAACAGAGGTTTTATGTTAAATATTGTCCATATGCTCACTGTAGCAAAGTATAACCAATATACTCTTTATCTTACTATAATTCTAAGACATTTCCTATGTAGAGGTGTGTGTGTGTGTGTGTGTGTGTGTGTGTGTGTGTGTGTGTGTGATTTCTTCAGCTTTTTAAAATGTAGCAAAACCTGTCATTTAAAATATCTGTCACGTAAAATAAAAGGTGATTGCATCATTCCTTTCCCCATGGCATTGCTTCTTTGGAGCCCCTTCTTTATAAACATTTTCCTGAGTACCTATACTATAGAAAGCACTGGAGAGGTTGCATAGTGACATAGCTTTGTACTTAAAGAACTTAGTCTTTGAAGAAGTCAACAAAGCTCGTGTTCATCGAATGCTATTCTAAATCACAAGGAATAGCTGATTTAATCCCCACAACAACCATTCTTCATCTACTCCTCAGTAAGCAAACTGAACCACAAGGAGGCCAAGGAATGGCCAAGGTCAGACTGCAACTAAGTGGCAGACCCAAGAAGTCAGTATCTGAGCCCACGCCTGTACCAGCCTGCTCTAAGGGCTGGCGGTGTGTGCAGAGGCTGCACTATAGAACAGCAAGTGTCCCATGCTCTTTGTGATACAAAGTACAGTGGCAATTCAGACAAAACATCTGGGGGTAGAATATTCATGGGGATGCCTGTCAAGCAAAATTTGACAGGCATAATGGGGGCAATCCACTTACATGCCACATAGGTGAAAGCTCTCAATAGGCAGAAAGTTAGTGCCTGTTCACTTTTTATCTTCAAATGGCAGAGGGAAATTTTCCACTGCAAACAAGAATGGGAAGATGTGAACTCAAGTTAATTTTTTAAAAACATATAATCATCAAACTCATAAGGAGAGGCATGTCTATTTTGTTGCTTCTTTTATTAACATAGATTCTTAGGGAGAAACTAAACTGGAGTATAGAAACAGAACATAAATAATACAGTGTGGATTATATGTGTGTGCAGACATCCAGATGATCTGTAGATCTCATCTAGCTAACTGCTCTCATTCTCTATATAGAAACGCCACTTGGAGAAAGCTAAATGTTTTTACCTAAATTCACAAGGAATTGAATTGGCAATGCTTCTACCTGAACCCAAACTACCCACAGCCTATCATACCCTGCTCAATGGCATGTCACTGTCTAAGTCTGAGGACCGTTCTTTGTTTAGTACAATGCTCTAAGAATTCAGAGACAAAACAAACAAACAAACAAACAGAAAACAAGAATAAAAATCCTCCCTACACACCTCAACAGTGTGTACCAGCACAGTGGAATCAATCTTGGTTTGGTACAAAATCTTTAGACCTTTACCCTGTACCTCCTCACTCCTCATCTCTCTACTGTGTCCTGGGGGGCACTTAAGGAAATAGCAAGGTAATCAGGGACACAATCAATGTGTCCCTTTGCCTATTTTTTAACTGAACCACCATGATTTGTCCCCTCCTTTATATGACATCCTTTGAGATTTTTCTTCATTAAGATTTTATCTATCTAGAGAAGAATGAACTGAAATACGAGCATGTGGTTCACTCTGCAGGAAAGCTGGAACAAAGCCAGATTTATTTAATTTTAATATTTATTTGTTTATTGCTCAATTCCTACCCCAAAACCAAGAACTATTGGGGGCTTGTATGGTTGCTATCTAGTAGAAGCTTTGCTTATAAATAAGTATTTAGCAAGTGGTCTGATTGCCACACACAACCGTGGAATAGCCCACAGAGTATGTTCTCACAAGCTTAATTGTCCTCAGAAAACTAATTATGGACACTCTGGAAAAACATTGTCATTACTCTTGTATTGATATTTTATGAACAACAATAGAGAATCCAAAGGAAATGACCCCAAGTCTGGTGCTTCAAGGGCTGCTGCATGTCCGGTGCTTTGAGGGATGCTGCACGTCCAGTCGATGCTTTGAGGGCTACTCCTTCATAGTTTTCTCAGTGCACTCACTGCTCTAGCAATGCAGCTTTACCAGCTAATAGACCTGAGGAAGGGCTCAGTGGTGACCTATGAAAACAGGCATAATGCTTCTCACCAGCCAGCTGCCCTTGCCTAGCCTGTGGTCCCAACAACTGCCACTAACTGGGGCTTCTCTAGAAGTCCAGCTCAGTTCTAAAAAGCTGGGGTCATAAGTTTTACCATGAGGGTCTGCAGTCCCTCTAAATGCTGTTCTGATGCTGTAAGATTATCAGGAAGGCAAATGCAGACTTGCTCCCTTTGGCCCAGATTTAAGAGCAGGTGCTGTTTGTGTCATCTACACAAAGCTGGCTTAGCCAGTGAGCAGCTCCCCAGACAGGATCTTACCTGTGAATGTCTTTCCCAGGTGGGAGGCAGCAAAACCAGCTAGAGGAGAAACCTAGCACACTGAAATAACTTTGATGACTGTTATAGATACAGTGAGAGGATGTTGGGGAGACAGATACCCCTGTAGCTAGCCAATGAGAGAATGAGAAAAGAGCAGAATGAAAATCCTCACTAAATATCATTGTTCATGTTTAGTAACCAGTCAAGTAGGTTATCATGTTACCATCTGATATTTTAATTCACTGTCAAATTCATAATCATTTGACAGTGGAAGGTATGCATCTCAAACAAACAAACAAACAATCACAGAAATGTTTCTAAAAAGAAGATAGGCATGAAGTTGGTTCTTGTTCTGTCCTGGAAGACACCAAGCTGAGAGAATTGTAGTTATCATTCTATCTGACAGACCAGCAAGCAATGCTTCATGGTTTTACCAATGCTAAGCACTGGAACAAGTACTTAATATAATGTATCTCAATCCCTTCATCTCCCATATCTGTCCTAGATTAAAACAGAATAAACTATGCTTCCTCCAGTAGAAGGAATGTTGATCTTAGGAATCTGCTTGTGTTTTGTTTTGAGAAGTCTGTGTGATACTTTGCACAGCTCTGTGTGTGCAATGTGGGTTTAGTCACACACACATACTTATACAAATTGGGTGGTCCATCTGCTTTAATAAAATGTGTATCCGACAATTGGGTTGTAGAAATTTCAAAGCTTTTGTTTTTTGACAGGATGCCTGCCGTTTTTCTCTCTTGACTCCCGCTTGTTTTATTCATTTTGGGGTAGTTGCCAATTAGACCCAATTGGTAAGTATAATTAACAAAAATCTTGAATTTGCTCTTAAACCCCAACCAAGAAAATTAACCATAGATGCTAAAATTTCCTTTAAAACTTCCTAACCACATCACTCTTCTGACTGCTGCTTATCTCTTCTAAGACATCCATTCCCACCAGACCTTAGTGATTCCTTCTTGCCTGTCACCCTGAAGATGCCACCTAGGAGAGAATAGCAGCATCCTAAGATACAACTAGAAGGAAGAAAGCATTTATTCAAGTTCCAGATACTATGTAAGACATCACCTTATATACTGTCTCTTTTAATACTTGACAAATGCATTCTAGGTAGAAATTACAAGCTTTTTATAGGTATAAAACGATAGATAGGTCATACCTTTAACCTTATGTCCACCTACTTTGGCACCTGAGTACATACCTAGTCAGATGTCACCCCCAAACCTTTACTACCACTTCCACCCACATGCAAAGCATTAGCTCGCTTAAGAAAAGACTCGCTAAAATTTGGCTACCTTCGAAAGTGTTCGAGCATTGTTTCATTCAGCACCTAGTTGAGGACTCACTCTTTTCAGGGCTTGGTTTAGCATTGCTTTGAACAAGTCATCAAACAAGGAGTCAAGGGGGAGAGAATGCTGGTCAGTGGCTAAGATGCTGGAGAATCAAGATGAGCAGGAAATGAAGAGGGTAGCTAAGAGGGCAGATGGAGGCAGGTGGACGAGCTCCTGACCGTGTACCATGGCTACAGTCCTTCTTCATGTGACTCGTGGACTTCCCTTTGTCATCCTATGCCTGAGAATATATGAAGGAGGCTGGGAAGGCAAAGGGACGTTCAATTGTCATCACTGGCATCTTTTATGATCATTGCACCATCATCAAATGCATTTGGATAACCATAACATGAAAATTCCCATCATTGAGCCCATAACTTTCCCAAGACAAGGGTGACAATTCGGAACATCAAAGAACCTTACCCAGGGAAGTCAAGAAATAAGAGAGTCAGACTCTCCCAGATTATCAACCCCATGTTTCAACTCTAACTGGTAAAGGAAACTGAACTTCCTTGGAGCAGGATGTATGTGTATCAAGAACATCTGACTAGCTTCTGTGGATGTTCTGGACCGCTTAGACCAATCATACAGACTTTCTTCTGTCTCTACCAAAGACCAACACTGAGCTCAATCATAAGTACTAAAGTCATGAGCAGTTACTCAATGAGATGACTATGTCATTTTTCAAATGCTCTCAACTGCATTGAATAACTGCGTATTTCAAATTTTCCTCTGCCTTTTAAATGGCCTTCCATCTAAAGCATCGGTTCTCAACCTGTGCGTCACGACCCCTTTGGCTAATTTTATCTCCAAAAATATTTACATTATAATTAATAGCGGAAGCAAAATTACAGTTATGAAGTAGCAATGAAAATAATTTTATGGTTGGGGTCACCACAGCATAAGGAACTGTATTAAAGGGTCACAGCATCAGGAAGGTTGAGAACTACTGATCTAATGAATCTTTTGTGTTGAAAAACATTAGCTCTCTATTTGTTGAAATGACTTGGCACAAGTTATTTGTGTGAGTAAAACATTAGCCATCCTTGTTAATTAAAAGTCACTTTGAAAATCAAGACAATGAAGTCAAAACAACTTTGGGGAAGAGAAGAAATTTTAAGGAAAATGGTTTCTTGCTGTTTGCCTGCCTTGTTCATCCGACCCTTCCCCAATCAAACTAGGATCCCTCTCTTTTTGAGAAAAGGAACTTTTTCACTTTGGAATTACTCGTTCAAGGATGACACAGTTCTTTGAAACAAGTCTGACCAGGTCGTCCACCCAGCATTAACATGTGATGTTCTAGGCACTGCTCTATGGAGTTAAGAACTGTAAAAATTCTTTGCAGATTAGAAAGATTATGTTAGAAATAATTTAGACTTTTGTTCTCAAGATCAATAAAACTTCCTGCTGGTGGCCAGTCAAAGAAGATTTTTTTCCGGGTAACAGGACCTTCCTAGTGGGACTTGGTTCCTTTCTTGCTTCATTGCTAAGTGAAAGACCCTCTAGAGTATTCCTGTTTCTCTTTAAGCTTCTTTTTCCCATAATGCCACATGGACACTCTGATTCACTCATTCCAAGACACTTACAGTTTTCTTGATTTAATATACCCACCCCACTGGGTATGTTTTGTCTGCTTTTAATACCTGCTTGAATTCTGCCTCTCTTATTACTAATGGCAACAGTTCTTTAATCTCTCAGACTAAGAATCCACATCTCATCCAAGTATTCCCTTCCCTTGATGAGCCTCCTAGGCCCATGCCTCTCACATCTTCCACGTCCCCACTTTACTGTCTAAAACTCGGTGGTAGCACTTCCTATTCATTAGTGATTATCTATCCTTTTCTCTGCTCAGTTGCTCATCACCTGCCAACTGTGAGACTGAAGAAAGCAAAGCCTGTCTTCCAACCATTTTTATCAGCCTGAGAACTTAGTGCAGTCCCCGGCACATGCAAATAGGTGTCCGATTGATCACTGTCGCCAATGGCAATACTTAGTTTTCCCAGACTTACTTTCAGCTTTGGTTTCTAGCTTAACATCAAAGTTTAATAGGAAGGCTTAGATGATATGCTCTAGAAAGGAAAGGCAAATGAGGTAACAACATAAGAGACTCAAAGTAGAAAACCAAATAGGAAAGGGTTTAGGCAAAGATAACCGTGAGTACCATGGCTGGTGCAGAAGAACATTCTGGGAAATCTGAATGTGTTCCTATTCCATTGTTTATTATTGTTATTACAATTATTATTAAACCATTTCCAACTAAATCGATGCATTTAGAAGATCTAAAAGAAATATTTTGCATTAGCCAAGTTTATCCTGACTTCAGTATTTCTATTTATACAGAAAAGGAATTATCTATTGACTTCTCCCCACTTACTGAAAGTAATAGTCACCCGTGTCTTCTTTTCAGTATAGATCAGGATCAATTCATTTGGTTTGCATAGCAAACTTTAGAAAGTCAGGCAAACAGAAACTAGATGGAAAAAGTTTGTGCTGAGTGGGTGCTTTTCTGCCATAACCATCAACTCATAGGAGAGATGGTATTTCGTTCGCTAGGGGTCTCAACGTATTGTGGATTACGACTCTCATTTGCTTAAGGCTAGATCTGAAGAACTCATCACAGAGCCCTCCAAAATGCCTTTGAGAATTGCAAATAATTTGTTTAATCCCTGCAAAATGTTGTTTGGAACATTTCAAGATTTTAAAACAAATGGATATAAATGCAAACTGTAGTTCATACAGTTCTGAAGAAACACTAGAAACGTCACTAATGACACTAGGAATGTTTTAACAATAAAAAATGATCTAACCTTAAACGCTCAGCTCATTAGCCCCTGAAAATGAGGAAACCAAGAGATTCCATGCCTTAATAATGGCCAAATAGGCAAGCAGCAGATTTCCTTCCACTCTTTTGGCACCATGGCTGAAATGAAACAGCACTCTTTCCCTCAACAAACAGGCTGTCCCTGTTCCACACTAGAGGCCAGATTTCCAAACTCAGCAAAGATCTACACGCCACAGCCCAGAAGGCAAACACTGGAGTCCTAAAGCACAGGCAGGGGAATGCTCGACTCTAACAAGCCTTGGCATCTCTGGGTCCACATGGGGATGTGTGGGCAATTCCTGCTGGAAAGAAGCAGAGTGGAATAAAAGAATAGGTATGTGCCTTTGCCAAATCAGGGAGGGTGAAGATTGAAGAGTCAGCTTTCCTGGTCATCAAACAAATCCGAACTGAGCCCAACCTCATTAGCAGCATTTCTTCCACCCAGAGGGAGAACACAGGAAGTGTGCACCGTCTGTGCTGCACATTAGAATTTGTTATGAAATCCTGGGGGAGGCAGTGAAGCAAGCCACAACTGAACACAGCATGACTGCATGAAAAGTCTAGGCAGCCTTTCCCTGCACCTTGTTTTCCAGCCTCAGACCCTGGCCAGTTGAAACACAACAGCATTTGTTTTGCCCTGTTGATTTATGTGTTCCCATTAGTCAAACACTAAAAACTGTTTCAGTAGAAATTGTTGATCATACACTTAGATACATAGGAAATGTCACCTAATAATACTATCCTTAATTCAAATAGATTCCAACCTCCCCTTCATAGCATTTTTGTTAAGTTCAAACTTGCTATAAATATTAGTCCCGCACCCTTCCCCCACCCTGCACTAGCTAGTTTTCTATCGCTGGAAGAAGCAGTTGAGCTGGGCATGGTGATGCCCCACCTGTACTTCCAGATCGTTGGAGGCTGAGAGGAGGGTCAGAGGTCTGAAGCCTGCCTGAGCTACAGAGCAAGACGCCATTCAGAAACACAACAAACCTGAGAAAATCAACTTATGAAATTTTACTTCAACTCAATTTTGAGTATGGTCTCTGAGTGATTAGCTGCATTGTGTTGGGCCCCAGAGTGAGGCAGTATATCACTGATGAAGCAAAACTGTTCATCTCATGGCAGAGAGAAAGAGAGGATGAGGTTCCCACAAAAAGGTCTCCTTTTGAGAGCAAGCTTCCAAAGAACTAAAGGGCAGCCCTCCTAGCAGCCCTGACTTATTATTTTGCAATGTCCCAGTTAATGCCACCCTGGAGACCGAGCCTTTAATACATTCGCATGCAGATCACAGCTATAGCACCCTACACATACACCCTGACTTTCTCTCCTGCTTACAGACAACTTAGAAAATTAAAAAAGGGCTCTTAACTCCCCTTACTAAAGGTCACCCATGACACAGCATTTGTCCACTGTTCACACACACACACACACACACACACACACACACACACACTAGGAAACCCTGGCACTACCATGCCAGGTAAGGCCTGAGGGGTAGGGAACAAGGAGACTGCGGAAGTTGAAAAATTAAAACAAGAAGAGAATAAAAAACTTGTCTTAGGACAGCCCTAATGACACATATCAGATAGATAAAAGGAATCAGCACAAGAGATGGAGGGAGGCTAGTGAGGTGAGAAGAAGACAGAGTGGTGGACTGCCTGAATCCAAGTAAAGCCTGCCTTTCCATCAGCAGGAAGGCCACCAGGCTCACATGGCTCACAAGCCAAGTAAGAAGCCCCGGGAACCAGCTATCAGCTTGGGAACAAATCTCTTATCCTGGTCCCAGTGTTAGGTGCTTCCTTGACATATCGCCTGCTCACAAATGTCCCCATCAAAGGCACATCCCTCTCTCTTAAGCCCTTCATGGCATAAATGAGTTTGGTTTTTCTCAAAGGCCACCTAGAAAGCCTATCTTCAGGTAATTTTGCTTTTAGCTGCTCTAGACGACAGGACAAACCCACTGTGAAGTGGAAAAAACACACCTGAATGGACTGTTTGTGTCATGAGGAGAGGGGAAGACAAATGGAAAATGAAACCTAATTCAGAACTCCATACGTTCTCCTAAATAACAAAACTACATTACTGTATGCTTGTAAAGAAAAGATTTACGGCAACATACACGTTGTTCCTAATAAACTATCTCTCAATGGTTCTGTGCCACAATTATAATCCTTCAGCAGAGTCCATCCAGAGCTGAAAATACACACTTATCTGGCCCTTTAAGGAAAAAGTTTGCTGATAGCTCACACCTTAAAGTAGACTCCTAGGAACATTGTAGATGGGCATTTTGGGTCTCACCCCGTGAACTTTTCCTTTATTTGCTTGAGTGGGGCACGTTTTAGATGTCAGCTGTTTTGTTCGGTTACCTCCTCCTGCAGCTTAAGCTAAGCCACTAGCTCTCAAAGTGTGCTCCCTAGACCAGCAGCTGCAGCAGTACCTGGAAACTGCTGAAACACAAATTCTCACTGATCTGAGACTCCCAAAGAGGGGCCAGTCTGTGCTTTCAAACAGGGACCCCACAGGTGCTTCTGATGGGTCTAAAAGAAGACCCTTTGTCCTTGTAGACTCTGGCAAGAGATTTCCACACATCATTTCTTCTGATCATTTTCAATGAGCAAACTACTTCTCTACATTAGGATTGCAATTTTATGGCATCCCTGAAAAGGGCCATATTTTTCCTTAATAATTTCCAGATAGCCTTCTTTTAGATAATAAAGTTAGGAGTTATTATTGCAGCCACATAGATTTTTGGTGCTGGAAGCTGTAAAAGGCCGCTTCACTTAGACTACAGAATAGGATAATAAGATTAAATACTCCCATGATTGAGGTCTCAGAGAACCTACTGCAGACCTCAGGGCTATAACTATCTCCCAACTTCTCATCATCATACTGGATGAGTTTAAACAAGAGTGTGATGTGGCATTCATCTTCAGAAAAGAAGTAGCAGGATCCATCCTTAGCACCATCGAGGATATGAGAAAAGTTTTCAACTGATATCGTCCCCCTAACTGATTATCACAGGTGCCTCTGTATTGTTGCTGTGTTCTTTTCCTTAATCATCAAATCCTTCTCTGGGGCTTTATCTCTCTTCATGCAGACAGAGGAATAGCTCTGATAATGAACAGCTAGGGTTTAGAAGGAACAGAGAACTGAACCCATGGAACAGCATGATCAACAGTGAACAAATCCAGGGTCTCTTTTAAACACCCCAAATTTTGTCCACTCTAAGAACTATCAGAAATGACCTTGATTTCCATAAGTGCAGTAAAGCAACTATGTGTTAAGGTTTGTCCAGGGTTCAGCTGTTCTAGTTTATAGCTGGTATATTGGAGTGATTATCAGTACAGACACATACACACACTTGTACTTGTGCCCTGGTTAGATGGTAAATCAAATGATCCCCTCAGTGTAAGACAACACGTTATTCCAAACCCAAACACAGCCTTGTTTGGACTCATTTGTAATTATCTACTTTAAAAAAGAACATTACCATCATCATTTGCTCGTAAAGAGCTAGCACGGTATCAAGAAAAGCACATACCATAGAAAGAAAAACAATATTTTTCACTTAAAAATAGATTTGCATCCCCAAAGTGGAACCAGGGGCTCAGGTTGTCTCAGCACTGACGCAAAGTGGCCTCTGGAGCTGAAAGGGTAACATTGTAGTTCACAGTATTGAGGCTGGATATACTGTATGTCTACTCTTGACAAGAACCTTTTTGAGAGTCAGGCACCATAGCATCACTGATGGGGAGTAAAATGTCATCATCACTGATGACAATACTGTTGGAGATAATGAGTTGGTGTGGGGTCAATTCCCACACTCCCACCAGACACCTACAGAGCTGCCTGGCATTCATCCTCTGAGGAAAAAGCTAATATCCCTCATCCGAGGGCTTTCAGAAGCTAGCCCTCACCAAACTAGGAAGCAAACATGAAAAAGCATGATGGGTACACTCCTGTAATTCCAGCACTCAAGAGCCAGAGGGAAGGGAATCATGAATTTGAGGCCTTTCTCAACTACCCAGTAAGAACTTACTGCAAGCAAGCAAACAGGAAGACCTGGGGTGGGTATGTTAGAATAATGGGGATGGAATCCCTGAGTGTGGAAGCATAGAACCAGAGAAAAGACAGTTTCCTGCAACGTAGTCTATGGTTTTCCCTAAAAGACTGAGCAGACTGGGTATAGTATAGAGGAACAGATAATCAGGCAATACCAATTTTCTAATTTTGTGCTTTGGATCTGAAATTAGACCCACAATTGGGGATGATTTAATGTCATTTATCCAAGATAACCAATGCTTTGTGTCTAAAAATGGCAGTCTGATATTTTAGTTGTTCTGATACCTTGTCAGTGAATGAAGGTCACCCCTAGCCTACTGATAAAATGTATCAGTCAGCTCAGTAGGAAGAAAAATTGGGTTCAGTTTTAGTCACATAGCTTCTATTTATTTCAACCAAATAATGGCTTCCTGAGCATCCTTCTAGCAAGGGGAAGAACATAAACAAAGCTGTGTTTACATCTTTCACTCCAGTGGTCCAGTCCCTGTAGCTTGGCCCAATCCTGAGAAAACAGCACAGCCTCAATTTAAAAAGAACAGACAGTTGAAATGAAACTGGCTGTTCAGTCTCTAAACATCTGAGCTTTTCTAATGTAATCCAGTTGGACAGGTGGAGTAGGAGCACCCACCCAGTGTCTTGAGCAGGTCTCTGACCACTACTTATGCCCAGTAGTAAAGATCCAGGATAGGATGCCATAGGGATACCTAAAGGGTGGCCAACTGTACTTTTAGCAGGATACCTCAGTAGCACTGAGGTACAATAGTCTCTTTGCAACTCTCAGTGTCTTCCTGTCACTTCATCTATCCCAAGGTGTTGCGCATTTAATATTTGTTTTATGTTGCAAGCATTTATTTGAACTACTGTCTGAGAGTGAAGGAGTTTGGAGTCAGAATGTAAAGATGCATGGGGAATCATTGTTAAAGGAGCTTACCATTTGGAAAAGACTTTAATTAAACCAAAGCAGTAACTGCCCAAAGACATTTTTTAATGAACAATGGGACCACAAAAGCACAGAAAATTAACACTGCCTGAGGGGGTTGGGTAGGGCTTAAGAATCAGATTTTGACAATTGAATTGGAGTCAGTGGGGAAGGGGTACAAAATCAACAATGCCCTCCTCTTTATCCACGTTCCAGACAGTATAAGGAATACAAGTAGTTAGACTAGTTAGTAGTACCCAGAATATCATGTTTACTGCTTGGAGGGCAAAATGGAAGAATGTGGCTTTAGGGCAATTGGCTGAACAGGCTGGAGTGAACCCCAGAGTTGAACAGAACCCCACACCATACTGCACTCCATCACCTCATACCCATTTCCTGGGCAGAGCTTCTGGAGGACCTGGGAGATGCCCACCCCACCCACCATACCTCCATGCATGCAAGAGGAAGAAAAAGGTATCTGGCTTGGCTGACCAAACTCAAGTATTCTTTTCAAATTTACCCGGGGTAGAGAAAAGTCCATGGAACAGCTTAGTTAAAATGCCTCCTCCTGAAGACAGTTGTGGGGAGAAATAGTCCTCCCCCCCAACACCCCAGGAAACCATCCTCTCTAGGTTGACTAAAAGAGAAGTTTACAAATAATCCTACATGAAGGATCCTGAGGATGCTGTACACGATCGTAGGGTCAAAGAGAACGCTAAGAAAGATGAAGGTACATATGTGAGCTGAGCCTGGGATATACACAGAAGAATTTCAGTCCTGTTTGTGTAAGCGGTGAAAATCCACTAGATTTTCAAGGAAACCTCATAGTTATGAACAATGGCTAGCTATTACACAAAGACTCATACAAGGGCCTGGAAGTTACCAAAAGGGACTTCAACAGTCCACAGGAAAACACAGACATGGGCATTTGCATCTCCAACTTGGGGGCAATGAAAATCATTTCTCAGATAACTTAGGACAAATTACTTCTGTTATATAATATGTAAACTTTTCTAGAGGAGGAAATACTGTGTCGTTGTAATCATCAGGGGAGACTGGAGCTGTAATTTAGCACTCTGCCTTCCTGCTCTTCTGTATGCCAAGTTTTCATGGTCAACTACTACATGGAGAATGTTGTGTGGCATGTTCAAGCTACTAAGTTAAATCTTCCAGGTAGGGAAGAGAGATGCCACAACACATAGCCAATTCCAAAAGAGACACAGAAGGTACCATGAGAGCCCCTTCTTTCTAGACTGCTGTGGCTGATTGACAAATCTATAGGGCATAGTCATAAAGGGAGCATTTTTAAAAAGTTATAAAATAACACAGCAAAATGTTTGATTCGGCCTAATGGTAAAGGGGAAGAGAAGAAAGAATACTTATCTTTAATCCTGGAAACAGAAAGATAAATTTTTCATAGAAAGAGTAGGGTATCAAGAAGCGTTCCTTGAAGGAAGAACTCTTGAAAATAATGAAAATAACTGTATTCTCCCTTATCAGATGCAAAGCAAAAGTAAATAAAAGAAAAAGATAATTTGGTAATGGCCAGTTAATTCGAATGGGCAGTAACACCTCTCTTACATCTACCATGTTCTCTCTCTGTTTCTCTCTCTGTTTCTCTCTCTCTCTCTCTCTCTCTCTCTCTCTCTCTCTCTCTCTCTCACACACACACACACACACACACACACATACACGCACACACACACGCACACACACGCAGAAGGATATCTATAGCTGCCTTGACAATCTGTAGTTTCCTTAACTACTGTGCTTTTTATTCATTCTGTCCCAAGGCTCAGATGCTTTCGTGGGCTGTGTATTTGGATCCAGACACATTTGTAAAAGAGTGTTGGTGAAATATTTTAAAATAAAATGAGTTCAAACTTCTCCGGTTACCCTACATTTGAGAAGGCAAGGTCATCCTTTTGATGTGGGCTTTGAGTAGTACAGAGACGGAAGATGAGAGCTTTGTTTGGAAGAGTTTTCTTGTTGACGTAGATCAATGACATTAAAGCATTCAGTCTTCAATGACCCCAAAGAAAATAATGCTGTCTTTTTCTTTTTGTGAAAGTAATACTCGCTTTACCTCCCATGGGACTAGATGTCCCTTTCTATTAAAATTATTCCCAGCAATGCCACTTGTATGGCTTGGGAGTACACTAACATTAATAGCAGAATATTTCAATCAGAGCTGTCAGGCCATAAGGGAATAACTTTTCCCATTAAGTCAAAAGCTGAGTTTGAAAGCATATAAAATACTTGGATTTGGTTTATTGGTTTTATTATTTAGTATTTACATCTATTGTTTTTTCAACATACAACACTCAAAAGACTTAATAAGCTAATACACTAAGAAGTATTTGAGAACTAGTTTAAAAAATTAATTTAATTTAAAAGTTATCTACCTCAAGCCAGGAGGATTTAGGGTTGTGGACACAAGATAAATGCACATGGGTTTCTCAATACACAATTGGTCTGCACAGGAGACTAGGCAAACCTCAGGAAAACTTTCAGAGTCTTTCATTGTCAGAACATCTGTTTGGCTTAAACACAGAATTGCATTCATTTTCTTCTATCTATGAATCATTTATAGAAGAAACCTTTTATAAGCTTAATAAATACAAATAAGTATCTTTACATTTGTGTTTGTTTAACCAAAAAATTATTATTGAGTGCCAAGCTCTGTTCTAAGTGCTTTATAAAAAATAATTCCTTTCTCAGTCTGATGATCTCAGGAATAGAGAACCTACTCTGTGTGCTGCATACAGTGCAAAATAGCAGAATATATTTTTAGTACGTCTGTGTCCATCAAGTTACCTTTTTCACCTTCTAGGACAGAACTACTTCTACATAGAACTAATGTGGTATATAAACTCTAACCATGCTCCCAAGGTGTCTAGTAGTGGTGGCTAGTGAAGGGATAGGCTAGAAGCAGACATATACGCTGAGAGTCGATGAAAGAAAATGTGACCGTGTGGGAAACCCAAGATGGATAGAGGGTAAGGTTGTCCATCATGGAACTGTGAACAAGGAGATGAGACATTCTACCCAGCTTTTGACAGGGACCCCCAGGGCCTAAGAAAAAGTGTCCTCCCAGAATGAATCAATCGAGACTTTCAAAGTATGAAGTAAAAATGGAACACGTGTGAAATAACGTCCTTCCAGAAAAACCATTGAAGTCAAAGCAAGACAGAAGCCTAGAGATACTTTATGCTGGGATCAGCATATTATGATGGGATGTAGCTATAGGCCCCGCTCTCTATGGATCCACTAAGGCTATCTGCAGAGGAGAGGGGCATCCTACCCTTAGGGTTAGACTACCACACGTGGTGCTCTTAGACTACTACAGAAAGATTGGGTCAAATCCCCCTCTCACCGCTGCTGGCAAGGTAATTATTCTTGATGTGCACATGGGGGACTCCTCCTGTTCAGTGAGAGAGTGAGAGAGGTCTGTCAGCAAATCATGACCATTACAACTGTTCCTATCTGGTTATCACATAAGCACCAACACAGAGCCCCACTTGCTACCAGAAGAGACAAAAGCTAAACACCCAACACTGACCTCAATATTTTTCTTACAAATCCACTTCAAACAAATGAAGGTTCCACAATTCTACCCCCAAATTCCCCTTTAAAAAGTAACTTTCAAGCACAGTTATAAACTCCCTGTTAGGTTTCTATACTTAGAAATGCCCCTGAGTCTCTTCAGAGTAAAGAGTAGTTAAAAATGAATGCAGACAGCCATAGCGTATTTTGTAGAAGTGGACAGGAGAAAAGGAAAGCAATATGAGAAATAAACATGTCTATAGGAAGGGCTGACAAACTATTCCCTGTCTCCATGCATCCTACTTAATGGTATACCCACCTTCACCTCCTCTGTTTCACCTGTTCCATGCAATCTCTTCCCTCCATGATGCCTCTGCCTCCATCACAGCCACTATTACTCAAGGCTTCATCCCCCATGCCAGCATGTTCTCACAACCCTCCTGCCAGTCATTTGCCTTGGCACACTAATTCCAGAATGGTAGTTCTGACCTCATGCGAATCTAGTGTCCTTAAAGGAAGTCAGGCAAGGCCTCCTCTGCAGTGCTTTACATAGAGTGGCTCCCTTATTAGGTGGTGAGCATTTTCAGGGGACCCTCCACAAAACTTAAGCTGGCTGACCAGATTTCCCATTCAACCTTCTCCTCAAGTCTCTCCACCATTCTATCCTTTGGCCTCTCGTTACTAGATGTAAAAAGCAAGATTAAGAAGACTAAATAAAAGGTGCCCAGTAGGGGCTAGGTTAGGATCCTTATGCAAATATTTGGAGCAAAAATCACACTCCACATAGGTCAGTGGAACAGTAGGAAAACAAATAGAAAACTGAATTTGCCATATCTGTAGATTTTACTTTCTCTATCTGAAGGATAAGAAATGCCTGGCTTTGTTAGTTTTCAGTTTTTAACCACTGTCTGGGGAAGACAACCCGTCAGTGTAAGCCATCTATTTTTATATCTTGACAAGCCCTTATCTTGGACTAGATCTGAGATGTCACGTTTCAAGATAAAATATATGAAATATGTATTCCGGAGGATTGTCTATGGAGGAACTTCTTTAACTTAAAATCCAACCCAGGGATTCCTACAGTCCAGTAATGGCAGAAACAGACATTAACCAAGACTATACCATTTTGCCTCCTACTCAGCCATAAAGTGAGTTGAAGATATGGGTTCTGGATACTTCCATCCTTAAAGACAGACCCTAGCCATCTCACAAGGAATTTCTTCCAATTAAAAACCCTTACATATTTAGTAGTGAAACATGTTACATGTGGTTTTATTTTAACTGCTTACTAGTTTCTGTAGCATTATATTTCCAAATGTTTTCCTAAGCATCAATTTCAGTGTGGAGTTCTTTGAAGACAATTGTGTTGTAATAATAGAACATAGGATTGATCTATATTAGGGTTTTCATTCATCACCTGTGAGCTTCATCACAGTTCACTAAACATTCTTGGCCTCATTACACATTCCCAAGTAAGGCCAGGTGCATTGCAGCTATAGATACCGTACCTTGAATCGACTTCATATTCTTCCAAAAACGAAGGCAGTATCTCATAGCTCTGGTTCCATAGAAGACCTAAGAGACACTCCTTAAAACAAGGTGCGTTTGTCTCTTATAATATTCCTCAATATTTTCTGGGCTCAGTTTTTTAAGTACCTAAGAGATTCCTAATGTTTTATTTTGAAAAACTTTGCTGCAGTAGCATCTCGGTACATAACACTTTCTTCATTGTACGTGAATACTTATTTCTCTACAACAGAGAAGCTTATAAGAAATACTTTAAGCCTAGAGATAAAGAGAATAGTTCTTTTTCAGTTACACACACACACACTGTTCAACAGCTTTTTAAGTGTGTGTGTGTGTGTGTGTGTGTGTGCGTGTGTGTGAAGACAACTTTCAGGATTCAATTCTCTCCTTCCACCATGTGGGTTCCTGAAATCAAATGTACCCTCTGAGCCATCTCACTGGCTTTGATTAAAGTCTTGCTTAATTTTGTTACATCCATTTCAGACTTTACAGACCATTGAAGAAATATCATATCTAGTTACAGGCACTGAGAATCTAATCTGAAAAAAGTTTTGATGATGCATAGGTTCCAGCACTACAGTAATTATGTAATCCTACAGTAATCCTACAGGCTCTCAAATGTGTGGGAGATTCTGTTTGAAAAGTATAATCATTTAGGGGTTACTTGGTTTTCCTGGCCACTCATATAATCTAAACATAGGAGATGGTGGCCAGGATTTATTGGCAGAATCAACTGCTAAATCAAGGCCCAGGTTATTTGAGTTACTGGATAGGTGGAGCTTTTTAATTAGAGTTATAATTATATAAATTTAAATATGTGTGACATAACATATTGATAAATACTGACGATAAGCAATATTTCAAAACTCATACAATCTTGCTCCACGCAAACTTTTAAAACACTAAGAATCACATACTCCCAGAGCTGACAAAGGCAAAAATTATCTGTGTTCATGTGATCACCACTGGTTTTGCTTGATTCCTGACCAGCAACAGACTGGGTCTTGAACTGGGCACTGTCTTATGAGGCGATACATCTCATATAAGGAGAAGGAACCTCCTTTCTAAATGACACAGACTATAGAATCAGAAGCTTGAGACTTAGGTCAAGATCAACCTTGTGTGCTCTATCCACATGTAAATATAAACTGCCTTTCAACAGAAAATAAATGGCTCTGTAGACTCCAAGTTCTTTAGATCCCATCTGAGTCTTGAGACCGAGCCAGAGTGTTAGCGTGAACAAATTCTTCTCAGTGAACCAGTCATTTTTTATAACACACCAAATGCTTTCGTAAGTACCTAACTGCTTATCGATTATGGATTCATGTCAGAGGGGTGGGGAGAGGGATGGAGGGGAAAAGAGAGGAGAAATGTTAAAAACAAAAGAAAGATAAAAGCGCGAGAGCTAAAGGATGACAAAGCAGCTAAGGTCACTGGCTGCTCTTTCTGGGGACCTTGGTTCTGGTCCCACAACCCATATGACAGTTCATTAATATCTGTAACTCCAACTCCAGGGGAATCTGATGCCATCTTAAGGCACACGTGGTGCACAGACATCCAGGCAAGCAAACTTAACCCTATACACAAAATAACAAAAGTAATGTTTTAATGAGTTGGAAGTTAAAGTCTTCTGGTTTTGCCAACCCCCTCCCACACAAAGCTCAACTCAGTGTTGATTTACCTCAATTTTGATGGTTCCCACATGGGGGGTAAATGAACCTTTCTGAATTGCATACCAGCCAGAAAAAGACGTGATCAAAGTCAAACATGTTATCGTAGAGAAAGAGAAGTAGGATTCTGACTATAATTAGAGAACCGAGGTCAACTGGACCCCGCTGTGCTCACGTGCGAAATCTTTTTCCTACACTCGTATTTTTGTTAGTTACGACGCTCCCACTTCTAGAAATGCGCAGGCTGAAGTGGGTGGCAAGTGCGTCACATCTTCTTGCTTAAGCAACTTGCATTCTAGTAGGCTTCTCCTAAGAACTCCTACAAGTCTCTAGATACAGCAGAACATTTGAAATGATTACCATTAACTAAGTAAGTAACCTACTTTCCTCCCAAGCTAAAAGAATCATCCCGAGATCCCTCAGGAATCTCCATAAACTTTTTCCTCAATAATAGGCTTTTCTCCGGTGGAAATCTGAGTAGCTTTTGGGAGAGTGAGTGGGATGCAAACAGCCTACAGTTTCAACTGAGCAAGATGAAGCCTTGTAAGGACTGTTAGAGGAATTTAAATTAATTTTTGATAGGCATAAAGAAGGCAGCAGTGAGGTGAGCAAGTCTAGAGTAGCTATAGATTCAAGAAATTCCTAAAATGTTTTATTTGTGTCACTAACAAAAAAAAAAAAAAAAGTACCAGGCTTGACTTGTAAAAGGCTATTTTATCCTATGTGGGCAACATCCTACAGACTGTTTTTTTGTTCATTTTTCTACAGATTTTCCTAAATATGTTATGCCCAAAGTATGGCTTGGAAAAGAAATTATGGGGAGAAAGATTAAAGAATGAGAGAAAGAAAGGATGCTGAGGGAAGGGATGTATCCTACAGTACTTTACCTAGGAAGGTTTGTCCAGTCAATATAATAAAATGACCAATAAAATGAAATATAGCTTCCTCAGATGGAGAATCTAGCTTGACAATCCATGCAAGAGTGTGTATCAGTGATGATCATAAAATAATAAACTAATGCATGAATGTTTCAACGTGTTCAAATAAGGCTCATTATGTACAAATTCACTGATGATCTTCAGGATCCATGGATCCTGAAAGATGTTGCATAGAAACGTCTGACCAGACACACTCTTCCATTTCTAGAGAAAGTGTTCCTCGCTTTCAACATAATCCACAAGTGTTCTATGAAACTTTCTCTACAGATAGACCAAGATTAACACTACTAGCTTGGCTCATTACTAAGTATTTAATACAGTCTTCTCCTGAATTCAAAACCAATGTGCATGTGTGCATGTCCAGAAAGAAAGAAAAGGGCTTGATGTTGCCAGATTTGGCAAATTCTGTTTGTGTTAAGCATAGTATTTCTAAGCATAACAAGAGTCTCTGCCACTCATAAGAAACTCAAGATGCTTTTGAGTGTTAAGTAATTTTTTAAACCAGAGAACAAACTTCATGTTTTAACACCAAAGGAAAGAGAATTTGGAGGTATTGGTAGATTCAATGTTTGTTCCATCCAACTTTTTAGCACTGAATTTAACTGGATTACTAATTTGAAATCATATCAATTACCAATTTCATTCCATATATGGGAAATCTTACCATCTTGAACAGATTTCTGAATTTCTAGAGATTAAAACATTGATATATTGACAAATGTATTTTCAGGAAATACTTGAAATTTACTATACTCAAATTAGTCCATAAAAATTGATCCCTCGTACCTGGATGTCCCTTTGGAAAGGTGATTCTCATCTTTCCAGTAGACCTTAGAATGTGGGAACATTCTAGAGGCCCAGCCTAGTACCTCTTCCTCCATGACAACTCTGAATGGATCTGAAAGACAAGTTTCTTGGTCTGTACTTTGCTCAAGAGGGAGAATTTAAGCATTTCCATAAAATATTTTCCTCCCATATTCGGGGTTGATCCCAGTGCCATACTAGGCATGTACTGTACTGCTAAGCTACATCCCCAGTCAAGACAGAGTCTAGACCTAGCCTCTGAGTAAGAAGCCGTGTTTCTCAATGCACATTAAGGTACAAATCTCCATATAGTGTTTTTATGGCGGCAAATTTTCCCCTAAAAGAATTATGCAGTGCGAAGGGCTCACTTACGTTAGTCCTTTCTCCCCTAAATGCCTTTCAAGAGCTTGCTACATAATCACAATGAGCAGCAATGGGACAGTCCTTCCTTCACAGACACCCAAACAGACTTCCCAAGAATCCTGGTGTCTGGCTTGGATGGGGTTCCTGGAAAACAGAGCCACAGGATGCTTTCACTGTCCTCTCCTTAGATTTGAAAGAAACTAGTGGGGCACCAGGCTTCATCTCTCCCCCAGTTTTCATTAGCGAACACAAAGGACTCACCGCTCCTACCTTGAACAACAGCCATTCCTCTACATATTTAAAATATGTAGATAAAGATTTAAAACAGTATCTATTCATGTGCAGTCAGCATTTTGAACCCTTCCTTTAACAATAAAATCAAACTATGAAAAAAAAAATCTGTCTTCTGTGACTTAAAGTTGATAAGACCCTGTGAGACTGGTACACTCATATTTTAGAAGGAAAACACTTCATATAAGTCAAATAAAATCTCTTACCAGCTGAGCAAAAACCAAATCCTAGACTGTTATTTGTCACTGGGAAGCAGCTTTCTGATACCAAATAAAATGACACCAAAGGACAGAGAACTGGAATGACCAATATTTTTATTTTGTTTTTGTTTTGTATAAATTCATACTTACAAAGAGGGCACAGAATTTCAATTCTGTCTTTTGTAAGAACACTTGAACACACCCCAGAAAACCAACTCATTTTTCACATTGTTCAGTTTAACTCGGCACAATACCAACTCAGAACAAAAGTAAATTATCCAGTGACACTAATGATGCTTAAGGTATCTGTGTGAAATAGACTGAGTCTGGGGCTCATTGTTTCTCTCATGGGCATTGGTTTTCAATGCTTCTCTTTAATGTGTTAGGATGAATCACACCCATGATGGTGACATTACAGAAACTGTTACATGAAGCTTACGATGCTTTGTGGCTTGAAAGAAATAGCTTAAATGTGTTAGGAAATATCTCTGAATCTCTTTGGTTCAGTTGAATGCAACAAATGTGTAATGAGTATAGGCCTGCACCCGGCACCTCATTCAATAGAGCAGGATGCCATTATGCAGAAAATCATGTGACCCAAGTGGTGACCTTTTATGATGGCAGTGTTGCTGAGCTCTGATCCTCAGCAGATCACCTACGGTCAGAACACAGACCCATGATGCAGGTAGCAGTGGATCCAACAAACCCTTACTGGCTTTAGTGGTTTGTTTGTTTTGTTTTTTAATGAAAAGAGCTATTTAGACCCTTCTATGGTAACCAGTTAAGATTAAAAAATCTTAACTTCCATTTTTTTTTTTTTTTAACACAGAAAACTGAAATTCTAGATAGATAAGACACTTCTTAGAATCAGAATACGGCTTCCAACATTTTGACTGCTGGCCCAGTCTTTCTGTTACCCACTCACTTCTTTTCTTCATGTATCCTAGGTTCTCAGGTGTAAAGTGGGGTAAACTCTCCCTTTTGTGAGTTATGGGGTGGGGCAAGGTCACAGAACTTTCTGGGGGTGGGAATTCTACTAATGAGATTTCTACAAATGTCACTCAGTATTTTATCCCTTCATATCTCATTACCTCCCCCATGCTCAGTAATTTTAGTTTGTGCTTTTGTTTTTTTTCTCTTTTTGTTTATTTGGTTTGCTGGCTTTGTGTTCTTTTCTCTTTTTTTCCTTTTCTTTTCCTTTTTTAATGCAGGAATCGGTCAAGGGGTTCCAGTGGTGGCTCTCATCGTGGAAGGAGGACCCAATGTGATCTCAATTGTTTTGGAATACCTTCGAGACACCCCTCCTGTACCAGTCGTGGTCTGTGATGGGAGTGGACGGGCATCCGACATCCTGGCATTTGGGCATAAATATTCAGAAGAAGGCGGGTAAGTAAATCGCCAGGTCCCATGAGAGACACCTGGGTACAAAACTGTGTTTAAAGCTTGGAAAAGAGGACATCAGAGCATGTTCTCTGCAATTAGCCAAGATAGTGTGGGATAGTGGGAAGGAAGAACAGAGCAACGTCTAAGTACCTGACACAGTAACTATGCTTTTGGCTATTTTCTTGGGTTCTTATATCTACCACCGTTCTCCACTCTTGTCCCTTCCAATCCCCCAACACGAGAAAGAAGGCTAAAAGGGAGGGGGGGGGCATTGGTCTCTTTAGACTACTTTCTCCTGATTAGGGGCAAATCCAATCTTAACAGTCAGGATATCACCAACCAACAATCCAGCAAACAGCAAAAAAAGCAGCTGCTGCTGCCATAGCCGCTCGGGGCTCTGCCATTTTTATAACCTCTGAAGAGTCCCCAGAATTCCAAACATAAATTATCTTCAGCTGGCAGATATCATGCCCCTGCCAGAGCATGAAATAGATCATAGTTAACTGCTGTGGATAATCTGAAGCAGCCCCCTATCTGGGATTAAAACAAAAACATGTTCACATAACCTAATTGGGATTTTTAAGAAACCCAAATTGTCAGTATACTAGAGCACAGGAAATCCGGGAATGCTACACCGAGTCCATGCTGATAATGAAGACAAGGCAAAGAAAGAAAGTCAAGGGATGTATTCTTTTATGTTCATCTCTCCTTCCCACTTCTTCTCTCAAGAAAGGAGAGGCAGGAACTGGCTTATGATAAATGAAGCAGACCGCATCAGGATAACAGGGCAGAGCAGCTTGTGAGATAAACTGGGTACCTCCCAGGCATGAGTATAAGCACCATCAAGGCCAAGTTGCTGTAAACACATTGGCAGACTATGTTATCAGGTACTTCTATGTCAGCCTAGAAGGTAAAGCCTCTATAATTGCTAACAGCTCTGATCCTTTGTAAATCCCCCTCTGACCACTCAACCCCTTTGTTTTTTCCTTGGACCACCAGCTCTTAAATGCTACTTTTTAATGTCCAGAGCTCCCAGCTCTCTGGGAGGAGGTCTGTCCACCAGTAGAATAGTGAGGTTTGAGCACTCTGTCAGATTATGCAAGTAATTTAAATCATGGTATGAATGAGTCTAAGGAGTACAACCAGGGGGAGTCACTTAGGTTTTGCTATTGGTTGATGTTGCTTTGGGTGCTGTTGTTGTTGCTGATTTTTAAGCATTTCATATGAAGAAATACAGACAATCAAACAATCAATGACTGCTGAGAGATGCAGAATCATTTCTTCTTCAGGGACAAGCCCTCTCATTAGTTAGAAAATCCTTAGTGGTCATCGCTAAATACACACACACACACACACACACACACACACACACACACACACGTGCGGGCAAGAATGCCATTTAAATTCTAAACAACAAAAATCTTTCGCACCCAGTTTTTCTAGCATGTGGTTAGAGTGACAAACAAGACGTTCCACAGGAGATAGGGTCTTTTACAATTACAGAGTAGTCCAATGGGCACGATGAGAACATTGAAATAGAAGAAAGAACAACCTGGAACTGCTACAGCAAATCTAATGAGCAAGACAAGCACGTAACTACAGTAATGCAATTACAGAAGAGCTCATTCGGTGGAGGACACTCTTTCTTCCACTTCCCTCCTTCCCAGGCTACAGTAAAGAGATTCAACATCTCAGCAACTACCATTTGTGCTTTCCCCATCGTACCTTTGGCCCTCCGTCTACCCCCTAAAACAGTATGTTTACCGAGTTTATACTGGAGTCAACGTATGGAAGTAATGGAAGGCTAAGAGCTTCTACCCCAGCACTGATGCCAAGACAGTGATTTTATGCCTAGAGATTTGATAGCTTTAAAAACATCCTAACTGAAGTTAGAGCTTACTCATTGGCAAATTTAATTAAATTGCCACCATTGTCTTCTTTGAGGGTAAGTACCGATCCAGTGTATTGCTGAGGATGTAAACAGAGGGCATTTACCCAGTGATCTTTATGTTGACCAATAAAGCATAACCTTACAACATAAACTGTTAAAGCATAAACAGTTCGATAACCTTAACTGTTTTTATTTAAAAAATCTGCCATAGTCCTCATTTCTTTAAATACAGCAATATGTTCCTCTTGTCTAGAAATAAACAGAATTAGATAGCTTGTAGCTTTTGATTATTTGTTTCTCCATGGTGTTTGCAGATTTTTATTGATCAGATACCCTCAAAACAACATACAGGTTTGCATTTACCCTTTCTTTTCTTCTGGACCAAAGCAAAAGGAAGACTTTCTCCAGTGTTTCTAGCTATATGAGATTATGCCCGTGCTAGTTAAAGTCTTCTGTCTTTTATGCATCATTACTTTAGGTTGTGTGCCTTGAACATATTAAAACCTCTCATAAGGATGCCTCTGATTATTTCTGTTTGAATATTTGAGAATGATTATGCATTTTAGAGTTGAGGGGGCACTGCATGATTTAATCTAATAAAGTAGAAGTTAAACACTTTACTTCAATCCACACAGGTCATGAGCTCAGAGTAGCATTCCATCTGGTTTACTAGCAAAATTTGTTGAGGAAAGTTTTGAGATAGGTCCTTTTGTACCAATGAAGTGTCTCAATGACTCCTTTAAATGTTTAAGTGCATGGAAGTTCCTCTGCTTTTTAAAAAACTTCTATTTAATTTTTAATTATTATGAATATTGCTTACATACAAAAGACAATTCATTATATATAATCTTGTGTCCAAGTTATAATTCCTTTCTCACGTGGATTCTTTCCCATCATCACCTAAACTGTTCTACACCCCTACCTAAATTAATTCTAAATGAAGTTTGTGTACTTCTAACTTCATTTAGAATTCTTAGTTCTATTTTATAGTCTAAGTATGTAAAAATCACAATCTATACAAGATTTACATAAATGTGAACCATGGCCAGTTATCAATGAATATGAAATCACTCACATAATTAGTACAGAGGTAAAGAATTAAACATTATCTATTTCAGGGGAGAATTGAAACTTTAAAAGTATTATGTGATACTTACAATGCCTATAATAAATAGAAACCTGCAAGGAAGTCTTATGTATACATGTGTCAGTACATGTAGTAACACACACACACACAGAGAGAGAGAGAGAGAGAGAGAGAGAGAGAGAGAGAGAGAGATGCTATGTACAGTGTTGTGATGAAAACCTACTCTAAGAGAGCACTGATAAATTTATTATGATGAAATGATCAGAATGTTTCTGTGTGCATCTGAATAACGTCTAGGATTCACCATGCTTATTTAACTTGATAAGAAATTGTCTAACAACGTATGTGCATAGAATTTAAAGTCATTTCTAAAGAACATTATTTTGTGACAGTGTACTTTCTTTACATGCAAAGAATGAAAATAAAAAGCATTGGTCTTCACTTACTAGGAAGGATTTCTTCTTTGGTTTTCAGAGTCCAATGGAGTTAACAATTCTACTACATGCATGTGTACATACATACATATTTATATAAACAAACTTGTATAAGTAAATATGTCACTGTCCAAATAAAATTAGATATAGGGAGCATACACATCCTAGTTACAAAGTTTAATTTCTCACTAAATTAATATTGTTACTGCTCTGTTTCCAATTGGGGATTTATATAATGTTTAAAGCTAATTTCATTTGTGGTTTGTTAAATAAAACAGGCCCAAGGACTGAGAGCATCCATGAACTACATAGCTCCTCAGTTCATAGTCTTTGATCAATGACCTTTCTCGCTTTACATCGTCATCTTTGTGACCTTTCTAGTTTGTCATTGAGCTCCTTTCCAAGAATATGAATTGGAAGGAGAATGTGAATTGGAAAAGAGAATCACTTTGAAAGTGAATTATAATTGGCAAAACTGATTATCTTCCATGAATGAGACTGCTGGAGATAGAAACAGACAGACTGTGTCTATCACAGCACAAATGGATTTGAATAAACTAGGAGACAATTGCAATTAAATGTTTTTTTCTGTATGTGGTGCTGAGAATCAAATTAAGTTCTATATTTTGTCTTGTTTCCTCCCTCTCTGTTCTGTGACATGTGGTATCTGAAAGAAACAGTCCGAATCTATACTCCCCCTGATCATCATAATGTGTGTTCTGTTTACCTGTCATAGCTCAGAATGGATCATTAAGTCCTTTCCATAATTACTTCCATTACTCTGGAAATTCAAAGTCTACTTCTTAATCACAAATGACTAAGACCCATAAACACAAATATTAAAAGCACCATCAACTATTAGACTTAATTACCTGGGATTTTATATATGAAGACCTTGCTTTCTCATGTTTGATTAAGCAGGTGAATAAGCATTGCCTGGTGTTTGGAACACCTTTCAGGGTGCAGCATCCTGATGTTGCAATCAGATATGCCTTTGCCTGGTAACTGTTAACCTTTAGTCTCAGGCTGCAGAGAAATAGGACCACACCCCTTCATCTGTCATGTCATGAACAAATACCTGCCAATGATCAACATAACCATAGAACGCCATCTAAAGTACATGTGTGCTCTGAATCAGTGTCCCTCATCCATCACAAGTTTATTACCAATGCTTATATATGCATTAGCGGTTTTATCCAAAGATTATCACCTGGATTTACCACATTTTAGATACTCTGGAAAAGCAGGACCCTCTAGTAGCCAAAAAAGAAAAACATACCTTAAAAGACTTTTAAATAATTTGTGAGGATGCATGTGAGGATTCGGGACTGTTGGGAAATTGTCAGTAAGGCATATATCATCCGTATTATAATGTTCTAGTGGCATTTTAATTAGGGGCAAACTATAAAAAACATGTGAGCACTGTCTTACTCTTGAGAGTAGAAGAAAACAATGTAGTGCCTGATATGCGGTCATGGGGTGTATGTATGTGTGTGCACGCATGCTCAAGTGCACGTGGTGAGAAAGGCAGGTGTAGTAGTAGGGGGGTGATGGATGTGAGGGGTTATGGATGGTGTGTGGGGTGTGTACTGTGTGTGGAGGGGGTGTATGGGGGTATAGGAGGGGGTAAGGATGTATGTGATGAAAGTGAGGATGCGTGTGTGGTAGGGAGTAGGAGGGAAGGTATGGGGTGAGTGGTATGGGAAAGGTAGGAGAGAGTATGAGTTGTGTATGTATGTTTGTTTTAAAACTCTTCCAAGACTTTTCTGCTTAAAAAGAACTTAAAATTTTCCATGGGTTCGATTGTTTGTTTGATTGATTGACTGATTGACTGACTGATTGATTTTTGTGTTCCTTGCTGTTAGTCATTCTTTTTTATTTTAATTAAAAATAGATTTTTTTTTGATCAGCTAGGATGAAAGCATGAGAGCATCCACTAGCTATGAAAAGGAAAACCTTCAGGCTGGAGAGATGGCTCAGTGGTTAAGAGCACTGACTGCTCTCTCATAGGTCCTGAGTTCAATTCCTAGCAACCACATGGTGGCTCACAACCATCTGTAATGGGATCTGATGCTCTCTTCTGGTGTGTCTGAAGACAGCTATAGTGTATTCATATATATATATATATATATATATATATATATATATATATAAAATAAGTAAGTAAATCTTTAAAAAAGAAAAGGGAAAACTTCATTGTATGGTTCTCAATTTTATGACTGAAAATTTATCACTGAGAGTTGAAGAAAGTTTTTTTCTCTGCAAATACACATCACATATCCAAAGACGAGAGAAAGTCATCTGAAAATCAGGCATATTAGGAACCCAGGAGCAGTAGCCATTCCCTGGGGCAGGTCATTCTGTGCAATGATTACAAATGTTTACTCCTGGCAGAAATTCAAGCTCACACTAAAGAGTGTCAAAAACCCTATCATTTTTCTGTATTACTTTCTACAGAAAGTAATTGATCTCGATGGCCTGCACCCCAGCATGATATAGACATAATTGGACTGTCAAGTAAGAAAGAAAGAAAGAATGTCAACCATGCTGATTTCAAGTGTCCATTTTAGTTTTTGTTAATTTCATCTGCCTCATCGCTTTTCTAGGCTATATTTTCTAAAAATAAATAAATAAGTAAATAAATAAATAAATAAATAAATAAATAAAAGTCAAGTTGGTTCTTTCTTTTTCACTTTTCCTGAAAGAAATCATAGAATCGACAAAGACAGAGAGCAGAAGGTGGTTTTATTGTTAGTTCTGTAAACATCAACATTTATGGAGTGCCTATTATGTGCATAAAACGGATGGAAGAAAAACAAGGCATAACCCTGGCGCTCAGAGACACTGTAATGAGTATTTAAATACATGAGTATCCGGTCACGTGAGCTCTGAAAGGGACACATTGCTTAAACAACCCAGGATAAAACCCTGAGTGGGGCATTTCCAGCAACAGTTCTACACTATGTCAGTTATCCATAAGTGACAACATAAGTGATCTACTCCCCTTTTCCCCTTTCCCTCGAAATCTGGTTAAACTGTGTTAAATACAATAAAATTTAGTAGACTAATTAACATAATATTTATTCACCTATAATTCTATATAAATATCTATATCTTTGCAATATACATCCAAATGAGTTAATTGAAAACTTAGAGAACTTATACCACGACTTTTCAAATTAATCAATCACTGTGTATTTTCTAATATTTGTTTAGGTTCTGTGGGTGTTATGAAGCATAATTTTTCCCCACAGATATGTATGCAATATCATGTAAACAAATATAGCAAATAGTTATCAATGTAATGTTAGTGATTTTGGAAGTGGCAGAGGGTACCACAGAGAGAGTCACTGTCAATTTTCTCTGAGGGATATAAAAGTACAGATACTCAGTTAAGCTTGTCATAGTGCCCACATTTTATGTGGCTAGAACAACTCTGTTTATTTAAGAAAGCACAAAGTGTAATAAAACTTTCGTCTGACAGGTCGTTGTTAAATCTCCTCATACTGTGTCAACATGGGGAAGACGAAGCATTGATTTTAAAAAAACTGATCTCAAGCAAGGAGAAGAAAATACCATGAAGGGGAAAGGTTTTATTGATCTAAGTTAACCAGTCCAACCCCTACATTAAATATGTTTTAAAATTGCTCAACTGTTAGCTTACTGGGGAAATGCGTCATTGAACATGAAAACCCAACATTATCAGAAAGTATCTAGCCAAACAATTATTGGGAAGAACTCTTTAAAGAACTGCCGTTTGCAGGTGCTAGAATGCCCATCAATGTGGGGGAAGACTTCAAAGTTGTCTATCAACTACAGATATCTATATATTGACTTAGATGGACCAAACACAGAACTCAACAAGCTGCTTAAAACCAGAACCCCACTTAATCCCAATGAGAATAACTCATGCTCCCCACTTAAAGAAGCTGGCTTAGATGATATGAAGACTAGACATCTCTTCTGCATCCGGTATTCTCCAAAGTAGCTTCCTCAGTCTCCATACATATAAAATAAAAAAATGAACAAATAAATACATAAATAAAATGACCTCAAATTTAATCCCCGTCCTTTAGGAGAAGTTAATTCTGAAGCATCTTAACAAACAAACCCTGCAGCTGAGACTACACTGGGTTAACTTGCTACCAATGGCACCACCAATAACAAATGTCTGGAATTTTCTCATCAGATTTTTCCCAGAACCCCCATGGAATTCTCAGATGGATCATGGATCACAGCATTTTCATATACTGAATACAATATTGACAGCCTGCTATAAAACTCTCTTTGACAGAACAAAGGATAATGCATTGAAGTAGGATCCAATGATACGTGTACTAATCTTGCCAAAAGAAACCACACACAAAACCCCCTCCATTTGGTTCCAGTAAAGCCTTTTCTGCATCATTGGGTGGATATTTGTGCTTATTATATGTTCTTGGGATAGTTTATGTAAAACAACACTTCATCACAAGGGCAAAATCGTATAGGTCTTGAATAAGCATCAAGGGAGCTCTTGCTATAAGCCCATAGTAGTCATGATTCAGGGTCTTGGGAATAGGCCTAAGATTTGGATTTCTGTAAGCCTGTGATTGCTTTAGTTTTCATCCTTTGATGATGCATTTCAGTTTTTTCATTTCTGGTACAGAGACGGCAAGCCATTTTCCTCTTGAGTGTCAACTCACATCAGCCAGTGATGGCTCCCTAAAATGCACTGAGAATGACTTTGAGGCTACATGTGGGCTCAGATGAAAGGGTAGAGTATGATAGATTACCAATGAATGTAGGCAAAGAGAGGATCTCACAGGCAATGTGCTTGAATAAAGTGAAAACCTTGTCAATGCCCTCACATTTGTAAGCCTGTCAGGCAACAGGAAGTACAATGAATTATCTAAACAAAGAGAAAAATAAGAATCCAAGTTACATCAGAGACACTTGGGATACAGAAAATGGTTGCTTTTTGGTCAATATGCCAAAACATATCAGTGTTTCAATTACCTGGCTGCATAAGAATTTCAACACATGCATAAGGCATGGGAGACAGAGGACCAAAACAACTTACTGATGGGAACTGGTTGGAAATGGGATGAAATACAGGTTGACTGCACAACTTACTCTTGAGAATATATAAGAAATAGCATTTTTTTAAAAAGTAGGAATTAGGAGCTAGAGAGATAGCTCAGCAGTTAAGAGTACTTGCTGTTCTTGCAGATGACTGATTTCAGTTCTCAGCTTCTACATGGTGATATGCAACCATCTTCAACTCCAGTTCCAAGGGATTCAATGCCCTCTTGTGATCTCTTTGGGTACAGGAACATATGGCTCACCCACATATGTGCAGGCAAAACACTCATCCACATAAAATATGTTGTTTGAAAGTTTTTAAGCAATGAATTAGTCCATCATATAATATGTAACAAAAATAGAGAAGTCACATTTTTCCACCATCTGAAAGAATATAGGGTGAGAAGAAATACTCCGACAAGGTATGGAGACATAATATAGCATCACTCTTCCCTAGGACTTCTGTCCCATCACCAACAACATGCTTGACACACTAGAGTCAGTTTTATATATAAATATGTGTATATCTCTATATATTGTTGCAAAGTGTCTATATGCAAGAACTTGATCTAAGTTGGTTTTTTTTTTTTTTTTGTATTTTGTAATATGAGATGGTTATGTTGATTCCATTGTAGAAGTAAGGAAAAGTGGGATGAAAAGGCCATGTCATTTGCTAACCTTCTCCTAGTAGCGCCATGGTCTTTGCAGGCAGGCTGGGGCTGAAATTCTGTTTTGAGCACCCATGCCATATTGTTTCCTAGGAAGATGGCCCAGTAACTGCAGGAGGCTTAATTTTCTCATCTCAGAGCTGAGTTATTTCAGACAAGAAAGTAGAATGCATCCAGCTTTCTTGTTCTCTCACATGCTAGTTAACTTCTCCTTTAAATAAGTCTTGGGAGACCATTTGATATATATCCATCAAGGGTGGATCCACAGCTTGGCTGCCCCAGGGATTCTATATACTTCTTAAGCCAGCTCTGATTCCAATTTTGATGCAGGGCCAAAACCAACAAAATTCTGACTGTCCCTTTAGTCTGGCTATGGGTAGTACTCACTGATCAGTTTTACTTGGAATGAACTTAGGATATTGCTTGACTTACAGTTTTGGCAGAAAATTTGTCTGACCATGTGGCAGTTGCTGTATTCCTTGGAATGCTTGCTTTTCACTCTTGGGCACACTCATTGCCACAGGAAAGGGAGGAGGGGAAATGACACATGCAGAGCCAGCCCTGTTCAGAGTCTCGTACTTAGATGTCCTACTAGCCCCAGCCTGAGGTGAGCATTTGGCAATGCTGTTAACCTCAAGAGCTATGTTGTCCAGCTGAACTTCCTGAGATGACAGAATCTGCCTCTATGCCATCCATCAGACAGGCCCTGAGCACTTTGGTTACAGCTAAGAAATTGAACTAAACTGTAATTAAACTTAAAAGGTCCCTCATAGCTAATAACAGCTACACTGGATATCACAATCCTTCATTCCTGTGGTGCGTTTTTACCAAGCTGGAAGTACTTGAATTCTGATAGATTTCCAGTGTTACTTGATATTTCATTAAATATTATTTGAGAAATATGTTATGAATAACTATTATAGCCTAAGCCCTATCCCAGGCACTGGCAAAAAAAACCAAAGGAGCCAAAAGGATAAAACTCCATACCCTGGGAGGTTTAAAGTCTAGCAAAGTTACATAGATGATAGATAGATAGATAGATGATAGATAGATAGATAGACAGACAGATAGGTAGATAGATGATAGATAGATGATAGATAGACAGACAGACAGACAGATAGATAGATAATAGAGAGAGAGATGATAAATATATACATGATAAATAGATAATAAAAAGTCAGCATTTTAGAGGGTGACGTGAGGAAAGTACAAAGCGATGGGATCCCCACAAAGACAAAGTGGGAAAGCCTTCTCTCACCACTAAGTTGGCATTCCAGGGCAGGGGGAGAAGAGAATACAATGTAGTGGTAGTGGAGAGTGCCATCCAAGCAGCCACGGAGCTTAGAGTCTAGTTTCATCTTACCCTGCCTTATGAATGGCCAGCTATAGAACACAGAGTACAAAGCTTGGTCTTATTGTACATACTAGCTTACAATAAGTTATCACTTGCCACTCTCAACCCTACCACACCACTCATTTGTGTTTCCTTTGGTACATATGGCTGTAGCTCCAGCCTTTAGAATCCGGAGGGAGAGAGTTAAATGAAAAATGGTCCTTTTCTGGGTAGCAGTCGTGACACTCCTTCGAGATTACACTGTTCAACCAGTGTGTATATGCCATGTCCCATAACAAGCACTTTCTCTAAGATCTACCTTACTAAGTAGATAGAACCCTTAGGATAGCCCAGATGAACAATTTCTTCTAGGCTAGACATTAAGCCAGATCAGAACTGCTATTTGTCTAATTCATGGAGGCCACTTTGTAGCTAGATTTGCTTTTCAGTGACAAAACAATCTAACCAACCTATTTGTGTGTTCCATTCAATCTGCATCAACTGTCTATCTAACCACCATTTTCTGAAAAACAGCAACAGAGTTGCTCTTAAGGATTCTACTTGTTGAATATTTATGTGTCTTTCAATTAATTAAAAGGAACTTTGAGCATCTGATAAAAATGAGAAATTGCACTGGGAACACACAGTGTATTCCTAGAATCATAGTACTGAATCATCTTGGATATAGACTAAAGAGCATCCTCATGTATATAGCAGAAAATAGCACTTTCATCCAACCATTTAAACAAATCACAAGCTTTTCTTCAATACACTGAAGTGAGCTTGTACATAGAAGTTAACATAGTTCATTATCAGATTCTTCTTTTCTCACTTTCTTATCTTCTGAGTCCAAATGGCTCTCACAAGCTATGTACTCTTTTAAGGGAAGTCAGATTTTTTTGTGCATAAAATGGTTAAAGTTATTTCTTTATCCCACGTTCAAATTGCTCCAGCAGAATCTTCCGTGTAGGGCCTTTCTTGGAAAATAGAGACTTCAGAAGAATCAACAAAGAAAACCAGGAGAGGAACAGTTGCATGAGTTTTGATCCCCACCTGATTGATTTTTGAAATGACATAAGATTAGTTAGAAAATCTTCTCATGTCATCCTGATGAATATGATCCTGGGCTTTCCCCAATGAAAGCCTGGCTAAGTGGTTTTCACTGGCACTTTGCTTTCTCATTCAAAGACTTGTTTCATCTGACTTTTATAGAAATATTAGATTGTCTCTTCGCCATATGGATGGTTTGTGTGCTAGTTGTCTTATTTCAGCTCTGAGCTATATTTCACTGGGCCTCCCTAAAGGTGTGAAAGATTCTGAGGTACTTAAAAACCCCACTTACTCAGCATCTATGTGTCAGGGGCACTTCTAGGTATTTTTTACACATGATCTTTTGAACATCAACCTTAAAGACATACCAGATCTGTAAACAAATGAAGAGATAAAGACTTGAGGTGCTGAATAATCTGTCTCAGAGTCCTCAATAGGAAAGCAAAGAAATAGATTCCGATGAGCGGCAACATATCAAAGTGTTTTAATTACATCACTACATCTTCTATAGGTTAATGTATATTAAATAGTATACATATACATACGTGTGTGTGTTGACATTCATGTGATAAAATTACTTCCAGTTGCCAAAGCCATCAAGCTCTGTGAGAGGGAAATCACCTTGATATCATTGAGATGCTGACTATCCTGTGAGCATTTTTATGATAACTGCCCTAAGCCATATGAAAATTAAAAAATGTTCCCAATAAAAGATACTGTGAAAAAAGTCAAATGTAGAATTAAAAAACAAAACAAAAAATCTAGAAATAGACCCAAATTTAGACATCTGATATGGTGATGAATTTATTTCTAAGTACCCCATGACTCAATAAATAAATAAAGACATGGAGGGAAACAGCAGTATATGGCAGTAACAGGTATCATCAGTATGCTTTGTTGAATAAGTGAATGAATGAATGAATGAATGAATGAATGAGTAAATGAATGAGTGAGTGAATGAATGAGTGAGTAAATGAATGAATGAATGAATGAGTGAATGAATGGATGAGTGAATGAATGGATGAGTGGATGTGCAAATGTCTACACAGGGTGTCTACAAATCTCCATTTAATAAAGCTTAGATAAATCTAAATATCTCAATTTCCCAAAAGTAAGAAAACACTGCAGCTCTTTAATCTCTCAAATGGGAAAAGTTATTTCTCCACAGAAATTATAATTCAAGACCAGCTGCCAACACAGGCCATTCTATTTAATGGAAAAGAAACCACCAATGACTCTTCCTTAAAATTAAAACTAAAACTAAAACTAAAACTTAAACATTATAACAGCATTGATATACACCAGGCCCTTTATGAGAATGAACTCATCTAATTCAGATGTCTATGAGAAATACTTTATCACTTCATGTTTCCTATATGAAAGGGTTAAATAAAGGGCTAAGTAATGTTTAAGATCACACAGCCAGCAGGTGAGAGCCTATTCAAGGCTGTCCAGCCTCTACAGATGGACCATGCTGTTATTTGTGGTAACAGAGTTATGGCATTTGAAAGGAAGTGTTAAATTTTACCAAAAACAGGAGGGCAAAAAAAAATAAAGAGAAGGGAACAATCATAGAGATTGTCATTCTCTATAACCTCATTTAAGGACAACTTTCAGTGCCCTTTATATAAGATTCGGGTATTTTCTTTAGCTTCAAATAAATGATAAAAATTTCTGTTTTCTTTAGTAAAGTACAGATTCCACTGGAAACGGTGTCTTTTAAGACCAAGTGTGGGCATTCACAGTTTTATTTATATAAAATTCCCCACACTGTCTGCAGCATCTAACAGCATCCGCAGGGGTCTCAGGGAGGACTGCTCTCCTCAAAAGCTGTTAATTAACCTCAGATTAGCTCTTGGAGTCTCACTGAATTCTAGATGCTTTTTTAAAAAAAATTTCAAATCTAGGAACAAAAAATCTGATATTGCAGATAATTACATTTATTCTGGATGAAGTATTTCTACATGTGGGTTGCATTCACAGCATTTGAATAAATGGCTAATTGTAAAGGGTGGGACATGTTGCTAGCTATTCTGAGCCCTGGGTAAACACTAACCTGTTTTAAATTACTTCGTGACTCATCTAAACAGCTATAGACCATATATGCAGCATTTAAATGGCACTGCAAATGCCATGGTACAGAGATTTTCCTCAGTCACAGAACCCTCTAATTTGAGGTGTACCCAAAATAACACTGATGCATATGGAGACACAAATTAGTGGTTTCCATAAATAAGATCACTCCGTTGTAGACCCGGTTCTAAAGCTACAGTTTCACACAATATTACAACCATGTTTTGATGTCAAGAGGTTTTCAATCACTACTCTAGTGCCATGAAAAAAGAAATCTAACAAGGGAGTTGTCTCTAAATCCACTGATGTTCAAATATCAGGGTAAAAAAACTTTCAATCTCTCCGCTCTGGTGTTGTATAGTAGAAAAAAATGGAAGAACTACAAAGAAATAATAAGAATTTTTAAAAAGCAGGCCTTTCAAAATCACTAAAATGTATTTCCACAAAATAAGACAGGGAAACAAAATGAACCTCTGCAGCAAGCAGGAGGCAAAAGCTCACCGGAGAAATACACAGGAGAGAGTCAAAAGCAGCAAAGGCTTCGAGCTGTGTTATCACTTATAACCCCTACTTAGGGTCATCTTCCCTAAGCCAGGCCAAACACTCAACAGTCATTCTCATTCTCTCTCTCTCTCTCTCTCTCTCTCTCTCTCTCTCTCTCTCTCTCTCATCCCTGTCTCTGTCTCTCTCACATCTGTGTTCTGTGTAAATATACATATATGCATAATATAACATATAGATAGATATAGATTAGATAAGATGTAGATTTGTACGTGATTAACAAACCATGTGACAGAGTGATACACAGGAAAAGTGACACCATGGGGCAAGAGTGAAATGAATAGACTCAGCTCATACATTGAAGTCACTGGCTGTGTGACTACCACAGATCACTCCAACACCTTAGCCCAGATTCTTCCCCTGCAAAACAGACTGCCTGCCTGCCTCGCAGGTGGTTCTTCCATTATGTCCACAGAGTGTGGTAAGCCAGGAGGTGCTACGACTACAGGAACTGTTCCAGGGGATCATTCTTAAAGCGGTGTCATTAAACCTACTCGGCCAAGGCATATAAGCTTCATATCTGCTATGTCTCTATTAAGAGGAGAGATTGGCAACAACGGGGAGCTTTCAACAGCAGAAACACATGAAAAACAATATTTTACTTTTGCTATAATTAGAAAGATGATTTTAAAAGAGAGTTGAAGCACAGTTGAAGTTTAATGAGTGGAACATGATGCTTCGGGTGGACCAAGTCACCTTTGCTCCCCCAGTCATATCCATTCCATGTGTGACGGCCATCTCCCCGATCGTTTTTGTCCCATTAGTGAGCAACATCTTGACATTGTAGCTCCAACCTATTACTCTCATTGTATGGTTCTTCTTACTAATTTAGCCAAAGCCACCACCTCCATCAGATACAAAATAAGACTCAAAACTGTAGAACTCTTTAAGCTCACCTAACTAGTACAAGCTGTGACTCAAGTCAATTATACATTATTCTTTAATTTTCACAAACTGGCAGACTGGGTGGAAGTGACAGACAGCTCTCTCAAACAGTTAATGACCTCAGGGAATTTAGGTTTCATTACAGATGGCTGACAGTAGAGAACAAATTTTGAGTTGTTATAAAAATTAAACACCTGCAGATGAGTGATTGAACCTATCAAGTGGCTAATCAGAAGAATCCCTTCTGTAGTTAATCATGTGCTATATTATACACTCTTGATTTTGCAGAACTCTCTAGACTCACCCACTTGGGTTGCCTGTCAAGTAGACATATGACCAGCTATGACTGTTCATGCCTTGAGTCTTACGAGAATTAATTAGCACAACACATATAAATGGTCTTTCACCTGCTGAAACACTTCTCACTGCCATAAGGACAAAGCCACAGATCTCACAAGACATGGTGGCGCTTGGCTGTGATTCTAGCACTTTGAAGGTAAAAGCAGAAGGATTGTGAATTTGAAGCTAGCCTGGGCCCAGTAAGATCACATATCAAAAAATAAATAAACTCCAACACAGCCTCCAAAGGCCTTCATGATCTTGCCCTGCCTAACCCTCTCTGTAGCCACATCTTTTCTTACCTTTTAATTTGCTCCCCACATTAGCTTTTAGCTACTGTCACAACCAAAATATTCACCTTACAGAAGCAGAACCGGTTTGGGGAGGATCAAAGTTTTACATATTTGAATGCATAAGTAATTGGCCCATAGGTGTGGTGACAGATCTTAGCAAGAACAAAGCCATCCACTTCCTGACTAGGACATGAAAAACAATCTGGATCCCTTTGAGCATGCACTTCCAACATCTCAAAACCTTCTGCTAAGCACCACATACATCTATGTAAGTTACTTTTCTGTTGCTGTGATAAAACACCAGGACCAAGGCAAGTTATTATAGAAAGAAAGGGTTTTTGGGGGCTCACAGTTCCAGAGAGCTGAGTCTATCATGGAGGGAGGAGGCAGCAGACAGTAGTCATGACAACTGGAACAGACACTGAAAGCTCACATCTTAAACCACAAGCAGGAAGCAGAGAGCACATATGGCATATGGCTTTGATAGCTCAAAATCCAGCCCCAATGACATACTTCCTCTAGCAAGCCCACAACTCCTAAACCTACCCAAACAGTCACCGCTGGGAACCAAGTGTTCAAACACCTGTACCTATAAGGGACACTGTCATTCAAACTCCTTCTTTGGGATCCCACCACCTCCCAATAGAACCAAACTGAGGCTACACCTTTATAGGAGAGATCTTTAGGGGTCACTTTGTATTTGAACTACAGTGCTCACGTGCTTCAGCCACACTACTGTTTTCCCATCTCCAAAGCAGGCCTATCCATGCCTTTTTGTCTATCCCTTCCCACCCCACTACCTTCAACCATTTCTAGTGCCCATTCCTCTGCAAGGGTCAGGCAAAGCACCACATCCTCAGAAGTTGTCCCCAGGTTACCAGTCACCATCTCCTTTACTTCTCTACCATTGACAATTATGGCGGAATGCCTAATTCATGTCTTTCTACTCCACTGGAGGATGGGAGCGCATTATCACATCTATCCATATACTGACATAAACCACAGTGTCAACCACCAAGCAAACATCCACGTGAATTCTCTAAATGAATGAATGAATGATGGATGGGTGGGTGGGTGAATAGATGGATACATGGATGCATGGGTAGGTGAATGAAGCTAAGCTGATCTGAAACTAAAGCTATGGCATCATCCAAAATCATTTAGTATTGAGAGAACAGTTGGGACATCTTTTCACTTCCTCAACTGAACCTTTACCAATTGTGTATATCCTTTGACTTCCTGAGGGAGGAGTGAATGAGAGGCAACATGGTGGCATTGAGGAGCACTGGGCAGTGTTCTGCTCCTGGCATCACTGATTTGCCGGGGGATCTATGTTGGTGCTCTTTTGCTATTTCTTAGGTTCTTCTTTCTTCCACCTTTCACCACCCTTAACTGCCCTTTCAATCCCTTAACAGTAGGTAGAAGAGAAAGAGATCCCTGAATCTAATGTCTCCTTTTGTTTCTTCTTTGACCACAACTACTATCAAATAGCAACCACCCCCTCCCCAAATGACCAACAATGACCAACCCACCTCTCAAGGACCTAACCTTTATATACCCTATGAAAAGTTCCCAGAATTCCAAATGTTGCATACTAGAGGAAACTATCTGTAGCTGGCCAAACCACACCTCTGCTAGAACATTAGGCAAATCCTAGTCAGCTGCTGAGGACAATCTGAAGCAGCCCCATATCCCACCCTAGGGGATATGAAATGAAAACTTATTCTTATAATATTTCTCTGTTTTTTAAAGAAACCAAAATTCTCACATTTTCCCCAATTTTTTAAAGCCATTAATTGTGCTGAGTGTAGCAAGAAATTTTAAACAGAGACATCTTCAATGAAATAAGCACTTTTCTTTTTTTGGTTTTCGTTGTTTGTTGTTTGTTGTTTTTTGTTGTTGTTGTTTTGTTTTGTTTTCTGTTTTTCGGATCAGTGACCAAGGTTTTCAGGAGAATGCTTCTGCTCAATTCTAATCTTTATAAGCTTTTGATGGTATTCCCAGCATTTCATTTTCAGTACAAAAATAAATAAATCCATGTCCCCAATGCAAAACTTTTGTGGTCTTCCATTCTGATGTTAACACATCTTTATAGAATATAAGCTAATTTAATTCTACTGCTTTTTTCTATAACCCAGTGTCTCTAGGCTGCTGTTCCTTTCTCATTAACATTCAGAACATTTAAAGTTAACAGAGCACTGTTTAGTCAATCCCTAGGGGTCTTTATTCTTCCTTTTGGTTTTATAAGCATTTATTTTTTAAAGTGCAATCATATCTTTCTGTTGTGGCTTGTCCTGTAGGATTGCGTGGTATATCTGTAAGATGCTTTAATACTACAGTATGCAAAGAATTGCTTCATCGTTCTGGACACATATGTGGAGGCATAATCAGTCTTAATTTGCACAGGTATCCCAATAATAACCATCATTTCCAGTAAATGTGTAATTTCAGAATTGGCCTTTTCAGAACAAAAAGAATTTGGCCATTGAAATGATATGGTAAATAAACAGTTTTCAAAATTCTGCAAAATGAAACACACTTATCTGCCAAATTTTGTTTATTTTGGTACCCCTAGGATTACTTCCAGTGGATAAGAGCGTTTGGTTATACAAAGAACAAGTAGGACATTTTCTTATAATTTCCTTGGCTCATTTCCAAATCATAGATTTTTTTCTTTAAACCTTTATTGTTAGCATGATGTTTTTCACGAAATGTTGAGGTGTCCAACACCTTTTCTATTATCAATTGGTCAGCTTCTTCATTTCCTTGTGTTAATAGACCTGGCAAGCCTGAATGAGACTGAATGTGATATATCATGAATAGTTTCTATTTCTGGTTGCCTGTTGCAGTTGCATAAATAACAATGTTAATTCTAAGTTATCAGAAATAAATTCAGCAATTTCTATATGCAAAACAAATCTTTCTGCATATTGAAAGTCAGTAATTTTATTAAGAGATTCAGGAAAATCCAATAACACCTGAAGAATTATATACAATTCTGATTTTTGAAATAGAGGAAATGGGCTTTGAATTACTTTGCTTATTTTATCTGACTTATAGCCTGCCATTCCAAATGTATTTGCATCAATATAGAATATAGATACTTCAGGAATTGGCGTTCCCTTTACAATATGTAGGAGAATTCAATAACTTCTTTTTATAAATTAAAAACAATTGTTTTTAGGATATTTGCTGTTAATTTCTCCCGAATAGTTGCTACAAGCTCTTTGCCAATATTCACTGATTACCCATAATGACATAATCTCAATATTAGTATAAGGTGCTCTGATTTCTGTCGGGTCTGTTCCTGACAATTGACATAATTGTATTCTACCTTTTATAATTAAATCAGAAACTATTTCTAAGTCTTTAATTTTTTGTTTGTGTGCTAAAAATATTCATTCTACAATACTATCTTCCCTTTGCATAGTGATCCCACTAGGAGAATGAGTTGAAGGCTAAATAATCAAAATATAATCAAGTTTGGGAACTGTTTGATACACATACACATCTTGTAGTCTCAGTTCCACCAGAGTTAATTCTCTCTGCTTTAGCTGTTAACCATCTTAGACTGTTTTAAGTCTGAATCTCCTTGTAACATTTGAAACAAATTACTTAATGCTTGAGTTAATCCAACGGTAGGCCATAGCCAATTAATATCTTCCATTAATCTTTGAAAATCATTAGAGTTTGTAACTGATCTCCTCTGATCTGTACCTTTTGTGGTTGAATTTCTGTTCTATTTTATAACCTAAATAGTTAATAGAATCTCCTCTCTGTAGTTTTTCAGGAGTAATATGTAACCCCAGCATGGCAGAATTATGTTTCCTTAAACATTTTTTCTAATGTATCTGCATCATAATCAGCCAACCAAATACCATTCATGTAATGATAAATAATAGATTGAGAAAATTATCTACAGACTATTTCTAGAAGTTTTTGCACAAAATATTGATATAATGCTGGACTGTTTAACATTCACTGTGGAAGAACTTCCCACTGATACCTTTTTATAGATCAACCATTATTATAAGTAGGTACTGTATAAACAAATCTCTCCCTATCTTGCTCATGCAAGGGTACGGTTTTAAAAAAAATCATTGATCATGCTTTAAGTAATTAAAAAAAGGTAAAAGAACTTTAGGCTGTAACTCCATTGGTTAAATGTTAACATTCTCTGTTTTCCTGACTTCTTTTTTTTATAACAAATACAGGGAAATTTCATGGGCTAGTAGGTTGTTCTATATGTTCATGCTCAAGTGCTGTAATTTTTCCTTAGTTAAGGCCACTGATCTGCACCCACAGGCTTATCAGTAAACCATTTAAAGAGCAGGGCCATTGGTATTTCAGCAGTGGCCCATCTTATAAATTTGGAAATTTAATCTCTGTGGTGTGCTGTATTTGGACAATTGACTCACCCTGTGGTTGTTTTGATAACATTTATCAATACCTTCCCCAAGAGCATCTACCATTTCACCCCTAATTTCAATATGGATTATCTCTGGGATTGCAGGAATATTAATCTATGTACCTCACTGCTATAAAAGATCCATTCCCCATAAATTTATGGGTATGTTAGCCACATAAAGCCTTAACTTTCCTATTTGACTTTCCAGTCCCACACACTTAACCCTTCTCATACTCTATTATATCTGAGATAGCATTCCAATTCCTAGAAACTGTGTTTAACCCTTTTGAAGTACCCATTCTGAATTCCAAGATCTTTGGGAAATGATAGTTACATCAGCTCCTGTATCCACCAAGCCTTCTATTTCAATACTATTTGCTTGCAATTTTAATTTTTGCCTCTGATCATTAACCACTGATTTCCAGAACACACATTTCCCAATGTTTCCAAACCCTCCTGTTCTTTCTATTGGAAAGGCTTTGCCCTTAATAGTAGCAGCTGAGCAATCATATCATCTGTGTTAGTTAATTTGCATTTCTTATTTTACATAGGCCATAATTTTAATTTCTCCTTTGAAATATTCACCTATAATTTGGGAATGCACACTGAATCCTTAGGAAGTCAATCCACTTCTTCCAAAGATCATCTGTAATATCCCAGAGGGCAAAGGAACATCAACCCCAGTAGACATTTTGAAACCTTGGATGTGGGGGAGCTAGAGTAAGATGCTTATCTGTGGCTAAGTCTAGAGCAGCACTGCCTACAGTACTGTACATGAGATCTGTAATATTTAGTTGAAGTATTTCTGCCTGCTTGTTATTTCCTGGCTGACAAGAAGCAAAGAGACTGTATTATTTTGCTGTGGGACCTCAAGTCCAGCCCCCAAGGCTGTTTCTTGGTGGCAGGAAACTGCCTTGGATATCTCTCTTGGACTTACATTCATTAGTTCAGCGGCAGTCCTTGCCACATTGCCTGCACACCCCAGGGAAACCTAGACATTCTTTTTGTTTGAGATTTAGAAAAAAATCATTGCTCCTAGAAGAGGCACATTCACTTTTCTAGTGAAAAGTACTATATTTCTCGAAGGTAACACACCAGGCATTTTGAAATCTGAGGCTTTTGGTTTGGTCACAGTCTCTTTGTAAATGGCCATATTTCCTGCAATTGAAACACCAGACATTTTGATATTGGAGATCTTTAGCTATAGCTTGACCTATGTTATAAGCATGGTATACATTTGAACCAATATAGGTTTTATCCCTTATCCATTCATTCATGGGGACTGCCCATGCCTTTAATGATCTAATAACATTTTTTATATTCACATTTCTGTACACCAAGGTTTCTATCCACATCTCTCATGCATCAGGGTCTGATGTGGCTTGGTTTACAGCTAAGGCTAATCTCTGTTTTTTAAAAAAAAAATTAATGAAGGCTACTCCAGAGCCTTATGTAGTCTTTATAAATTAGCTGGACCTTTTTCCAGGCTCCTCAACTTTGTCCCAAGCTCTTAAAACTGCTAAACATTGTTCTACAGTAGCTTCATCAAACTGAATCTGCTCTTATATAGTTGTTGCCCTTCACCCAATAACTGATCATTAACTATATTTATTCCCTCCCTGATCAATATTTGAGGCTCCTTCCTTTTACCATGTTAACCGTTGCAATTATGGAGTGGCCTCTAATACAGCTGTCACCAATTCTTTCTAGTCCTAAGGAATAATTCTATTTTGAGTAGCCCAGTTATTTAGAATTTATTTTACATAAGGTGAAGGCATCCCATATGAAATCATAGATTAAATGATTTTTAAAATCCCTTAGATCTACCATTTCTATAGGATGCCACCCTATCTTATCATAACCTTGTTCTACACCATTAGCAGGCATGTGCTGTAACTTGGAAAGTTAATGGTGATGTCATACCCCCAGGCTGCCCCTCCTCTATCTCAGCACAGTTCGTTCAAGATTAACACTTTCTATTAAATGGGCTGTTTCATCTTTTATCTGACTCTGCTACCTCCTCCTCCCAGCTGCTCATCCAGCTCCTCCCCCCACACAGAGGCTACAGGAACTAGAAACTGAAAGTCCAAGGCACTGGGCAGGGCTATTCTCTGCTTTTCAGTAGTTTCTTTCCCACTTTCCTCCTGAGGGAAACTCCCACTCTCTTGCTCAGTCATAAAAGTCTAAGTCTTTTATTTCTTCCTTTTCCAGTGCTTCTCACTCCCCAACATTTGCATTTCCACCCACAATTTTTCCAGTTGCACAGCCAACTCGGCAATTCTTTCGGAAACGAGAGAGCAGAATGAACCCTTTTCTTTTCCCATTTCAGCCATTTTTTTGTTTGTTTGACTTTGCTAGAGCATGAGGCAAATCATAGTCAGCTGCTGGAGACAATGATGTGGTTAATATTATTTCGGGGGGGTTTCTACACCCCTTTATAGCCTTTAAATATCTACTAGGGGTTTCTACCCCACTTCAGATCATTTCCCAAATGAAGGACATAGAGACCTTTAGATTTATAATAAACTTTAAGCACAAGAGCTGGGAAGATATTAATCCTCTATACTATTTTGTTTGTTTGTCTGTCAAAATTCCCAAGATGACTTGCCATGTTTTGTTGGGATGCTCCTGTTCCATCAGGCCAGCCCTCATAGACATGTGCTCTTAATTCACTCTACCCCATGGCAACCTCTTCCTTCTCTCCTCTCTTCATGGTCACTGCCTGAGACCCCAAAGCCCCCGAGAACCTTTCTTTCCTCCCTTCTCTTCTACCCAGCCCAAGCTGTAGGCATCTTTATTAACCAATTGTGGATTACTTGGGGGACAGGATATCCATAACATCTTTTGGTTTGTGTGAGGATCTCTTCATTGGGGGCAACCAGATCGTGGGGGCCAGTGTTTAACATTCAAATACATAATGTAAGGGTTCAGTATTCTCCAAAAAATGATACCCAGACTAAATAATATGCAAAAGCAGAGAACATTTTATTCTGCAGAAGTCCAGCATGCTTGAGTCTACCATCTCCCAAGATGAAGGCACTCCAGTGAGCTCACAGGCCTGATTTAAAGCACATTAGGGGAAATTCAAGGAAGAATAGGTGACCTTTTCCTTAATCAGTTGGCTCTATCTCTAAGGACATTCCAGAACCATTGCTGGGGTGTGGGTGGTAGGAAATTGTTTGCTGAGGAAGTCTGGAAGCAGTTGCTGACCCATTGCCCTTGCCTCAAGCCAGGTGGCTGGGCAGCTTCTGATGGTAGGACAGTTTCTGACTGGCTGCCTGAGGCCTGAGTTTTGTTTTTTGTCTGTTTTTCATTAACTTACTTGTGTAGACTTGCCTAGACATGCCTAGTTCTTGGAAACAGTGATTTAGGCCTAGTCTCCTGTACTGCCAATTTGAAGCCTGTCATGGAGTCAGCCTAGCCTGTCTCTTTAATAGCACCAGACCAACCCTATACAGGACAATTTGAAGCAATCCCATATCCTGGGATTAAAATGAAAACCTATTCTTATAATAATTCTGTATTTTTAAAAAACCAAAATTCTCACAACTGATCTAAGTTTTTTTACTCAATCTGACTAAAATCCATGCCTGTAAAATTACATAACTCTCTTGCCTACTGGGTTCCTGGCAGCATCAGATGAAATAATATTCTTTCTATTTAACCTTGGAGTTGCTGATATTTCAATAATGACAGCAATGTGCAAACTATAAAATGTACAAATGATAGGCAAAAAATATTAGTTTAATACTGTCCTAGAGAATAGACCTTGTCCTGATTTTGAACTGCTATCACTTCATAGCAAAATATGTTTTTACTCCTTACCATTTGATGTGTGACAGATGATACCTTTCAACAGGCTAGTGAACAGAGTTAAAAATTAGAAGCTGAGACCTAATTGGGCACTGGTTGGATATGCCAACACTCCCTGTCTTTATTCTTTCTGAAGTATAAAAACTATGATTTAATTAAGTAGACTGTATCATGCTTTGGGAATGTTGCTTTCTATGAATCAGACTATGGCTTACTAGAAAAAAGTAAAATCTTCAAAACAGTGACAAACCAAAGTCTTCAGCCAGATAGGTTACCATCTTAGAAGATTCCTCTGAAACTCTAAAGATAGTAACCTAATGATTTCCACTTGGGAGGAGGGGGTGCCTGTTTCTGTCAGGGGACACATGTGCACATGCGTGTCTGTGTATACATGCATATATGGAAGTCGGAGGTCAACCTGGAGTCTTACTACTCACTAGTCACCCACCTTCATATTTTAGACAGTCTCACATTGGAACCTGGGACTTACTGACCTGGGAATGGGACTCGAAAGCCAGGGTGCCCCAGAGATTCTTCCAAGTCTGCCCCCTCAGTGCTAGGATTACAGGGTATGTGCCACATCTGGCTTTTACAGAGGTGTTCAGGATCAAGCTTCAGTCTTCATGTTTATACAGTAAGCATTTTACCACCCGAGCCATCTCCCCATTCCCATGTCCACACATAAAATGAATTATATATTCTAGATAGACCACATAAAAGACACAAAATCTTGGGTGTTTTATTTACAAGCTATATGACTAGACTGGGCAGGTTGTGAGTTATTCTAACTTACATCTCAGTGACATGTCCCTCACTGTTTGAGTTTCACTCAGATTATTCCTGCTCAATCAGCTTGTCCTCAGGATCCACTTCCCCTACCATGTATTCCTGGTCCATCTCTTCTTGTGGTGGCCTCCATCTCTCCCTGTGTCCCCTTCTCCCTTATCCCCTGGTCTTTCTTGAGACCCCTCACTTGATCCTCAAGTCCTGACTTTCTCTTTCTACTACCCAATCGTGGGCTCTAACCTTTTATTTACCAATTAACTTTAGATTGAGGAGTAAGGTTTACATAGAATCACTTAGTGTATGTGAGACTATGCTCATCAGATCTTGGGAGCCAGTATTTAGCATTTGAATAAATAGCAGCATCAACCCCCATAATCCATATAGTATATTAATGCTGAAAAATGTATTGCTGAGATGTAACCTTTATTTCTATAATTAGGCATATCATTACAGCTTGTGGGGAAAAGACACTGCAAATCCCCACTGAGATGCAGATAAGAAATTGAAGGCACTTCAGTAACAGAATGAGAGGTAGCAAGCACTACCATGAAAAGGAAAAGTGGCAACCAGTCACTAAGTCTACTTCCTGTTTCACCCGGAGAGGTTCTGAGACATGGATTTATTTTTAAATGTACTACTTTGTAAAATGTCACATTCAAAACAGCCATTGTGTGAAAAACATTGGAAGTAACTCTGGTTAATAACAAATTCTCAGTGCTCTCTTATGGCCTATAATGTTCCAACTGTGGCACGGGGTGGCTATGGTAAAAGAATACTGTGCTGAGCATTTTGAAATAGCTAGAAGGGGGGAGGGTTGAGTGTCATCACTGCAAAGAAGTGATAAATGTTTAAACTGATGTGATCGATACCTTGGCTTTGTTATTGCATAGTCCCCCACATATTGAAACATCACATTGTAGCCTATGAACTACAAGCAATTATCTGTAAATTAAGATAAACTGCAAACACACACACAAGCACACATTGAACAGACACTGTGTTGACCTCACTGACCTTGGTTTTCATTGCAGACTTATCAATGAATCTTTGAGGGACCAGCTGTTGGTGACGATACAGAAGACCTTCACATATACTCGCACCCAAGCTCAGCACCTGTTCATCATCCTCATGGAATGCATGAAGAAGAAGGAACTGGTATGTCAGCCCTCATAAGAATGGGGCACTCTTCATGCTCCCAAATGTTTGCTTTAATCCTGTGCCCTTTTCTCTCCTCCTAGCGTTGTTTTCTCATCCTTCTGAGATGTCACTGGCTCCACTACTCGTGGATGTTTTTATCCTGACTTTAACCAAGTGTGTGTTGTACATGCAGCTGGGTTTCCCACTTGCAACTCGTTGAAATATTTCTGATTATCTCAATCAAATGAGCTGAGGAAAGTGTAAAATCAGTTTTATCCTGGGAATATCCAGTTGATCCTCCCTTGGGCACAGGGTTCCACTTTGCTTGTAAGTCTAGAGTCACCAGGTGTTTCTTGTCACTGTATCATTAGTGACACAACATCCATTTTAATGTGTTAAGTAGTACAGGTAGAAAATAAAGTGATTAACCCAGAAGAGCTAGAACATCTGTACAAAGTTCCTGTAGTGCTGTCTTGATGCTTTATTATTATTGTTGTTGTTGTTGTTGTTGTTGTTTACATTTCAGCCATTGCCCCCACTCTGGTCTCCTCCTCCACAGTTCCTCATCCTATTCCTTTTTCCTCTTGCCTCTGAGAGGGGGCTCTACCCCCTGCAATACCTCATCTTCCCTGGAGCCTCAAGTCTCTTGATGATTAAGCACATCTCCCACTGAGGACTGACCAGGCAGACCTCTGCTATGCATGTGTCCAGGGCCTTGGACCAGCCTGTGTATGCTGCCTGGTTGGTGGCTCAGTCTCTGGGAGTTCCCTGGGGTCTGAGTTAGTTAAGACTGCTGGTCTTCCTATGGTGTCACTCTCTCCTTCAGCTTCTTCAATCCTTCCCCCAATTCATCCATAGGGGTCCCTGACTTCAGTCCAAAGGTTGGGTGTAGGTATCTACATCTGTCTCAGTCAGCTGCTGGTAGGGCCTCTCAGATGACAGCCATGCCAGGCTCTCATCTATAAGCACATAATAACATCAATAATAGTGTCAGGCCTTGGTGCCCCACCATGAGATGAATCCCAAGTTGGGCTGGTCATTGGACTGTCTTTCCTTCAGGCTCTTCTCCATTTTTGTCCCTGCAGTTCTTTTAGACAGGAACAATTCTAGGTCAGAAATTTTGACTATGGGTTAGTAACCCAGACCCTCCACTTGAGGTCCTGCCTATCTCCTGGAGATGGACTCATCGAGTTCCCTTTCCCCATTGTTGGGCATTTTGACTAAGGACATCTCCTTTGAGTCATGAGAGTCTTTCACCCCCCAGGTCTCTGGTGCTTTCTAGAGAGTCCCCCTACCTCCCATCCCCTGAGGCTGCATATTTCCATTCATTCTCCTAGCCCTCTGGGCTTCTCTCCTGACCACCCCACCATGCCTGATACTGTTCCTTTTTTCACCTCTCTCTTCCCTCTTTCACCCAGGTCCCTCCCTTCTTCTACCTCCCATGATTATTTTCTTTCCCCTTTTAAGTGGGATTGAAACACCCTTACTTGAGTCTTTCTGTTTGTTACACTTATTATAGTCTGTGGGTTTTATCCTAGGTTTTCTGTACTTTTTGGCTAATATCCACTTATCAGTGAATATATACCATGCATGTCCTTTTGGGTCTGAGTTACCTCACTCAGGATGATATTTTCTAGTTCCATGTATTTCCCTGCAAAATTCATGATGCTCTCATTCTTAATAGCTTAATAGTATCCCATTGTGCAAAAGCACAATTTTCTGTATTCATTCTAATGTTGAGGGACTTCTGGGTTGTTTCCAGCTTCTGGATATTACAAATAAGGCTGCTATGACCATAGTGGAGCATGTATCCTTGTTATATGTTGGAGAATCTTTTGGGTATATACCCAAGAGTGGTATAGCTGGGTCTTTAGGTAGAATTATTTCCAGTTTTCTGAGGAACCACTTAATTGAATTCCAGAACGGTTGTACCATTTTGCAATCTCACCAACAATGGAGGAGTGCTCCTCTTTCTCCACATCCTTGCCAACATTTGCTGTCACGTGAGTTTTTAATCTTAGTTATTCTGATTGGTGTGAGGTAGAATCTCAGGGTTGTTTTGATTTGCAGTTCTCTGATGACTAAGGACTTTGAACATTTCTTTAAGTGCTATTCAGCTCTTCCAGATTCCTCTGTTGAGAGGAATCTGTTTAGCTTTGAGGCCCGTTTTTGAAATGGATTATTTGGATTTTTGGAGGTTAGATTCTTGAGTTCTTTATATATTTTGGATATTAGCCCTCTATCTGATGTAGAGTTAGTGAAGTTTTTCTTCCCAATACGTAGGTTGTCTATTTGTCCTATTGACTATGTCCTTTGCCTTACAGAAGCTTTTCAGTTTCATGAGGTCCCATTTTATCAATTGTTGATCTTATAGCCTGGGCCTTCGGTGTTCTGTTCAGAAAACTTCCCTCTGTGCCAATGAGTTCCAAGTTCTTTCCCACTTTTTCTTCTATTAGATTCATTGTGTCTGGTTTTATGTTAAGGTCCTTGATACACTTGGACTTAAAGATTGTGCAAGGTGATAAATATGGATCTATTTTCATTCTACATACAGACTACCAGTTAGACCAGCACCATTTATTGAAAATGCTTTCTTTTTTCCACTGTATAGTTTTGGTTTCTTGTCGAAAATCAAGTTTCCATAGGTATGTGAGTTTATTTCTGGGTCTTTGATTGTATTGCATTGATTGAATTGTCTGTCTCTATACCAATACTATGTGGTCTTTATCACTATTGCTTTGTAGTACAGCTTGAAGTCATGGATGGTGATTCCCCCAGATCTTTTATTGTTGAGAAATTTTTGGGCTATCCTGGATTTTTTGTTTTTCCATATGAAGTTGAGAATTGCTCTTTTCATGTCTATGAAAAGTTGAGTTGGAATTTTGATGGAGATTGCATTGAATCTGCAGATTGCTTTTGATAAGCTGGCCATTTTCATGATGTTAATCCTACCAATCAATGAGCATGAGAGATCTTTCATCTTCTGAGGTCTTCTTTGATTTCTTTCTTCAGTGATTTGAAGTTCTTGTCATACAGAACTTGCTTGGTAAGAGTTACACCAAGATACTTTATACTATTTATGACTATTTATCATTTGTGTAAAGGAAGGCTACTGATTTGTTTGATTTAATTTTATATCCTGCCACTTTGCTGAAGTTATTTATCAGATGTAGAAGTTCTTTGGTGGAAATTTTGGGGTTGAGAATGTATACTATGTTATCATCTGCAAATAGTGATACTTTGACTTCTTCCTTTCCAATTTGTATCCACTTGATCTCCTTTTGTTGTCTAATTGTTCTTGCTAGAATTTCTAGTACTATATTGAATAGATAGGGAGAGACTGGACAACCTGTTTCAATGACCTGTCCATTGGTGAGAGTTGGGTGTTGAAGTCTCCCACTATTGACGTTTGAGGTTCAATGTGTGTTTTAAGCTTTAGAAAAGTTTCTTTTACGAATGTGGGTACACTCACATTTGAGGCATAGATTTTCAGAATTGATACTTCCTCTTGGTGGATTTTTCCTTTGATGGATATGAAATGTCCTTCCTTATCTTTTTTGATAACTTTTGGTTGAAAGTCTATTTTGTTGGATATTAGAACGACAACTCCATTTTGTTTCTTGGGACCATTTGCTTGGAAGACTTTTTTCCAGCCTTTTACTCTGAGGTAGTGTCTGTCTTTGTCACTGAGGTGTGTTTCTTATATGCAGCATAAAGCTGGATCCTGTTTAAGTACCCAGTCTGTTAGCCTGTGTCTTTTTTGGGGGGGAATTGAGTCCATTGATATTGAGAAATATTAAAGACAGATGATTGTTAGTTCTTGTTATTTTTGTTGTTGGAGGTGGTATTATGTGTGTGTGATTCTCTTCTATTAGGTTTGTTGTGAAATATTTATTTTTTTGTGTTTTCTTGGGTGTAGTTACCCTCCTTGTATTGGAGATTTCCTTCTAGTATCCTCTGTAGAGCTGGATTATAGTAGAAATATATTGTTTAAATTTGGTTTTGTTATGGAATATCTTGGTTTCTCCATCTATAGTGACTGAGAGTTGTGCTGGATATAGTATCCTGGGCTAGCATTTGTGTTTTCTTAGGGTCTGAATGACTTCTGTCCAGGATCTTCTGGCATTGAGAGTCTCTGTTGAGATGTCTGGTATAATTCTGATAGGTCTGTCTTTATGAGTTATTTGGCCTTTTTCCCTTATAGTTTTTAATATTCTTTTTTCTTCTGTGCATTTAATGTTTTGATTGTTATGTGAAGAGAGGATTTTCTTTTCTGGTCCAATCTATTTGGTGTTCTGTAGGCTTCTTGTACATTTATGGCCATCTCTTTCTTTAGGTTAGAGAAATTTTCTTCTATGATTTTGTTGAGGATGTTTTCTGGCCTCTTGAGCTGGGATTCTTCACCTTCTTCTATTCCTATTCTTAAGTTTGATCTTTTCATTGTGTCCTGAATTTCCTGGATATTTTGGGATAGGAGCTTTTTACATTTTATTTTTTCCTTGACCAATGTGTCAATATCTTCTATGGTATCTTTTATGCCTGAGATTCTCTCTTTTATCTCTTGAATTCTGTTAGTGATGCTTGTATCTATAACTCCTGATTTCTTTCCTAAGTTGTCCATCTCCAGGGTTGCCTCCATTTGTGTTTTCTTTACTGTTTCTATTTCCATTTTTAGTTCTTGGACCAATTCCTTCACCTGCTTGATTGTATTTTCCTGTATTTCTTTAAGGGATTTGTTTCCTTTTTAAGGGCTTCTACCTGTTTGCCTATGTTTTCTTGTATTTCTTTGATACAGTTATTTATTGTTGTGTTTTATAAAAATAAAGAGAGAAAGATTATGTTTGGTGGATATTCTGTCAGGTGTGGGGAAAGGGGATGCCTCCATGGGCCCATGCTGAGGCATCCCTTCCCCCCCCCAAGGGACCAGCCACATGATGCTATAATAGAGTTTATGCTAGAATAGAGTTTATTCAGGAAATGGGGAGGGGAGTTGAGGGAATAGAGACAGAGAGAGCAGAGGAGTAGAAGCCAACCATGAGCAAGTGGAAAGAGAGGGAGGTGGGGAATGGGAAGAGAGAAGAAACAGAAGAGAAAGGAGAGAGCTAGAACAAGAAGGCAAGAGAGAGAGAGGGAAAGGGGCAAGCAGCCCCTTTTATAGTGCGTCAAGAATACCTGGCTGATGCCGGGAGCCTAAACAAAATGCTAACATTTATATCCTCCTTAAAGGTCTCTATCATATTCATGAGATGGGATTTTAGGTCATTATCTTGATTTTTGGGCATGTTAAGGTATCCAGGGTTTTCTGTTGTGGGAGAAGTGGGTTCTGGTGGTACTGAATTGCATTGGGTTCTGTCGATTATGATTTTGCACTTGCTTCTCTCCGTCTGGTTATCTCTGGTGTTAGCTGTCCTGGGTGTCTCTGACTGGAGCTGGCCTCCTTAGAGGCAGGTAGAGCTCTGTGACATGGGTTAGAGCCAGTCTCCTGGGAGGCAGACAGTGCTGTCTCTTGTTAAGGTGGGCCTCTTATGTCTCTGATTAGAGCAGGCCTCTTGTGTCCCTGTTTACTGTGGACCTCCTGGGTGACAGTCAGGCTGTAGGGTGTGGGAGGGTATCACACCCATTGATCTGGCCTGGGTGGGGAAGCCGACTGGAAGGAAGGTGGAGCTTGGGAAGGTGAGTAGGTCTCACATCAGTTGGTCTCTGTGGGTGTCCCAGCTGGCATGGGTATTTGGATGAGATTCTCATCTGTGTCTCTGATTACTGCAGACCTCCTGAGAGGCACATTGGCTGTAGGGTGTGGGAGGGTATCCGGCCCACTAATCTGGCCTGGGTGGAGAAGCAAACTGGAAACTTGCTACTGCTTTAAATGTTTCTTACATAAGTACAAAATATCTTATAGATGTGGAGTAATCAGAGATGGTCTGGCAAGGAAAAGAGGAACAATATGAGCTAACACTAAGAAGACTTTAATATATGCCAGAGAGAAAGCTAAGTCTTCCTGTCTATTAACTCAGGTGATCTTTGCAACTCTCCCAGCAAGAACAAATGGTAACTTTAACTTGCCCCTGAGAAAGCTCACACTCACTTGATGAGTAGCAAGGAAATGAGACATAAAACTGGTGATGGTCAGTCACTATGGGAAATATTTTTATTCAACAATTGTCTCACCCAAACTGGCAGAGTGAATTGCCCACTCTGGAAAGAGTCCCATCAGCTTCTCAGAAAGCAAGCTATTCTCAAAGGCCAACTGAGCTGGTGATGAAGATAACCAAGTGTTTAGGTGGAATAACTGGTTCAGTAAGCAAGGCACTCTTAAGAAGACACTCAGACACCCTTGTTCATCAGGGTTTTCAGAAGTTTCCAGGCTTGAGATGACAACAGAAAAACTAGAGACACCTCCAATTCCTGAACATCAATATGTTGAAGTACATACTCTGCCATCTGGTATAAAGAGGTCAAACAAGCAGTTAGAGTCCATGGCCATGGTACTGCCATGTTTCTACAAGCAATGGGGGGATTTTTTTTCAAGAGTACTAATAGTGTTAAGATGCTGAGGCCAAAGCTAATGATGAATCTTAACATGACAAAACTTTTTAGTAGTGAAATTTCCTAAAAAGGCAATTTTATCAAAAAGTTGTAGGAGCCATTGAAGGTTACAAAATTAAATGCACTGGATGAATTTATCTGGGTGTTTTATGAGACTATCCTGCAGGATTCTGCTGTATAATTGCCATTTAATCATGAACCCAAAAGGAAAAGGTTGAGTGCATTTCTAGGCAAGTTAAGAAATATGACACATTTTCAGCTCCAAGCTAAGCAGTAAGTACTTATCTCTCCACAAATGGGCAGAAATGTTTAGGATTCATAAAGTCGTATGTAATTTAAATGACTTCCACTTCTGAGGGACAGTGTGGACAATACTAGATGCTTTACAAATGAGGGAAGAAAAAGATAGTAATTTCTCTTTTTGCAAAGGCAGAAAAGTAAATCAGAGCATTGCCTCTCTTAGAAGTAAGACACCCACATACAGCCCAGAAGAGCCAGTTAGTAGGGTTTTGGTGTGAAGTAGTCCCCACTAATGAAGCTGTAGCACATGGCATACAAAACAAAAATAACACTGCAAAGTCAAATTCCTCTCTGTCTTATACTTCAGCTGTCCTTTGATTGATTACCTTAAAGGTTCCATGAGATGTAATGTTCTAAGACAAATCTAACCAGTTCCGCTAAAGACCCTGGTTCTATGGATTGACCACAGCCAATTAGCTTACATAGTAAAAAGCATCACTAGAAAGATCATCGCATATTTACTTGGTGAAATGTGGGCCTCAGAGTAGGATGGCCTGATGGAAATAGGTCTAGATGGAACAATTGATGTTTCCAGTAGGTGATGCATCTCTGCTCAACACAGAGGTACTACAATATATTCCATTAGCTTCATATTGTCTTTGAAATTCATTTTTCCTCTGCTTATCCAAAACCTGCCATCTTCTAAGAAAATAATATCCTCCTTAGAAACAAGCCTTCTCCAGGATTGCTGGCTATTCTACCCTCTGCTCTACATGAATTTTAAAGTCATATTGTCAAATCTATGTGCATGTACAGTACTAAATGGGAACAGTGAGTGCATCAATGACTCAGTCCCCTTATATTCAACAAAGACATACCTTTGAGAGAAATCGAGGCCTGTACACTTATCCACTTGTTTCCCATCCATCCCAGTAGGGTAGCAAAATATCCTGATCTACATTTCTTCCTTTTTATCTGGTGTCAGAGAGGAGAGTTCTCTCTAACAAATGGATCTCCCAGCAATGGCCACACATGCTAATCATGCTTCCTCTGCAATATTGCCCTAGGAAGGGTGCTTGTTTTGTTTTGTTTCAATAACCCTCTTTGTTACTCCATCTGTGGATTCCATCCTTTCACTTTGCCAATTTTTCAATGGCATTATTTTCTTCTCTTCTTACTTCTTAGTAATAAGTAAGGCACCCACATACAGCCTTCAGTGGCATTAATTTCTTCTCATTCTAAAACTTCTATTTCCTCTCTTTCTTCCCTTCTTGAAGCCACACCATGTGTAATTTGGGTATTTTTCCTTTGTGTTATTTTTAAGAGAATTTAAATTTTTCTACCATGGGAGATTGCATCAATTTCTCCTTGAAATTCCGTCAAATTTTCTCCTTTATGTGTTTTGAGATTGTGTTCCTAGGCTCATAAGGTTTTATAGTTGGCTCTATTTCCTAGTGAATAGTTGTCTGCCATGATTCATCAACCTTATTTGTTCCTGACAATCTCTGCCTCACATTTCAGCTCATCTGGTATTAATACAATTACATCAGCTTCTCTCAATTCATACTTTCCTGGAAACGAAAGCTTCCATGACCTTTCCTTCATTTCCAGTCTTTCTATTCCTTACTGCTAGGTGCATTTCTCAGGATATAGAGCTTTCATTTTTAATCTCATTTAGATAGAACTAATATGATGAGCTTGGCCTATTTGCATGTGCTCTGGGCTCTCTGCCCTAAATAAACTTTTTACATTTTATTCCGTCAACAAGACATTCTCGCCTTTGAGTATTTCAACATAGTGGTCCTTTTTCTTGGCCAACAGCACACACCTCTTGCTGAATTCAACAATGACCTGTTTGGATATTAGTCACAAAACTGTATTTCTGGCCTTAACCTCTCTCACCTCGTCTCCACAAGCATACTTGAAACTTGCTTGGTTTCCCATTGTTACTTTAAAATTTAATTCTCTAGAAAGAACAGTCTCCCCAGCTCCCTCCAATGCCTCCTGCTCCCACACCTCCATAAAACCCTGCCCTCCAGGTCTCACATCATTTCCTCAGTCCTGTGAGGCTCAGCTCCTCCCTTTTCCTCTCCCTACACTGCCACCGCAGCCAATCACTGCCAAGCTGTCTTGGCATCCTTTTGATATTGTCTCTGTTGTGTGTTTGCCTCCTTTGCTCTGACGTCAGCAGCCACTATTCTTAGTTTCCTTTACTAGAACTATATTAGGAGTTATTGCTTTCCAGATCTTGGGAAGGAGACCCTTTTTCCCCTCCTTTAAGCTTTCTGCACACTGCTCCTAGCTTCACATCTAGGAGCCCAGTTCAGATTTTATCATCCCCTTGCATGGGTAGCTCCAAACTAATCTAGTTTTTTTCTTCTGGATGCAGCTGGGCATGCTACATAGTGCTGTATAGTTCTCACAGGATAGTTTTCCTTTACTGCTCTTCTCTTCTATCGAGTAATTCAGGCTTCCCAGGTTCCCAGTTCACTAAATCAAAACAAACCATTCTTTTTGCTGCCATTTCTACTTGTTCAAATCTTATGCAAGGGAGAGCATCCAGATGTGACATTTCATAATTGTTTAGTACACTTTCAGCACAAAAGTACAGAGAATAGAATTACAGTTGCTTTATAGCCTGTGCCTAAGCTGCTCATGCTGGAAGCTGTTCTGCATCATAGCTCATGTTGGGTCCCTCACACAATTCTTTCTACTAGCCTTTACAACAGCCTGGATTAAATAGCAGGTATTTTAAATGAGCTACCTGACCTCAAGGGTAGAAGATTGAGCCCGTGAAGTTGATTTTAATAATGACCCATTGAATCACTATTTTATATAAATCTATTTTTTTTCATTACATTTCTCTCAAACAAAGGATTCATACACTAGACTTTCCCCCATAAAGGCAGAATGTGATTCCACTGTTATTTTGGAAGATAAAAATTAAAGACTAATGACTTCAAACTCATGTATTGCTTTGTCCAAGATGGCTTCCTAGTACTACTTGATAAGGAGTTATTGTGGGGTGGGGGTGGGGATCTGAATTGTATTCGTATCTCAAAATTTTGAACAATATGCAGTTCTCCTACCTCATCACATGATTTTGTGTAAAACCGTCAAGAGTTGTAGTAGTTACATCACTATTATTTCTTACTCCTATTCTAAAGTTCTGTGAATAATGTAGTTAGTCTATGGGTTTATTTTGGTTCTCAGTTGTATATTGAGACTTTACTGAACACATGATGACTTGAACCTAAAAATGGAATGTAAATCTCTTTTAATTATAGTTTGTGATAAAAATTAATTAACATTGTAATTTTCTGAGAATTTGAGAGCTCTGTGATGTACCTCCTCGCTGCTGTAAGATGGTAGCATGGGTTTTTCTATTTACTCCCTTATAGCAAGTTCTCATTTGTAACAATGATTCTAAAATCAATAAACACACAAACGGCAATTAGGGGCATTTATCCAATATATCAAATTAGGATGGACAGGAATGAAAATGAACCAATTTTTTCTTAAACTGTATCAATTAAAAAGCACTGGACCCTTTTAACTGGATCAATTAAAAAGATTGGACCATTGTCCAATCTTAGTCAATTTGGACTGCAACTGAGTATGTAGCTTATAAATGAACTTTATTGCCCAACGTTCTGGGAGGCGGTAAGTTTTGGAACAAGGTACCAGAAGACTGGGCATCTGGTAGGGAATTTCTCATAAATGATGGCTTTTTGATGAGCCTCCAGAGGCTAGAAGGTGAAAGCAAGCTTCTTCAGACCATGTTTTTGAGGATTCTAATCCCATTCATGAGGGTGAAGCCTTAAATAAGTTCCCAAGCACCACACTTGGTGACAACATCATTGTGAAGGGCTGCTCACAAATATCCAAAGCATGGCAATCATAGAGACATCTACTAGTAAACATGAAAAAAGAGCAGTGTGGGGATGGGGAAGGGTACGTTCTATTACTTTTAACTCAGAACATAATGGATACACAGCCAAATAAGCTCAACCTATGGGTTGCTAGTCTATGGGTAGCAGCTGAATCTGTGACACTTCACTAGCATCATAATCTACCTTGGGTAGGGCACCATAAGGCAAGGAAATACAAAATGTGCTAACAAGACAAAGGATGGAGGGTCAAGAGCAATGTAGATGTGGTATTCATGTATCAAGTTCTCAAAAAACTTAAATGAAAAGCAATGTGCTAATGGAGAAAATGGAAGTAAGGACTTTAGCCCCAGTCTGTCTCCCTTTCAGACACTTCTTTGGAGCTCTGGGCATTCAATTTTCTCCTCCCTCTGAAACTTTCCTATCCTTCTAATTTAGACTCTCAACTTTCCATTTTCTTTGTACTACTTTTTAAAATTAGTTAATTATTTTATTTATTTACATACCAAATGCTGCCCTCCACTCATAGTTCTTCATCCCATCTCTCCTCCCCTCTGACTCTGAGAGGATGTTCCCCTTTCTCACCCCACCTCCCTGGTATCTCTCCTACCTGGGGCATCCAGTCTCTATAGGATTAGGCACATCATCTCCAACAGAGGCCGGACAAGGCAGTCCTCTGCTACATATATGCCAGGGACCTTGGCCCAGACTGTGTAGGCTCTTTGGTTGATGGTTTAGTCTCTGGGAGCTCCTTGGGGTCCAGGTTAGTTGACACTGTCTTCCTATTTTTTGTACTTTTTAAATTCACTTTTGCTTTCTATTTTCCTCCTCCTTCTTCTTCTCCTCCCATAAGCTAATATTTAGCAAAGATCAATTTGTCATTCTTTACCTTTTGTTATTATGACTTCTGCTGCATTAAGACAGGTCTAAATGCACAAATACCTACCTAGTCTTATCATCTCCCACATTCTGGACCCTTACTCATACCTTCATTCTTGCTAGCTTATATTACCACTGCTCTATGGAAACCTAGCCTGGTGATTCTCTATCCCTACCATACACTGCATGGGTTGGCAAATTTCCATAGACAGTAGAGAGTTCTAAAGGGTTTGCACACTAGGCACACTCTATATGTCTCGGCTCTTCAGCAGCCCTGCAAAATCTAAAGCCATTCTGAATGTCTTAGCCACAGAAGAACAAGCCATTAATAGGATTTCACCAACAGATGGGATTGTACTGACTTCTAGCTATAATCATGCCAGATCCTCCTATTGACACACAAGAGAAAAGCATATCATTTGTGGAATATAAACTATGGTGATGCTTTCCTACTACAGTTCAATCTGAAAATCCATTCATTCTTTATTAATGCTTCCTAACAGCAAAACTGACCTTCTTAACTTGTTCTTATTTCCTAATTCCCTATATGTTTTTATAGGTTGAGCACTCTCATTTGTCATATTCAACACTAGATCCTCCCTCCCTCTTCTCCTCTTCTTCATTCTCCTCTCTCTCTCTCTCTCTCTCTCTCTCTCTTTCTGTCTCTCTGTCTCTGTGTATATCTCTCTGTGTCTCTCTCCTATCTGTCTCTCTCTGTTTATCTCTGTCTCTGTATCTCTGTGTCTGTCTGTCTCTTTCACATACACACATACACATACACACACACACCTGAAATACACTTAACTCTTAACCCCTTTATCTGTAACTCTTATCTTCATTGGTATATATATATGCATTCTATATAAGCTTTTAAGAACCAAACCTACATTTTATTCATTATTCCATTTTGCCTCACTCACTGAGGTCTAATCATGCTTAATGCCACAGGACATACATAACAAACACACAATAGATATTGGTTTACTAATTTAATGAAAAAAGCCAGGTGAACATACAATGTTGGCATAATGCATAGAATCCACACACTTTATTAAAATCTGTGCTAACAAGAGCATATCTCCTTGGGGAACTGCAGATTTGGTTTCTGACCTAGCTTTGATCCAAGCCATCTGTTCCAGTCTTTTGACCTGTAGGAAACCATCTAATCTGATGACTACAAGAAGCGAGCTGTAGAAGCAGACAAACCTGGATTCCATTTTGACTATAGTGGTAGAGCTAGCACTGATCCTCAGGATCTCAGCTTTAAAACAGAATCACCATAATCTCACTGTGTTCTAGAATCTATTATTTTAAATTTTGATCCAGGCCATGTTTTGATTTTTTTCAAAAGTTAATAAGACAAACATCAATCTATTAGAAAATTAGGGGTTCTCTGAGGAATCTTCAAGCCCAGTATCCCCAACCAAATGCAAAGCTAAAAGGTATCCAGATGTTACATGTCTTCCAGTTCTTTCTGAAAGTCCTGGCCCCCTAGATGCTAGAGAAGACTGTTATCTGTGCCTTACAGATGAGTCTCTAAACACCTAAATTCCATCATCATCCAGTGCAGGGAGAGTAACTCTTTCTCTGATGGCAGAAGATGGAGCTGACATTCAAGCCCAAGTCTCTGTGTTCAGGAAAATAAGGACAACTCCCTACTCTTCCTTCCACGGATTCATTAAAGTCAAGCAAACATGACCTCTAAAGCAGTCCCAGTTCCTGCTGAAGATAGGTATGATATACATGAGAAACAAGCTCAAATCCACAAATGTCTTTTGCTTACAAAACTAGACACATGCAAGGCTCTTACTATCATTAACAGGGGTGTACTGGAGTCTCAGCACCATGTGAACATTCCTAAGGACCATCAGTACTTCTACCCAAGGTTGTTGGGAGAGTTAAGAGTCAGTATGTTAAAGAATGCTAGCAAAGTATATGGCTCCTAGGAAACATTCACTTATTAATTGTCATTATGGTTATTCTATGAGTCACTACAGGACTAATCAAAGCATATGTCTAGATGTTTCCTTTTCCCCTTGGATTTGCCCTAGACCGAGATAAAATGTCAGGGAATGATACTTTGACACCAATGACCTGTCATCGGGTCATCCTGTTCCCTCCTCTCTCCTCCCTCACCTTAATAGACTAGTTACAAGACCTGTGTGTAACCTCTAGATGAGAAGAAAGGAGGCAAGTTAAATCTTCTTTAGAGAAGAACCAAAAGCTGAAAGGCAGAGCCTTAGAATGGCCATGGTTAGTGATGGCTCACTGACAAGGCACCCCATCAACATTACTACATCAACATTTTAAAATAACCAATGGCATTGCAGCACAGAGATCAGATTTTTACCTACTTCATACAATTTCAGCAACACATCCAATAGCACCTCTATACACTACTTAACTTTATAGATTTAGTAATCTATAAAGTCAAGTATTAAGATCCCCACAGCCACAGGAGAAGCTTTTACTCTGCAACAGAATGCACTCAGTGCTCAAACAATCCAGTACTGGTTTTGCTTCTATTGACAGACAACAAATTCTTTAAAATACATAAATAAAACTTGATTTTCAGGGCTGGAGAGATGACTCAGTGGTTAAGAACACTAACTGCTATTCTAGAGGTCTTGAGTTCAATTCCAGGCAACAACATGGTTGCTATCTATAATAGGTTCTGATGCCTTCTTCTGGTGTGGCAGAAAGCAGTGACAGTGTGATCAGAAACATAAAAATAAATACATAAATAAATAAATAAACTTTCCTTTTCAACACAGAGCTAGATTGTAATTTTTCATATACTTTTGCGATGAGCATTCAATTCTAAGGGGAAAAAAGTATGCATAATTTTCTTCTAATTTGAACTGACCTGGTCACATACAAAATTCCTCTTACCATTATTCACTTTTATTCACTTTTTACATCACTTTGAGCAGCTTCCAAATAAGAATGTTTTTCTTTTCCTCAACAAAAAGTAAAACACAACTTAGACCTTCTTAACTTTTACCACACAAATGTTTGTTTGTTGTTTGTTTATGATTTTTAACTTCTAGTAGCTTTAATTTCTTTGAAACTCTAGGAATTAAGCAATTTGGGACTAATATATAGAGTATTGTGTGGATGTTTACCATTTAGTTTATTCATAATCAAACACTACAGTATGAGACTGGTAAACAAGCAACCTGTGTATGTCCATACAGCATGGTACTTAGGACTAGTGGTCTATATTTTCTTGTATGGTGGTGTACATGCCCCTTTTTCTCCATATGCTCTTCATAAAAAAGGCAACTGTGTCTTCCTTGACTGTCATCTCCTGGCCCAAGGAGAAACTAGTACCCATAAAAAAAACAAAAAAATAGCCAAATATCTACTAAGTGAATACATTTCTTTGTTCATGTTATCAAATTAGTCTACATACTGCACATTTTCTTGACGAAGCTATTTGATGGCCATCTTACCTTCAGAACCTTTTCTAGTAGCTTACCCAACCATTCCACGCCACCTGAAAATCTCTGCTAGTTAGAACCATCTTGATCTTGGCTTTGTCACCTGTCCCTCCTCCAACACAGAACACAATCAGAATGATTGAGTTTCTGCATTTCAACTTAAAAATGTGGCAGACATCAATTAACTCTCTACTCATTGATTCACCACAGTGTGAATCCAAGACTCTCAAGCACTGCTGGTGTGTGCCTTCAATCCCAACATCTGGGAAGCAGAGGTAAGAAGATTGCACAAGTCACAGGCCAGCCTCACCTACATACCAAGACTGTCGTAAAGTTCCTGAAGTCACACGTGCATTCACAAGCTTCCATCCAATTTAGAATTATCCAGTGTACTTATTCTTAACAAACCTTAATTTTTAGAATCTTAATTAAGCAAAGCTCACCATTGAAAGTGTCCAGAAAATGCTATTCCAAAATGTATTGCTTTCATATGGTGACCAAAATACTTGAAAAAATGTAAGCCTTGCTAAGCTTTTCTCTATTGCCTTACAAGTTGGATAGATCCTGCAAAGAACACAATGATTAACAATACTCAAAAAATTAACCACTATTGAAAATGTAGAGGCAGAAAGAAGGAAGCTCACAGAGACTCGGAGAAGAGGCCTGTGACAAACCATCTTATGCCCTCCTCTAAATCCATACATCTCCCCCAAGACAAAGTCTCCATCTGTGTGTCCTTTTGGGAGCCAAATGGCCCTTTAACAGGGGTTATATATCAGGTATCCTGCATATAAGATATTTACATTATGATTACATTATGAGAGTAGCAAAATTACAGTTATGAAGTAACAACAAAATCATTTTATGGTTGGGGTCACCACAACATGAGGAACTGTATTAAAGGGTTGCAGCATTAGAAAGGCTGAGAACCTCTGATCTAGACAGTTTACTCTGAAGATACACTACCAGCATCTCTCTGCCTTATGTAAAGGAATGAGTCAACAGACCCTTGCCATTTTCTTGGTGGCCCTGCCTAATTATTCCCCTCCAGGAATAGCCCAAGCAGGTTTTCAAAATCATTATCTGTGAAGATCAAGATAAGCTTGAATAAAAAACATAAATTTTAAAATATAGTCAAAGATGAGGTCTTCTCTACTATGAATATTTCCAGCAATTTTTCTCTTGCCCTCATCCCAGGGCATACTGGAACATGTTACTAAAAATAGGGCTCAAAATGGTAAACCTAGGCTAGGATTCTTCCCTTCCCAGCCTGTGTTTTCTGATGTCAGAGCAGAACTCCTAACAGGTAGGTCAGGTCAAGCATCTTCCATGCCAGACTAGGGAGCCTGTCTCTACTTCTAAGCTGAAGGCTTTCCCCAAGTGACCTAAGGGATGAATTTCTACAGTGCATTTTTCTCATTTAGTCCTCTTGAAGCTTCTCTGTACCCTTTTGTTAATTGCATCCCATCCCAACACTTGGAAGGCTGAGGCAGGACTGCAGGACTGTATTTGCCTTTCCCTTAACCCCTCTTCCCACCCAGCCAAACCATCCCATCAGTTTTTACAGCCATTTAGCCTTATGCACAGTCATCAACACTAATTAAGATTTTCACATTGCAATCACTGAAATCCCAAATTACTTCTGGTTCTGTTTCCTCTGGTTCTCTAAAAGTAAAGCCCAGGTTCTCCAGTTCTCACCCATGAAATTTCCTGAAGTTCCAAACTGAACTGTTCCAGATGCTGGACCCAATCTAGTTTCTGTGAAACCTAAACAACAACCCCAAACCCCAGAAGATGCCAGGCTCTCATATGTCACAAAATGACCCATAGTCCCCACCTCAAGGGGACATGCTTCTCCTCAGCACAGACTTCCTTGGGATAGAGCTCCAGGCAATGGAGTCCTAGACTCCTTGAAATTTAGAAGGCCCATGACTTCCTGGCTACCCACACTTTAGCTTTTTATTTATCCAGACACTTGGGGCCTCTTCCACAGGATGCAAATCAGTTTCTTGCGACTTCCAAACACAGCTAGAGCAAAGTTTTGCTCAAACATACTCAGAAAACTCGGCACACAAATCCATAAGATTTGAGAGTACCCACCCACTGTCTTTGGGTGTAGCAAAAACATAGGAGCACAGAGGACACAGTGATGCCTGTACCTGCTTACCTGATGCTGGGGCAAGCTGTCACTCAAGTTCTATACCAGTTCTTCTATCAAATGGTGGTAGAAGAGAACGTTCCTTAGACTAACTAAGCTTAGTAGTGATCAGCTTAGGAAAAACAAACAAGGCTTCACGAAAGGGAAAATCACAGAATACAATAGGTTCCAAGAATGCCCTTCAACACTTCTGCTCACAATCTGTAAGCTAACAGAAAACTTAACCTATTATACCTTAGCCAATAACCATGCAACTGATTTCAGCTCGACAATCATCTGATGATGTCTTACAGAGTCCATTGGCGATAAGGTCTCCAGAAACCAGATAAAATTCACTTGCTGTGATTAAGCTCATATTGATCTGGTCTTTGAAATCCTGTTCAAAAGCACTCAGCCCAAGTCAATGGCGTTCCACAAGTTGTGCTTGCCTTCCATGGTAAGCTGTGCTCCATATGCTTCTTATGGCCATGCGAAGAAGCCTTTTATCTACATTGAGACAAGTTTTGGGTCATGGGTCAAGCTTCAGACCACTACGACATAGCACAATGGTGAGGAAGAAATGAGAATGTTCTTAGATAATGAACTATCCCTGAACTACATAAATTTGATCTAAACTTCATCTTTATAATATTTTCAATGAGATAGAGGATGTTTTGAAAGTCCCCAGCTAAGTCGGACTTCCAATATCAGAGCAGCTACTCAGCCTTCCCGGAAGAGAAACAAAGAGGAATGCACAGCTAGCTACTGTGGGTCTTGCACAGGATTCTTCTTTCACCTGGCTGAGGGCAGAGGTCTAGCTAGCTGTTTGCCCTGTGTGCTGGGTCTCCCACACAAGACAGCAGTTTATGCAGAAAAACGTTGTTGATTGCTCTTTCAGTGTCTCTCCTATAAGAAAAATATTCATATTGGGAGATATACTCAGTGGCTGTTACCTGATTTGGGTTTGGTATTAGGAACCAGAACTTGTGACTTTCTTACTGTACTTCACTTGGCATCCCAGGGAAAAACACGTCCAGGAACAGCCTAGCTTTCTTTCTTCAGACAGAAGGCACAAACTCAACACAGCACTGCAAGAGAAAACTAGTTCGGATATTTTTTACTTATAAATCCTGGGCAAAGAGGGTGTGAGTGTCTGGAAATAGTCCACCATCCTGTGGTGTAAGAGAAGAGCAAGACAGACGGATGGACAGACGGATGGGAGAGAGAGAGAGAGAGAAAACGTGTGCAGAAACTAGCACTGTGATTAAGGGAATGGGTGTGGGTTAGTTTAATTGCACTTGCAAATACCTGAATGGTCCCTTTAACTGGGAAAGCTGAGAGCACAGGCTGGTAAACAAGAGCCTGTCTCTGGCCACTGGCTTGTATCATTTGTAGACCTAGATATTGGCAAAGGCAGCAGAGACTTGCTTCAGTTAAACTGTATTCCAGATGGATGGTAAGACACCAGTGCAAAGTTATAAGCACTCACTGCCTGTGGGCCAGAAGGACACAGATTCTTAGAGACACAGCTGGAGAGATGGTCGGTGGTGGAGAATGCACAATGCTTTTGCAGAAGACCTGAGTTTGACTACACATGGTGGCTTACAACCACCTATAGCTCCATCTCATACCCACAAACCCACACAGAGACTCACATGCATATATGTAATTAATCTTAAAAATATAGAAAACCATCTTCCAATATACAGGGATTACTGATACATTTTTGGAGGTCTGAACCTCTTGGGCAATTGAAATATCACTGTTCTAGGTAGGAATAAAAATGATGCAGGCCTGAAAGTTGTTTGCTTGCTTTAAATCTCTGGTCTTCCATGGAAAGCTTCCAATGTTGGCCAAGTGATTTGGGAATGGATCCTCAGGCCCTTGCTTCATTCTCCAGAAAAGTGAGATGATAATATCAAAATCAAGAGACTGGGATTAAATGAACAGATATATGCAGAGAACACAATAAGCACTCAAAAATATTTTATTACAAATGATGGAGAATTGTTTATATATCATTTTACATTTGGCAAAGAGCATTTCAAATTATCTTATTTAATACTGAAGTCGACTTTGCTATTGATAGTGGTCACTATCAATAGCACCACTTTACAAAGGGAAATAAATATTCAATGACACCATGTTTGGTGCCCAGTGTCATATCCAGTATCATTTCTTGGTTAGTGACAATCTTGAACCAAGACCATCTTTCTGCAAGTTATAGATTGTAACTAGCAAATATGAACAAGTTAAAGTCATTTTAAAGAAAGCACTTTATGTTTTCAAGTTTGAGATTACTGGAGAGACTCCCCTGCTATTTGGCATTCCTGAATGCTCTCTGCCCTATGTTCTAAGCTAAAATTCCTTTGAGAATCATGTAAGCAACAGTGCCTGATTATCCTATGCTCTCACTATACTCATTGAAAGAAAAACAGAGCTTGAATGTGATAGATTTACAGCATTCCATATCAAGACAGCTGACAATAGGAGCAGTTTTTCTCATGTGATGTGTGTATTTCATAATAATGCTTTATATGCGCAAAATTAGGTTGCATGTCTGTTTCATTTGAAGTGTATAACCATACAGCCAGGATTGTATCTGCTCTTAATCTAAACAGAACAAGGAAATAGACTGAAAAAACAATGGAATGAATGGCAAATGTCACTTTGATTCCATCTCCTAATATCAGGGTCACAAGGTTCTAGCTCATTGCTGATGAAAATGAAGAATCTTAATGCCTAGGGCCTCCAATATTGACAACCATAAAAAGAAGTCAGTAGAAAATAAGGGTAAACACAAGTACTCTGTTTACTGTGGAAATTTAAATAATGTAATAAATATAAATGCCTTTGCACACTAAAAAGAAGCATGTGGCATTACTTTTTCCCACTAAAAGCTGACTGACCTACTGCTACATAAGACTTTTCGCTTCATTTCCACTCAGCATTCCACTCTGCCCCTTAGAGGGACTCTTACGGCACCCATCCAGTGGGCTATCTCAGGCTTGTTCCAAGTGGACCATCTCAGGTTGATGTCAGTACCAGCCAATACATGATTGCTGAATGATTTCTTCAAAGAACAACTCATAACCTAACCTCCTATACCATCCAGAAACATCCATTTGTCCTCAACAGTGTTTCACAAAGTGACAAATTTTTACCACCTATTGCTTAGGTCACTTTAGGTGAAATGTAAAATAATACTTTTGTTACATTTTTAATTGCACACATTTATGGAATAACTATAATTCAATGAAGCTTTGTAGATTTTGACTTGAGTTTACCATGTTCTAAAGGGAATCAAGGTCCAGTTGTGGAATTGGTATATGGTAGAGAAATGGACATTGAAGGAGAGTAAGTATGAGTTGTAGTTTTCTCCTCCTTACCCTGAAACCCAAGACCTTCAATGGCTCTAGATCCAGTCAGCCTTCCAGGTACAACTTCAAGGATTAGCACTTGTATTAGTAACTTTTCTATTGCTATGATAAGCCCTGTGTCCTATGCAAGTGATAGAAGGAAGAGTGTCTTTTGGCTTACAGTTCCAGACATACAAGAGTACATCATGATAAATAAGGAGGTATGACAGCATATGGCAGGAATGATGTCAGGAAGAGGAAGCTGAGGGCTCATGTCTGCAATAACAAGCACAGAACAGATAAAATGAACTAGAAATGGTGTAAGGCCAAGTGTCCAGATACCCAAGAGTACAGAAGATGGGACATTTCCCCTTCAAAGTATTATATAAATAATTAACTAATTAATAAATTAAAATTCTTTTTAAAATATTCCTTAAGCACCTCATTGTCTTTAAAAGTACTGTAGCTGGATAAATATTTTTACATTCTCTGAGTAATTTTCAAGTGTGTGAACCTCACATTTCTCACTGACAATGTTTGCAGAGGTAATCTTGTTTGTGTGAGAAATAGACAACCGTGTATTTCATGCACGAAGTCATCAGCTTGTCATGGGCTATGAAGAGATGATCCACTTATAATCACAATCTACTTTTCATAAAACAAGCTAAATATTTCAGCAAATCTCTCACTTCTGGAGATTAATAACAAGAAATCAAGAAATGAATTAGGAAGGAAGGAAAGAGGGATACCCCTTCCTTAGGCGATAGTTGACTTCAGAAAGTTCTTCCTTTAAAAAAGTAAGCAAAGTTTGTAGCATCCCCTCCCTCTTCTGTAGGACTACTCCCATGAACCCTCTCTTGAGTTCCTTTTAATACCAGAAAAGAATGTCTCATCTTCTTTCTACAGATCCCCATTTCCCACCTCTATAGGCTCTACTTCCTCACTACTGCTCCTGCAAACCTGGAGCCAGTGTTTACAGAGCTTATTCTATGTATGAGGGAATAGTGGCTTTTTAGCATCTGCAACATTTGTAAGCTTTCAACAGAGGAAACATTCTGATCCAAAAGAACTTACTGATTATCATTCCAGGTAGGGTAACAAAAAGGTGAGAGTCACAGGTAGGGAAAACTACAATTGACAAGAGGCCGCATCAATTAATCCTTCCCAGACTTCTCCTTCTGATGGCAATTCTTATATTCAAATGATTTTCAAACTCTGACTTCTAAGCAGATTAATAACATGGAGAAAAAAAAAGAATGATTATTATAAAACTCTGGTCACTTTTTCTCTGGTTTAATTTTGGGGAACTAGGATGTAGACCTTTACAGGTATTCTCATCCAGGACACAGCTGCTCTGGCAAGGGATCACATCCAAAGACATTCTAGGTCTGTGTGATCTGGCTGGAATACAATCATACCTTTAATCCCAGGAGACAGAGGCAAGCAGCTCTCTGAGTTCAAGGCCAGCGTGATATAGAGCAAGTTTCAGCTAAAGAAAAGCTTAGGTCCAAGCATGGTGGACCTAAATCTAGCATTGAGAAGACAGAGGCATATATATCTCTAAATTCTAGTAAGGTAGTTTGGTTGAGTCAGTGAGTTTATAGGCAGGCAATGGAGTTACTTCAAGGCAGTTCAGAGGCAGGTTTTACTGGGACAGTTTTACAGACAGGTTGCAGTGAAAACAAGCTAGACACAGATGAAAAGAGAATGAGCCCTGGAATGAGAGTGAGCCAGAAGGTTAGTACAGATTGCTAGAGTTAGTTTGAGACCAAGCAGAACACTTCAGTCAGAAACTAAGAGAAGCCAGTTTGAATTAGTCAGGTTGGAGAGGACTTTGAGCCAGAACAGCTGAGTTGAACCAGCCAACTAGAATTCAGAAAGAGCTAGAAAGGGTAAGCTTATTCAGCAGTAAGCCTTCGAGATGACAATTACATCAGGTGAATAAAAGTTATTTGATGTAGTCCAATAGTTGACTCTTTGTCTAGCAAGTACAGAGTCCTAAATTCAATCCCAGCTCCACAAAAATAATCCAAATAATTTTGGTTCTTTATTGCTTTCTCAGTAATACTGCCATTGACTAAGGCAATAAGATTAAAGTTAGGAAACACCTGCTTCAAAATAGATATTTCCAGGTTGCCTTCCTCCGCTGCCGTTTTCTCCAATTGTGATTGCAATTTGTACTTGTACAATTGTGAAGATTTATTTTTTAATGTTTTAATTTTTTTTGTTTTTCATACTTTATTTACATTTCAATTATTTCCCTCTTTCTAAATCTTCCCTTTGGAACCTCCCCATTTCCTCCCCCATTCCCCTGCCACTATGGGGGTATTCTCTCACCCACCCACCCTTCCACTCTCCTCTTCCCTCCTTGGCATTCTCCTGTACTGGGGGATCTAACACCCTCAGGCCCAAGGGCCTCTCCTCCCCCTGATGGCTAACAAGACCCTCCTCTGCCGCATATGTGGCCAGCACCATGGGTCCCTCCATGTGTATTCTTTGGTTGGTGATTCAGTCTCCAGGAGCATCGAGGGGTCAGGCCAGTTGCCACTGTTGCTCCCTCCATGGGGCTTGCAAAGCTCCTTCAGTCCCTTCTCCAAGTCCTCCATCTGGGACCTCACACTCAGCCCTACTGTTGCTGTGAAGTGACTCTTGGGTATTTCAAACTTTGGGGCTAGTAACCACTCATCAGTGAGTACATACCATGTTCATTCTTTTGTGACTGCGTTACCTCGCTCAGGATGATATTTTCAAGTTCCATCCATTTGTCTGCGAAAACAGGTGAAGATGTTTTTGATCCAGCGGGATCTAAGGGAGTAGAAGGCTCAGGGGGATAGAGAAGCAACTAAAGGAGCCAGTTACATCTACAGGTTATTGCTCAACCTAGGGTCTGAAAACAAGATATTGTCACTTTCTCTACTATGCTGATTCATGCACATAAAACACTGCTGTGACAGGAACTCAGCCAAAGGGCCGCATATCACCATTGATGCTGTTTCTTGTTCATGGTGAAGCTCAATAAAGGGAGGTGTTCTTCAGATTTCAAGGTTACAGCCAGAGCCGGTAGTCTTGATGCTGAATTCATGTAACACTCTCCCAATTTGTTATCTGCCTTCATTAAACATGAACCCTGACTAAAGCACCCCAGTGGGAGAAGCAAGCATACACTGCCCAGAGGCTGCTGCTATTCCTGTTGTCTCTCTTCATTTATCCTTGGGTTGGTTTTTGTTGGTTGGTTGGTTGGTTGGTTGGTTGGTTGGTTGGTTGGTTTTTTGCTTCACTTTGCCATCTTCTCCTTTAAAAGGAACTTAAGTGCTTTGCTTCCTTTCTGGTAAGGAGTATTTTCACTCTTTTAACCTTGCTCACTGGTCTTCCTTCTCAGAATTTCCTTAATTTTCCAGCCAACTCCCACTGGCAGTTACCACCAGTTGGCCTTCAGTTGTAAGGACTGATGCCTGCACCTCACTCTGGAGCTAATGGCTCATGCTGGCTTCCATCAAGATAAGTTTTCCCTGCCATACACTTTTGTCACCCACCACTTGTGGACCACAACCCTAGCCTGTGGTGGCCACATAGCCATGATTAGCTATGTTTTTCTTCCTTTATTGAAAATAAATTATTTTCTCATACAATAAATCCTGATTATAGTTTCCCCTCCCTTCACTCCTCCCAGTTTCTCCTCTCCCCTCCTCCTCTTCTCCCTTCAAAATTCCATTCACCTATTTCTCATTAGAAAAGAACAGGCTTTTAAGAGATAACAACCAAGCCGGGCAGTGGTGGCACAGGCCTTTAATCCCAGCACTCGGGAGGCAGAGGCAGGTAGATTTCTGAGTTCGAGGCCAGCCTGGTCTACAGAGTGAGTTCAGCCAGGGATATACAGAGAAACCCTGTCTCGAAAAACCAAACAAACAAACAAACAAACAAAACCAAGAGATAACAACCAAACATGAGAAAATAAAATATAATAAGATAAAACAAAAACTATTACATAGAAGCTAGACAAGAAAACCCAACAAAAGAAAAAGAGTCCCAAGATAAGGCAGGAGAATCAGAAGCCCAATCATTCACATACTCAGGAATCCCATTAAAAATATTAAGCTGAAAGATATAGTATACACAGAGGACCTGGTGCCAACCTGTGTAGGCCCTATGCTTGCTGCTTCAGTCTCTGTGAGTTCATATGAGCCTTGCTCAGATGATTCAGAGGGCCTTGTTCTCCTGGTGTTTTCTACCCCCTCTGGCTCATACACTCTTTCCATCCCCTCTTCTGTGGGTTCCCTGTGCTTTGAGGGGAGGGATTTGAGGGAGAACTCCCATTTATAGTTGTTTTCAAGCTCCTCCCCCCTCTCTCTGCATAAGTCTTGCTGTGGGTCTCTGCATCTTTTCCCACATGCTGCAAGAGGAAGCTTCTCTAATGATGGCTGAGTAAGGCTCTGATTTATGAGTATAGCAAAATATCATTACCAGTCATTTTATTGATACTTTTTTTTTTTAGACCAGTAGTGTTTGGTTTTACCCTAAATCTTTGGGATATCAAGTCTCTGGTTCTTGGTCACCCAAACAGTGTTATCCATAGCTTCTGTCTCATGGAGTGGGCCTTAAATCAAATCAGACATTGGTTGCCTACTCCTACAAGATCTGTGCCAACATTGCCCTGGCATATCATGAAGGCAGAACAGATTGTAGGTCAAAGGTTTTGTAGTTAGGTTGGTGTTTATGTTTCTCTTTTGGTAGCCTGCAAATTACCTTCCCACATTGAAGAAACTAGAACATAGGGGTGAAGGTCCCTTGTAAGCACCAGTTTGACTTCTCCATGTTTAATGAGACGTGTGGGTGTGGTCCTTAGCAATGGGACCCTCTGTCAGTTTGTGCAGAGATCAAACCATTACCTTGGCAACAGCTGAGGTTGGTTAGAGATTTCCATGGGACCCACTTGGCTAACAACTTAACTGAATGCAACCCAGTCCCACTACTGAAAGCCTCATTTAGTAAGAAGAGAGGGTCAGATGAGATTCTGTCTCTCTCACGGCAGGGAGACCTCATCACCTTCATATATTTTAGGAAGTTCCCACTACACTCTCTGTATACACACAACTATTCTTCAAATGCCCCTCAGTTCTAGCTGTCTGTTCCCAAATTCCCTCCCTCAATCCAACCCCCTATCTTTCCTCCCACCTCATCTTCCTGTTCCTACCCTCATCCCCAGTCCACCCATAAAATTTATTCTATTTTCCTCTCCCCAGGAGATCTATGTGTCCCCACCTAGACCCTTTCTCTGTACCTAACCTCTCCGGGTCTATGGATTGTAGGTTGGTTATCATTTCTTAATAGCTAATATTTACATATAAGTGACTACATACCATATTTATCCTTCTGGGTCTGGGTTACCTTGCTCTGAATGATTTTTCTAGTTCCATTCATTTGCCTGCAAATTTCATAATGTCATTTTTAACAGTTGAGTAATACTCCATTGTGTAAATGTGCTGTTTTCATTATCCTTTCTTCTGTTGAAGGACATCTAGGTTATTTCCAGTTTCTAGCTATTATAAATAGAGCAGCAATGAACATGGTTGAACAAGTATCCTTGTGGTAGGATGAAGTGTCCTTTGAGTAAATATTCAAAAGTGGTATAGCTGGATCTTGAGGTAGATCAATTCCTAACTTTCTGAGGAACTGCCATATTGATTTCCACAGTGGCTGTACAAGTTTGGACTCCCACCAGCAATGGAGGAGTGTCACTTTTATCCCATATCCTTCCAGCACAAGCTGCCATTTGTACTATTAATCTTAGCCATTCTGACAGGTGTTAAGATAGAGGTAGGTTTGATTTGTATTTGCTGATGGCTAAGGATATTGAATTTTAAATGTTTCTTAACCATTTGAGTTTATAAGAATTTATCTATTGAGAATTGCTTAGATCTATACCCCAAATTGGATTATTTGATTTTTTTGATACCTAGTTTCTTGAGTTCTTTATGTATTTTTATATTAATCCTCTATCAGACGTCGAGATGCTAAAAATATTTTTCCAACATGTAGGTTACCACTTTGTCTAAATGGCAGTGTCCTTTCCTTATAGACAAAGATGTCCCTCAACAGATGAAAAGATAAAGAAAGTGTGGAACATTTACACAATGGGGAATTATTCAACTAGTTAAAAAATTATATTACAAAATTTGCAGGCAAATAGGTGGAACTAGAAGCCTTTCAGTTTCATTGTTTATCTTAGTGCCTGCACTATAGGTACTTTGTTCAAGAAGTCTTTTCCTGTGCTAATGAATTCAAGGCTTGTTCCACTTTCTCTTCCAAAAGCAATCTACAGATTCAATGCAACCCCCATCAAAATTCTAACACAATTCTTCACAGACTTTGAAAGGAAAACTTTTCAAATATATATATATATACATACACACACACACACACACACACACACACACAAAGAACCCCAGATAGCTAAAACAATCCTGAACAATAAAAGAACTGCCTGAGGTCTCACAATTCCCATTTCAAATTGGACTACAGAACTATTGTAATAAAAACAGCATTGTACTGACATAAACAAAGACACATTAATCAATGGAATTGAATTGAATTGAATACCAAGACATAAATCCACACACCTATGGAAACTTGATTTTTTTTTATTTAAAAAAAAAAAAAAAGCAGAAATACACACTGGAAAAAAAGACAACATCTTCAACAAATGCTGCTGATCAAATTGTATTTCTACACGTTAAAAATGCAAATAGGTCCATACTTACCACCCCATATAAAATTCAAGTCCAAATGGATCATACACTCCAACATAAAACCAGATACATTAAACAGGTTTATTTTAACAGATTCACAGAAACCTAGATACTGCAGAGACTTGGCCAGTTAAGAAACCATACAGTGGTAGGTCCCCACCTTGGCTATACAATCACCTGGGAAGCTTAGAAATGTCCCTCTACCGTATTTCCTTTGGTCCTCAAAAGGATCTGACATCATTTGCTGTAAGGAGAAAAGGAATCAAATTTTCACCCATATGAACCCCTTTCTTTTCTAATGATAACCCAAAATAAAGCATTATCATGCATGGAAAGCAGGCCTGGTTAGGGCCAAAGCAGAGAAATAGAATAATTAAGTGGAATTGTTTCCAACTGACTTGATTTTCAATGTTGTGATTGCCTCTTTCTCCACACACTAGGCCATAACATTAACAATAAGAAGTAAGAATGACTGAATTTCATCACCATCCCATGGACTCTGCATACCCCACAGATGAACTATTTAGTAACAAAGAGAAAACAAGATAGGGGTACACTGGCTAGAACATGGAACATGACAGAAAAGAAAGGAAGGGCCAATTCCTACCAAATGGGTCACTTTTATTAATTTATCTTCTCCACAAAACTAAGAAATAGGTAATGCTGGTCTTGCCTTCACAGGCAAAACACAATGCAGGCTTGGAGCATGAATTGTGCTTAAGTTTGCTCAACTAGCAAGAAGTATGACTTGGCTTCCGCCTGCCCCTCTAGTTTTGTGTTACTTTCTATTCAAATGCACTGTCCTAAAGTTGAATGAAGTCCAAAGAGAGCAAACAGACTATATACATACATATATATATATATATATATATATATATATATATATATATATATATATATGCTTCTTCCATCAGCCTGGCTACAGATAAAAGAAATTTGAGCACCCATGTGGGACAAATAAGGGCTTATTGTTCTGTCCTCACCATAGGGGTAGACTGACTTGAGAGCCAAAAAGTAAAGTTTGAGTCTTCCTGGTCCCAAATAAGACCTATGTTAGTTTTATCTGGTCAACATAGGGACAAAAATTCCACCAAGAGGATTCAAGAAGCACAGCATGAATATGGAAATCTTGCAATACCTGAATTTTCAGTAGACCATGCCAGGACCCTGAATCATAGAAAGATGCCTTGGGCTCCTTGAGGTCCAGGAAAAAATAGCATGCCCAAATAACCACCAACCAGCATCCCATCTCTTGCCTCACAAGGATTAATGTGCAAGCTTCACTAGAGATAGAAATGAGGACAGCATGACGAGGGGCAAGCTCCAGGCCTGCAGCGGAGCTCTCAAGACCAACAGGACTTTTCGGCTTTAACTGCCAAATTCCCAGCCCTGGCTAAGACAAAAGGTTTCTCCATAACACATTTCTAACCAGACCTCCACCATCTGCCAAGAGCCATAATCTTGTTGTCCTTGCCTATCACCAGCTTCCAGAAGCTCTCCATCCCCACTGCAGCTGCCTTGTCTCCTTGGTTGATTCTGTCACTCTGCCAGTTTAAAGATACTTGATAGCTTTCTGAGACCTAATAGGTTAAGCCAGAGGGATCAGAAAGAAGGATTTTCCAAGTACTTTATGACATGCCTTCAAAGTCCCAGATACCCCTTGGGCCAGGCACGCAGAGAGGCAGGAAACAAAACAGATGTCAGATAAAGTACACACTGTATATAAATAAACATGGACATATGCAACCAAAGCTCACTGTTAAAAACATCCAAGTAGGAAAGGCATCTCTTTTGAAAGCCAAGTCATCATTCATGACAAATAAAAATTAATTAATTAATTAATTAATTAATAAAAACACTAAGCAGGAGTCCAGGAGTCTAGAATGTACTCAGGAATTCCTCAAAGTATTAATGCATTAGGCTTCAGCTTGGAATAGCTATCACATTCTGCTTAAAGCTGAGCCCCTTCCAAGTCACACAGGGCAAGGGAAAGCTCCTGCGTGTCACCTGTGATGGTCTTTTCACCAAGCCGTTTTTGTAATTGTTTCTCCAGAAACATACATTGCATGTCTCCCACCTGCCAAGTATTGTTCTAGCACCAAGATATATATATGTTTTCATTCTGCCAACATTCTAATGAAGGAGAGACAGTAAAGTTGTAAGACATATAAATATACATACAGATGGTAAAAAGACCTTAAAGGCAGGATTAGTAGATGGCAATGATATAGGACAGGGTGGACAAAACTCATGAGGTGGATGCTGATTTTTGTTAGCCCTCATCACTTCCACCTTGCACGGAACTTGATATCTACAGAGGGAGATATAGAAGCCCATCTTCAGGAGCTACCATTGAATTGGGCTGTTGGAAAACAGTGTCACTATCATTGCTCACTGTCAAATATCTACAGACAAAATATTCCCAGAAGATGGAAGCATGGGAGCAAAAGCACCAGTGGTTCCTACAGCATTAGCGATAGTGCAAGAAGGCAACTGTGGCTGGAGGAAGATTAGAAAGAGCTCCAGTGATAGATACTGTCAGAGAAGCAGCTTGGGGGAGGGGCTGCAGGTTCATAATCAAGCATGGCAGAGTTTGGGCTTTGAGTCAGATGGAAATCCAATCAGTGGTTTTGAGCCCTTCAGTAACATGATCTTGCTTAGGTCTTCAGAAGAGCATCTTGGCACCGGGCTAGTATGACTCATTAGAGAATGTCCCATGAAACTCAGCAAAATGGATGGTGATGTGACCTGGAGTAAGAGATGGTGAAAGGGGTTGAGTTGGGTTGGGAGGTCATGCTTGAACCTGGAACTAACAGATGAGAAAGTAGGCAAAGAAGAGTCAGTGGTTACTTTCAGATTTCTGGCCTGATAATGAGACGAATTGCACTGGCATCTATTAAAGTACGAGAAGTATTTAAAAGAGAAAGGAAGGGAGGGAGGGAGGGAGGGAGGGAGGAAAGAAAGAAGGAAGGAAGGAAGGAAAGAAAGAAAGAAAGAAAGAAAGAAAGAAAGAAAGAAAGAAAGAAAGAAAGAAAGAAAGAAAGACAGACAGGGCCTTTGTTTTGGAAAGGACCATTTTAAGCACCCTATTGGATGTCTGAATGGTGTTACCAGAAGACAGTTGGATTTATGAATTTGCACCTCCGGGACAATTAGAGCGTGAGATGTGATCGGCATGCTGTGTTTACATCATGGAATAGAATGAGCTACTGAGGAAGGAGTGCAGATAGAGATAGGAGCCAAGTCTGAGACCTGGGGTACCATGGCGTTTCAATACCCTGCAGAGAAGGGAGGCTCCAAAGGAGACCCAAGAAAAGGCCAGCGAGACAGAACAAACACAAAGAATGCTTTGTGCCAGAGCCCAGTGGAGAAAGACGTTCTGGGAAGGGATGATCTTCTCTGATGCATTCCACATGCAAATGTTAAAATCTGCCAGCAGATTTAACAAAATGGAGCAGCTCACTGGTGACCTGAATAAGTAATATTTCCATAGTTTTGGAGGAAAATCCTGTCCACACCCCCACACACACACAGAACTTGAGGTTGGGGGCGGGGAGTAAAGACAGCAAGAAGGCAAAATGTTTCTGAAGAATTTCAGTAAAGGCAGAAAAATGAAGCATTTGGGTATGAAAGAGACCAAGAAGCACCAGATTCACCTAGTGCTGACAGCAATCCCATATTCTCACTTCCATAGTAAGAGTTTCCCTTCATATTTGAAATAATTTCACATTTCTTTGTGAATTTGAAACTTGCACTGAAATAAAACTTTGATTTGATTTCTTTCATTGCGTAATAGATACTCATGAGAATATTTTGATTTTAAAAGAGTTATAAACTACCATTGTAAAAAAAGAGGAGAGATCTACATCACATCCACAGTACCCCAGGCAGGGGTTTCCTTCCACGATGTTTTTTCTTTATACATGTGATTTCTTGGGTTATTCTCTTTGTTTTTAAACACAGTTGTACTCATGTGGTGAATATTTATACAATGAGAGTTTTCATTTAGCAATCAAATATCTGCATTTTTCCACACTATTCATAAACTTTTTAAAAGCCGGATCTTCTGGGCACTGGGAAGATGGATCAGTGAATAAAGTGTTTACTATACAAGTATGCAGAAATGAACTTTGATCCCCAATATCTGCATAAAAATCCAGGTGCCTTGCCTGTGCCATGCTGTGTGTCTGTTATGCACTGGGAAGGCAGAGGTAGGATGCTCCCACAGGCTCACTGGCCAGCTAGTCTAGCTGAATCAGTCAGCTTCAGGTGCAATGAGAGAGTCTCAAAATCCTAAGATGGAAAGCCATTGAGTAAGGGATCCAGCCTCAAACTCTGGTTCTATATGCTGGTGTAGGCTCTCTCTCTCTCTCTCTCTCTCTCTCTCTCTCTCTCTCTCTCGCACATACACACACACAAACACACACACACACTCTATCTACAGAAATAAAGCTGGATCATCCAAGTTCAAAGCAGCATCCCCCGTTGAAAACATTAGATTGATTTTCAAACCAGTACCAGTAGCGCTCAGCCCTAGTGGCTGTGGATTTCAATGAATGTATACGGGCTTGGAAGGAGTCTCCAGGTCAAAATCTACCTTCATCTTCACCACACTTTCAAAATCCTTATCTTCACGGCATTTGCTTGGCAGGTATGCACACATGTGGTAGTCATCCTGATGTCAATACTATGAATCTATTGAGACTATCTAAACATGTAGGACTGATTAGTATGCTTACACACATCTGCCTAACAGAGCGCTCCCCCACTATTGTGTGGGAATACTGCTTAGGAGCCTACTGGAGATTGCCTGTGACTACAGAATTTGAATAGAGGTCATTGTTAAACCTTCTAATACAGAGATGACCCTTCCTACTTGCCCTTCCCACTCATGAATTTCATATAATACAGTGAATTTTAATATATTTAATGTCCACACACTTAGTTGGGCAATTTCCTGAGTTGGTAAGTGGCGATGACTCAGGCATCATGGGTTTTGACCTTACTAAAAGCCAACCAAAGAAGCTTTGTTCCCAGAACACAGCCCCAGTGAAGGGGCCACAGGATAAGAAGTAATTACATTACAAAAAGAAATATGAAGACACAGCCTGTCCTGGCGGTGATGAACGAAGTTTTTCCCTAATAAACTGGCAGCCCCACCTCCCTTGGAATTTGTGTTTCCAGTCAATGTGCTTTCAAAGCAGCTATGGCAGTGTCTCCTTGTAAGGCTCACTTCCTAGTGTGATATGACCAATGAGATTGCTTCCTTCCTGCTGCTGATTGACAAAGCAATGACTATTTCTAAAAGGGTCTTGGATCACTGAGTGAGTTACGCTTCAATACACCAATATAAGTAGACTAGAACCATCAAAGTGAATCTCCTCTCACTGTCCTTTAGAAAATGCCCTATGTCTTTGTCTTCTCTTCTGGAACTCTTCGCATGCACTATGTCTGAGCAGAACTAGTTGGCTTTGTAACTGGACTGTGGATATTCAGGAAACCTGTATCTTCCTGACTAGTTTGTGACTCACTTATGCTTCAATTTTAAACAAAAATCTTTTTTCATAAATTTGAGAATTTGGAATCTAGCCCCTGGTCTTGGGTAAAACCAAAGGACAAAGAAATATATAGACAAATATTTTTGGGGGGAGGTGGGACAGTTATATTCCCTAGCCCCAGTTTTAATTTTATATGGTGTTCAGCCTGCATGACTGGTATTCACTCAGCACAGTAAGATATCTGAGAGAGAGAGAGAGGGAGAGAGAGAGAGATGGGGAGACAGAGAGAAAGAGACAGAGAATGAGGGATGGAGAATTTACAGCAGCAGTTAGTGAAACAACTGGCCCTCCACCTGTCCAAACATTCTCCCAGATTTACAACATAAAATTACCTTATTAGGATGAACCTCCAGGACGCTCAGACAACTACTTGACAAGCTGTTCTTCTCTTTGTTAAGGCTGACCTGGGTTTCTCCCTCTGGATCCCAAAGTGTGTGGAGCCAGACCAAGTTTTTCCATCCCTAGGGAAAATTACCTGATTATCATTTCATCATTTTAGCAACATAAAAAAGAACAAATCCATAAACACTACTTGCATGCAGCAAGACAAAACAGATTCCTGTTTGCTCACTAGGGTCTCTCAACCTAGTAGGATAAGCTCTCATCTGTGTTAAACATTACCCTCATATATGATGCCAGTGACACCATCAAACATTAAAGTGCAGGGTCTGGAGAGATGGCTCAGAGGTTAAGAGCACTGACTGCTCTTCCAGAGGTCCTAAGTTCAATTCCCAACACCCACATAGTGGCTCACAACCATCTGTAATGGGATCTGATGCTCTCTTCTGATGTGTGTGTGTGTGTGTGTGTGTGTGTGTGTGTGTGTGTGTGTGTGATTTTTTTTAAAAGCTAAAATGCATTCTGACAAGCATCCACCACAAAAAGGAAACTGTAGCGTGAGCTAGTAGATCCAGCTTTTCTGTTACTGGTGAGGAATTGGGCTCTTAACATTAGCAGCAGCCTTTGCCGAGTGAACACAGCTCCCCATCTGCTAGAGCTTTTACCACAGATGTCAATTAGCCAAGGTTCCCTAAGGATAGAGTTGGGTCCTTTCCATGATTTCATCGCTCTTAATTCACTTCCCTCATGTCTTCTGATGGAAATCCTGCTATCTACAAAACAAGCATTAAGATGACTGACTTGCCAATAACAAGACTGATATATTAAATAATCTTATCTGGCAGTACTTATGATATATCATAGCATGATTATATTGGCTTATAATGCCCAATCAGTATTAGTAGATGCATAACTTGTGTTTTGACATATAGTAGTTAGAGAGTTGGGACAAGTTACTCTGATCTGTTCATTACACGAAGTGTGTGTATCACAATTTCATGTCACCCTCACAAGTAGGTATAGCTATGATGCTACCTCCAAATTACTTTTAGACTTCAATGCAGAGATGAATTGGTTTTTTACATATATTTTGATGGCTGTTTTGTTAAGACTAGCAAAACATGCTTTTTATTTAAGAGCTTGTGAAGTCTTTCTGTCATTGCCATGCCAGCTCAGGCCACACTGTGACTGCTGAGTATGTTCAATGAAGCAGTACTTGAAAAGCAATTGAAGCCTGCAGTTGATTGGGCCCAGAACAGCAGCTGGTCCCCTTGAAATTACAAGCTGAAGTGCCTGAAATGAAACTTGTCATGCCCAGCAAAACTGTTGACTGCCTGTCACATCTGGGAATTCTCGTGAGATTGAGCCAGTCTGACAGAGAGACAAGCTCTGAAGCTCAAGCAACCTGGAAAATGCCATGAGTTTTCCCTCCCTGGAGGCTCCAGGAAAGATGGGGGTGGAGAGTTGTCTTCCCTGGTAGTGCCTGGTAGTATGGAAGGCATGCGTGCTCTAGGTGGTCTTTTAGAATGAGATACTTGGGTGTAACCTGATTTCTTTCTTTTTTGGAGACAGTTCTCATATGTAGCCCTTGGTAGTTTTTTGTTTGTTCTTTCTTCTTCTTCTTCTTCTTCTTCTTCTTCTTCTTCTTCTTCTTCTTCTTCTTCTTCTTCTTCTTCTTCTTCTTCTTCTTCTTCCTCCTCCTCCTCCTCCTCCTCCTCCTCCTCCTCCTCCTCCTCCTCTTCTTCTTCTTCTTCTTCTTCTTCTTCTTCTTCTTCTTTTGAGATAATTCTCACTATGTAGCCCAGGATAGCCTTGACTGAACTCAGGATGACCCTGACTCTCAGCCTTCTAAGTGCTGGGACACCAGATGTCATCACCATACCAAGTGACATGGACTCTGATAAAGTAAATAATATTGTGATAATTAAAGCACTTATCATTCACATCTTTTAGAAAGAAAAAATTCTCCTAGCCCATTCTCCTTAGAGATTGCTTGCTTCCGTCAAGCCTGGAGCCCCTGAGGCTACGTTTGCTGGAATGTGACTTTAGCTCATCTTTCAGAGAAGCTCATAATTGTAATACTGTCATTGGACTCCACTCCCTCACAAAACTTGGGTCTTTCATTTTGTAGAGTGAAAAAAAAAAAAAAATAACACCTGGTTCCTTCCCAGGGAACTGACAAATCCGATGCTCTGGATAAAAACGCACTCATTTTCTTTTGATTCGGGATTTCAGAAGCCCATTGTGTAGTGCATAATCTTATAAGACTCCCCACTGATACATTTAGGTTCATTTATCGTTAATAGAGAATATTTTATTTTCAAAATCATGGTCCAAAAAGGGCACATTTTCTCATTATCTAGAAACGACCATTGTTCTTCTAGAGGCTCAAGCCATTCTTCTGATAGCATTTTTGAAATGATAAGCTTTGAGTAAGTCTACTTAACTCCAGTTCCGCTTCATAGAAACAAAGCATGATGGTACCCTCAAAATGTAGTTATCAAAGAATTTACTACCTCTGACCATTTCTATTCAGAATCCAAAATGTAAGATAATCAAAAGGAGCTATGCGTTACATACACACATGTGCATGGTATGTACATATCCTTCATAATATGCATCCGACATGTTAGTGTATATGTACTATCTCAGATCTGAACAGTTCAAAGTGTGTGTACACTGCCTTTAGCATCACATGGTAAGAAGAGTGGGGGAGACAAGCATGGACCAGATGGTTGGAGCTCTAAGACTCCTAGTTAATAGCGTTACAAAAAGAAATGGAAGAAATGGGAAAGGGGAAAGAATAAGCTCAAACTCAACCAGAAGAAATGTCAGGTTGTAGGAGACAGGGACCCCACCCCCTGAAAAAATATCTCCGTGTGATTATCTGTATATAACTTTGAAGTTAACAGGCATTCTATTGCAAATGGCCAGATAAGGCAGAGATTCAATAGGAAGAAACATCTCTTCCCTGGAATCCAGAAACAAATACCAGGTGGTGGACAGGAAATAATTAGATTCTACTTTGTACAGTTCTTAGACTTGTGTTTAGCAACTACAAATACACGTCTTTGCATGCCATTTGCCATGCCTGCCTTTTATAATTCAGCTTTCTTCAGCATCTTGCTTTAGTCCACACTAGAGCTTTATGTGGACATACAAGGAATTTCTACTTAAGAAACTCAACATAAAGGATCCCAAGGTTAGTGATTAAGTACTTTGGATAATTTGGCCAATCAGGAGTTGCTCTTGCCAAAACTATGGAGAGGTGGTTCGGAGATACGTAGTAGCCCTGAGTCTTTCTCTCCAGCTAAGGTTCTCTTTACTCTGCCTGGTGGTTATCTGATGGCGTTTTAGGAATAAGAACAGAAAATTCTGTATGAAAGAAGGAAGACTTGGCAGGCATGCTTCTTTCTCCCTGTAGTTAGTTTTTCTTTTAAAGACCTTTTGAGTATAAAGGCAAAGACTGTGAAAGGGGAGGAGAGCCTATGTAACAGAACTTCTAACTGCTCAACATGGCAGGAGAGCCACGGGCCTCCCAGTCAGCAACCAGAATGTCCATCCCCTCAACATGGCAGGAGAGCCACAGGCCTCTACAGTCAGCAGCCAGAACGTCTAACTGCTAAACATGGTAGGAGAGCCACAAGCCTCCCAGTCAGCAGTCAGGTTCTGTCCTGTCTAACCTCTTCTTAGAAGGTTCTTTGCTGTGAAGTATTGGCTACCTATGACAAATACAGAACTGTATTTGTTCTGTATTTGACCTCAGTGAAATCTTGACCTCAGTGAAACATCAAACAGATCTTCTGCTTCTGCCTAACATCTATAAAACAATAATGAGTCATTTGGCATGAGTTGGGAGATCTCCAACCCTGTGCTTACACTACAGCAAATTCCACTTTGATGACTTTCAATAAGTGTTGTTACGTCACTGTTAGTTTCACTGGGAAATAGGAGTGGTACCACTCAGTGCTGTTGAGGGGAGTGAGATTTACAGGGGCGCAGTGCTTCCAGTAGTGCTGGAGCATGATCATGCATGCTGTCATTGAGAACTTGGCTGTTCTCCCTTAAACAGACAGATAAGGCTTCACTCAGCAGTTGTTTGCTTTCAGAGTCTAGATATGTTCCAGCCTTCACTTACTCACAAATATTAGCAGAAAAGAATTCAAATAAAATCAGAGGGCCTGGGGAGAGGGCTTAGCAGTTAAGAGCACTTGCTGCTCTTGGAGCAGACTCAATCTGGTTTCTAACAACCCAAGTCAGATGGTTCACGAATTGCCTGTAACTTCAACTTACTACCCTCTTCTGGCTTGTGTGAGAACTTCATACATGTGCATATATATACACGTACGGTCACATACATAGAGTCATACAAATACACATATATAAAAATATAATAAATCTTTTTAAAAAATTCAAAGTTAGAAAATAATATAGCAATATCCTATTTATATAGAGGATATGATGTCCTTAGCTAACTAAAATATATGCAAGATCCATGAAGTAATGAAATAAAAGAAAAAAGCATTAATTTGAATTTTGACTTTATCAGATATCCTACACACCAGATCACACATAGTCCTAGGTTTCTAACTCCACAGGAACCCTGGCTTCCCTGCTCAGTTTTAACCCTGATTGTTTCAGCCTGGAATCAGGAGCCACATGACTGAGATCTGGAAAACCGTGAAACAACAAAGACAAGACACTACTAACCACAGACAAACAGTGCAAGGGCGTGCCTCGGCAGTAGAATAAATGTCTGTAATATGTGAGGCCCTAGGTTCAACTTTAGCACCACAAAATATTAAAAATAAGTCAGATACATTTAGAGCTAGGGTTTTAGCTCAGAGCTAGAACATTATTTTTGTTATACAGAAACCCATGTTTGATCATCCTCAGCCCTGTGTGTGTGTGTGTGTGTGTGTGTGTGTCTCTCTGTGTGTCATGAACTCTACATGTGAACAGTCTGAGGTCATTTAGACATGCTCCAGTACCCAACACCACCCCTGCCAGTCAATTAGAAGTTCACAAAATCATTCCAAATAAAAATGGAGTCTCGAAGGGACTAATATGGAAATAGTATTAAGATAAGTGTTCTTGGGCAACTAATTTATTCTCCAAAATTCAAAATTGGAGTTTAGATAGATAGATAGAGATAGCCCAAATACATGTTGCATTTCCATATGTGAGAGTTAACTTGTTCTTATTTGTTGATGAATAATCCATAGTTAACTAGAAAATTTGCTTCGATGTGGGTGATTACTTCGTTCTTTATTCTGTGGAAATAAAATAGGCACCATTATGTAAGTCGGTCGGTGTAATGGAGAGATGTAGAGAAGGTTCTGGCGTTTCACAGCAGGTGAACACAATGTGAAAGTCTTTGCAGATTCTCTGTGGGCAAGAGAACCATACTAAAATCACAGCAGAGCATCATTTGGAACATTTACCATATGCAGCATGGTTAACATGGCCCAGGGTCTCTCGGAAACGCTGTGTCTATGTGTACACGTAGGCATACCTCCTTTAGCCAGAATGGACCAGTGGATGTGTATAAAACCACCCTATGGTTTTATCTCTAGAGAACTAACCAGAGATTCTTCCTCTTATGTAAATACACATTGCTCTATGACAGCCATTTGTTATTGCATCCTAAAGCAAGCCTGCCTGCAGTCACCACTCTAAGCTTCCATTTCCTCTGACTCTATTTGACTTTAGCAAATAATCTGAGTGTGAGCTAGGTGCATTTGAGACCAGATGTTAACTCTGTCTTTCATCATGTAAGTTATCTTGAGCTTATTTACTCTCTGAGCCGAAAAATTGGTGTGTGGATTAATAGAGCTGTGTGTGTGTATGTGTGTGTGTTTGTGTGTGTGTGTATCACAAGGCATAGCGCATAGTGTACTCAAATGCTGTGACATCGAAGATTATCTATTGCTTGTCTACAACATTCCTTCCCAACCTTACGTCACAAATGGCCTTTCCTCCACCCATAGCCCCAGCCAGGTGAACTTGCAGATGTAAGACTTCGGAACTCATTTTTCTCTTATTTTCACTCATTTCTCCTTCTAGTTCCTCCCCACCAAGAAAATTCTCCTACTGAAGCTCTAATACAGCCTACAATGTCCAATCAAATCTCAGCCTTCTCCAGAAAGACTTCTGAGTCAAGTCCTTCTCTAGCTAGAATCCCCCCATGGTTTTTGCCAATGCTTCCTGATTTTGATTATTCAGTTACATCCCACATAACAATGTCACCAGCAATGCCTAGCTGCAGATGACACTGAAGCCACAGGTTACAACAGAAGAAAGTATTCACTCCTTAGAAACATGACTATCACCATGGCATCATATTGTCAACTGTTTTCACTGACATTGATGTAAAGGCCTATCATGTGTATATCACTTGGATAAAAGTTTAGCATATGACACATCGCACATGGTAATGATGATGAACCGCTGTGAGATTACTCAGCCCCATAAGAATGTTAGCTGTAAAATTATGTGCTGTGTTGTACTGTCAGAAGCCTCCTACCCCTCTCGAGTTTACTAAATCCTTTGATTGCATCAAAAGGCCAAGTCAAAGCAGGCCTAGGGCTGCAGGCCTGTAGTCCCAGCTACTCTCAAAGTTAAGGCAGGAGAATCTTACATTTGTCCAATTCCTGCCTAGATTACAGTGTGAATTCAAGGCCTGGGTAATCCTATCTCAATAATCAGAAGTCAGAAAATGGCCAGACAGTGGAAGCACACACCTTTAATCCCAGCACTTGGGAGGCAGAGGCTGGTGGGATCTCTGTGAGTTTGAGGCTAGCCGGATCTACAGAGTGAGTTCCAGGACAGAATGAGGCTACATTGAGTGGCCCTGTCATGAAAGAAAAAAAACAAAGGATCAGAAAATGGCTAAGGATACAACTACATGGTAGAATGTCTCCGCATGTGTGAGGCCCTAAGTTCAATCCCCACTAAAAAATACAATGTAAAAGGCTGTGTCCAGATGTCATATGATCAAGGTTTGTCCACACAGTCCAGGATACTTGCAGAAGTGATGAAGATGCCTGACGCTGTAGTTCTCTACAGTAAACCTGCTGTTAAGAATGCTTTACAGTATTTGAAGCTTATTCCTCTCTGTGCATTTTTAAGTTTCTCAATGGAAGGAGAGGCCATGTTAACCAACAGTACCTGATCTACTGGGAGGAGGATAGAGGAGAGGAGAAAGGAGAGGGTATTCGTGGTGCTGAATATGCTTAAAGAATATGATATACTTGAAAGAAACTGTCATTTTGAAGCCCATCATTTTGCCCAGTGTATACCTGTGTATCTAAAAACTTTCAGTGTACATGGGGCTCTATACAGCTCTTCGTCACTCTCTGGGGCTTCAGCTGAGGAAGGAACAAAATAAACCATGTCATTTCCCTGTTGCTCTTTAAATATTGCACTCTTTGTTTTAATGTAATTTCTGAAAGTCTTTGAGCCAGTGAGAGTTGAAGTTGTGAGTTTATGCTTGATTTGGTTTGGTTTGGTTGCTTTGCTTTGGTTCAATTCTTTCTGTACTAAGGATCAAAACCAGGCCATCGCTCATGCGAAGCAAATGTTCTACTACTAATTTACACCACAGTAGAATGCTGTTCCTATACATGTGGTCTATATAGTTTTCTTATAGATCTCACTATAGACCTTTCATTGGGTCAAAACTTACCCCTTCCTTTTACCCTATAATTCATTAATAATGTTCACACATAGTAGGCCTGTGCCAAGAACTTAATGTGTAGTTATCTCTTTTGACTTTTAATAGAAAATGATTATAATGGGAAAGACTCCCACTTTCCAGATGAGGAAATGCAGGTTTCCAAATGGAGGTGAACTTGCCTAAGGGCAAGAATAGCCAATGAAAAGCAGAACAGGGTCAGCTTCTGGCTTCAGGCCTCTGCACAGAATGGGCTTGATGAAGAGGTAAGGAAGGAAGAAGGATGCTGCTTACTGTGGCTGTTGTAATTATCTAGGAGAGAGGACTGTAGATTGGACCTGGTGATGATGGGCATTGGTCACCTTCAGATTCAGGGTAAAGGAGGAATCGAAACCATTGACGATGTTCACTACCAGTAATAGTTACACAGGCTACTGATGACTGCCAGTACACTACCAAGTTTTCTTCTTGAGACTCCCTCACGTGCTATCAGGGAAGTCCACTTAATTTTTGACTTGTGACATAGCAATCCTGGGAGCAAGAGAACTCAGGGCTGTGTGTTCACATTGGCGCTGGAAAGGGAGAGAACTAATCACTCTGGCTTCCAAAGAAACAATGAAGCTGATAGACTAGATTGTTCTTTCTTTAAATCAATTCCATCTGAGATTGAAAGAATGGGAAACTTTTCAAAACAAGGTTCACTGCAGGTCAGGATAACGTGGCCCTCCACTAATAATCCTTTCACCGCTGAATGAATGCCACGCTCTTCCTTTGTTGGGTCAGAAAATGCAGTTTCGTGGGAGGGCTTCACTCTCCCAAACAGCTTCCTTTTTAATTTGCCAAGCTGCGTTAAGAGGGACGCCTTGTGGGGCTACATTTTGTTTCCTTTTGTATTTCCATTCAGTCATGTGAAAAAAGAACCCCCAGCCCCTGCTTGCTTTTCATTCTTCTCCAGTAGCCCAGGAAAAAAGGCTGTGGAGGAGGCCAAGTTGAAATTAAAAAAAAAAAACTGCAAAGAGGAAGAGAAAAATGACAGTGTCTTCAGGCTCAGCATTATATAAACAAACAAGGGAAGGCCTCTGCCCATGGGACAAAAGCCAGGCACACAGGACCAGTTCAAGGCAGGGGAGGGTCTGGCTGGATTCGATTCCAGTAACTGGCCTTTGTGATTTTCTCATTTATTTGCTCTCTGTTGTTTGCCTTTGTTTAAGACAATAATATCATGCTACGATATAATCTTAGAGCTCCATTTACAAGTGCTCTCAAACATATTAACTCAAGCAAACAAAACTCAGGATTATCTTGGAGCAAATACACACTCCACAAAGTCCAGGCACTGGCCTCACACATCCATCACCAGTGGGCTTCTACGTATCCACAAGGCCAGGAAGGCTTTCTTCTTACTATTTCTCATAATAGGAGTACTACTTCTTATGGCCTGTGCTTTTCAGATAGTACATACATACCCACAAGTGTGAGAAGGCCTGATTGTGTTCAGGCAGGGCTGACCAGGATCTATGCTTCTCATCTGGTCACAGTGTGGGCGTGTCTTTGCAATATTTCTCATCCAGAGGCCAGGTAGAGTTCCTCCCAGTGTCCCCAGTCATACCAATAAAGATATGCCATGGTCTTTACTTCACTTTAGAAGATCTTAAACTCAGTCTGGAATCATTTAGCTTGTAGCCTTTCAGGTTCATCATAAGAGGTGCAGACATTGCCATTTGGTCTAGCCAGGGCATGAGGGTACAGTCTTCTGTGAGCCTCATCCTTTCCTAATGGCATGACCTTCCACATGGCTTCAAGGTCATCATTTGTGAAACGTAAAATAGAGTTAGTGGCAGTAATTAGTGTTGAGTATTTGTGAGACTGACTGAAGTCGTGATGGTGTCATGCAAACAGAGTTCGGGATCCTGTCAATACACAATTAACAAGCATCGGTGTACTGATGTAATGCCATCCGAGTCTCTGTGCTAAGAGAGGGAATTTTCACATTGTTCTGAGGAGGCACAGAGCCAGTCACCAAGACGGGCATGCAAAAAGTCATATTTGAACCCTATCTCAGAGAGCAAAGAGCTGAAAACCAGGCAGAGTGTTTGGATGAAGAAGACCAGCAAAAAGAAGAGAGACACATAGGGAACCTACAAGGAAAACAGAGGGAAGGGCATTGCCATGACCAACACCATGGGTCCCTCTGGACCAAAGGCCTAAGGCTATGCATCTATTAAATAGCATCATCCCCCTGCCCCATCCATCTAGTTCAAAGTCTATGCTATGTTCATGGTCTGTCATCTTCAAGACAGAATACAGAGTATGCCTAGGTACTGAGAAAAAGCAGAGTCCTGGGCTAGACTGAGCACATGCCAGTGTTCATAGTGAGAAGTCCTTGGCCCTGAGCATAGATGGGATAGTATGAACTGAAGAGTAGCAGGCTTTTCTGAGTGAAAGGTAGGTTGCCATATGACACTTAGCTGATTACATGGACTACCTTAAACAATGTGATTTTTGTGGCAGAGAAAAAGACTGTGGAACCATCACTCAGCACCATAAGAAAAGATGCTTAAACTGAAAATTTCCCCTAAGCCATTGAACAGATCACACAAGATAGCAAGTCTGACTTTCAGTTGGTACCACCCATAAAAATCAAGATCTCTTCTCCCAATTTTGCTGGGGAATTAGAGTATCAGGTAGAAGGTTGGATTGAGATGTCCAGATGCTTATTTTTGCCATTCTGAGAACAAACAAAGAAGATGTACAGTCTCTGGGGCAAAAGAGAGCCCCAGTGACCACCAGTCAAACTTATTTGATTCTGAGATGTAAGAACATTAGGTCAGGAGCCCTTTAGCACTGGACATTTGCCAAACTAAACTAACCTCATTCTGAAAGCCATCCAGAGAAAACCTGTGAACCTGAAGTCAGAGACCCAGGCTGAAATAAGGGTTTTCTTCCAAAGCATTTCTCCTGAGTACAATCTTTCAGTCTCTGAGGGGGGTGTTATTTAAGTTGCTCTCCTCCTCTCCAGTGCTCTAGTAGATAAAGTACTGAAAGTCTGCCTAACAGAAATCAGAGATACTGTCCTCCGATAATCTGCCATGCTCTACCTTCAAGAAAATTTGTCTCTGGTGTTCCTTACCTTGGACATGAAAGAAGAAATGAAATATATAAAGAAATTTATATTAATTTATACCTTTATTATCCTTAGTTTCAAAGTTCCCTCATTTGCTCAATCTTAGGGTTGTACTGCCTAAGTCTGAAAAGCGGGCTTGGCCCAGTAATAGGTAGGCGGATTCCCAGAGAGACAGACTAAGGACATCTGGTATACCCAACTTGGAAACTGTCAATAGTGCTATTACCAGGGGTCTGGACTTGCTTGAAGAGGAAGTGAGAACCTTCTCTGTTTGGAGCACTTCATGGTGCCTTTGTGATATGTCTCACCTAGTGACAGTGTCTCAAAGAAGTGTTTTTACTATAGAAATGTGTGATGTCATGGTAAATATGACAGGAAAATGAGGGGGGAAATATGTTGGTTTATCCTGTGGTGATGAAAAGGGTAGGAAAAAACAGCTACCCCCAAAAAAAGCAGAAAAATGTTATAATTCAATAAGAAGCACATATGGTATAGGCCCAGAAGTGCATCTGGGTCCTGGGTATTGCTCCTGGATGATATTTATACTTATTTTTAAACATATGTGGAAAAAACTGCACATGAACACAGCAGTGTGCTTTCCTTAAATGGAAAATATTACCTTGGGTCAAATTAAACTTTCATCCATCTGGATGGCTGACAAGATATAAATAACAATTATTTTTATTCTGCATGTTTTATTCTCTGCCATGAGATATACAAAGAACCTTTGAGAAATGTGACTGCAATTCCTATGACATCTGTCCCATTAGCATCCAGGAAGGCACATCACACATTTATATGATAAGTCGACATGGAAACATCCGTTATCAGGAAAAGAACTGAAAGAGGGAGGCAGTAGATGACGGCGCCTTCTGGTCCCCACCCTCTAGAAAGTGAGAGCTACATGAAGAGCTGCATCCCACTGTACAATTTGACCTCATCACAGAAACAGCTGAGAACTTTCATCCTAATGTCCTACGTATCATCTTAGGATGGCAGCACTCTGTTTCAATGACCAATGAAATGCCAGTCACTAGTTTAGGAAGCCTTGGGTGAATTACTGACCCATATTTTAAATTGTTCTTACTGTGATATGACTTATGTGTTGTAAAATCAGTCCCCATGCAGTATGTTCACTGAGTGATTTCACTTGCACATGCCCTGTTATATAAGCCAGAATGGCCTTAGAGACCCCGTGCAGCCTTCAGAGAGCTGACAGAAAAATCAGGCATGTCAAACTGGGTTAGAAACAAGAACTGAAGCGCCTCCTGGTGGCTGGTAGTGAAGACGTAGGGGCAAGCTCTGATTCAGCTCACTTAACAAAGGCAGGGATTTGTTCTCCAGGTTCATTTTGGAACCAGCAGCTCTCTCCTGAGCTTTGGTTGATGGGTTTTAGCACTATGTTGTCACACCAAATCAGGTTCAGAGACGACACAAGCTTCAACTCACTTTGACACTAAGACTCATCTCTAGCTATGACACAAGTTGTGAGAGAAGCGCCACATCTTAGGAATTATCCTAAGGACTATATGCTAAATACAGAACAAGATCCACACTCCAAACTTTTATCTTATCTTTAGTCCCAGCAAGCATTTCGAAACAATGTAATTGTTTAACCATGGGGGCATTAATTACACGAACTAAACTATATCTCTCAGATAAAATGTGCTGCAAATATTAAAATTACATTCTTGGAGAGTTCTCAACAATCCATAAAAATAATGTTAATTGAAAACGTGGCATGAAAAAAAATATTTCAAATATGCTTCTGTTTCTCTTCTGTGAAGGGGGAAGAAAGCAGGGAAGAGAAGGGGGTAAATGGAAAGAAGTGACAAAGGGGGAAGAGTGGGGACGAGGGGAGGGAGGAGAGGGAAGAGGAGGGGGGCAAGGAGAGAAATAAAGCACATAAGGGTGCAAGTATATTACCTCTATAAGAAGAAAGCCACAGCCTGTTTGAGATGGTGGGGAACCTCTGGCCTCTGAAGTACATGGGGGGGGACTTGTAGTGTTTTGAAATTGGGATGGGATTTAAAGGGTAGAAAGGGAGTCTAAGATTGGAATATAAAGTATACCAATCTTTCTCCAGCCCCCTTCAATCACTGCCAACTTGCTCATCTATAAGATACCTTGGAGTAACAGAGCCAAACAATGATGTAGACATGACTCATCCTATAAGACAATCTTTCCCTTAAAAAAAAAAGGAAAGAAAGAAAAACTAAGTCAAATTATGTACCAAAGGTCAAAGAGATAAAATATAAACTAACAAGCCTACTGTGTAGCAACATATCCTCTTTCAAAGTCAAGTAATCATTTAAGTAATATGCAAATTTATTCATAAAAGTTTTATAGGACATGCTGGAATTATATTAATGTCACCCAATTTCTGTCTCTGCAGCAATTTTTATTCAACTAGTTCAGCACAAAATATGAGGCTTTTTCAAAAACATTCCAAGGAGAATTATCACAGTATCTCTTCAGAATCCACAGGTCTCTCATCCACAGATGCAACCAACCAAGGACCAAAACTCTTTGAAAAGAACTGCATCTATACATGTACAGACTTGTACAGACTTGATGTCTCATCCTAGTGCACTGAACAATACAACCAAAGTGCTACTCGCACGTGCATTGCATTTACATTGCAGTAGATATTCATTTAGAGTTAACATAACCTGTGTAGAAGGTTATATAGTCTAGATACCACAGTTCTGTTGATTTGAAAGGACTTGTGCATCCTCTGAGCGTGATGCCCATGAGCGGTACTAGGGTCAGTCCCTGTGGATACTAGGGGATGCTATGGTTCATATGGAACTTAGTACAAATAATTGAAGCTGATATTACCATTCTCATTTTAAATTTGCATTTCTATCTCCAATGTTGTTTTATTTTCTCGACTGAAATTATATTTGCATTTCCTCTGATTTCCTTGCTTCTTGCATATTAATATATGTCCTTTACTAGAGTTAGTAACTTTGACAAAGTGACAACTTTATCAAAAAGTTCATTCTTTTGAAGGCTGGGAAATAAACATGAAGTTTCAAGTTCCTGGAGTTCTGTTCCTGATAGTGCATCCTTGTTTGCCCTGTACTGACTCATCTGTCTTAGTTAGGGTTTTACTGCTGTGAACAGACACCATGACCAAGGCAACTCTTATAAAGGACAACATTTAATTGGGGCTGGCTTACAGGTTCAGAGGTTCAGTCTATTATCATCAAGGTGGGAGTATGGCAGCTTCCAGGCAGGCGTGGTGCAGGCAAAGCTGAGATTTCTACATCTTCATCTGAAGGCTGCTAGTGGAAGACTCACTTCCAGGCAGCTAGGGTGAGGGTCGTAAGCCCACGCCCATAGTGACACACCTACTCCAACAAGGCCACACCTCCTAATAATGCCGCTCCCTGGGACAAGCATATACAAACCATCACATCATCTCTGTATATGCCAGAAAAAAAAAACAAAAAAAACTAAAGCCATAGTATGCATAAAAACCTCCTATGATTGCCAATCAGGATTTCTGTTTTCCCTTTCAACAGTCTTTTACCATTTGTATCTTAATGATCATATACTTTTTAATTTTATATTAATCAATTGTCTCAAGTGTTTTTCAGGAACTAGTGACCCACGGGGAAATGTTATGATATGCTGGTGGACTTTAAGAGGCACTGGAGCTGGCCATAGCTCAGTTGTAGAACACTTGTCTGCTATGTGTAAGGCCCTTGGTTTGATCCCCAGCACTGTAAAACTAAAAATAAAAAACAAAAACAAAATAAAAGATGCTGCATTCAATGATTCAATTCCTGAGGCTAACTCTTTTCTTCATGTTTGTCCTCTGCAGACTGAATTAAGAATTTCAACATTGAACATTTCAGAAATGTGTATTTGTCCTGGTGCGGGGGCAGGTTAAGGTGTTTGTGGTTTATCTTTTGAGACAGTGTATTATTCTGTAGTTCAGGTTAGCCTGGAACTCATAGCAACACTCCTACCTCAGCCTCCTGAGTATTGGGATTCTGGCGCCAGCAACCACTTCCAGGTAGAAACGTTTCCTCCGTAGAAACTCTAATGTGCCATTTTGGTGTCCTTGAATCTATTGCTTTGTTATAGGTGGACTTTTCTGAAATCCCAAGAATTTCCTTTGCTGATCATCTATTTTCAGTTACAGCATTTCTGTAAACTTCTCAGACACGGTACAAACCATTTGTCAAACGCAGCTGTCATCTGTACAATAGCAAGCAGCAGGGACTGGCTGTGGAATGTTCCTTTCTATTTCTGATCGATTGAACTGAAGTGTTTTGCAGCTTATGCCTGCCTTTCAGTGTAATGTCATGGTTATTTTCATTTCTGAAGCTCTGCTCAATACCTCTGTCTGTTTTCACAGACTCGGTGCCCACTGTGATAGAAATATGTCATGAATTAAGCTGATAAATAGTACTTTGAAAGTGAGTTAGTTTAATTTCCCCAGTATATTCTTCCATACCTTCTTCCTGTTTGACCTAAGACCTACTGGATGTAAAAATGGCAAGTCCAAGATTAATTCTACAGCACACCATTTTGTTTTGTTGTTGTTGCTGTTGTTATTATTGTTGTTATTTTCACAGTGAGAAAGAGACTTATTTATTTCTCGGGGAAAAAAACCAAACTAATTAGGTTCCCCCTAAATCATTTTACATTTCTGCTATATTTCCCTGGGTGCATTTTTACTTTCCTGCATTGAGTGTAGTTTAGTATGTGTGGAACCAAAGATTCAGACCTCTTGATGAAACATATCTTGAGGTATTCTATGATGCTGTAATTCTCAGATTTTTCTTACTTATAGCAAATCTCAGTAAACAATGATTCTAAGTCATACACCCACCCGCCTTCACACAACACCCATTTAGTCTCTCAACAACAGCACAGCATCCAATAGACTCTTGGGCTAAAACTGATTCTTAACACTTGTGAGGCATAGCCTGCTTCTCTTTAAATTTTCCATTTTATTTAAATCAGTCTTTTAAACCCAACCATTTGGTGATAGTTTATCCACTCAACAAATGTTTACTGAGCAAGGACCAGGACTCCTTCCAGGAAATGAGTCTCTTGTTTATACAAAGAAACATGTGTATAAGAGGAATGCAGGCAGAAAGTGGAGTCCCAGAAGCCTCACAGAATGCTAGGAGCACAAAGCAAAGGTGCAGGTTATTCCTGAATGTATAGAAAAGCTTCCTAAAGTGGTTTGTGTGCAGTGGAAGACCACCTATAGTTACTTGACCAAGAAAAGGGAATGGGAGTCCACTAAGAAGAAACGGAACCAGCAAAAGTTGAGAAACCAAGCCCATTAGAGACTTGAAAAAGGAGCAGGTTGTCCCACAGAAGTGGGACATCTGGTGGTGGTTCATGATAGAGATGGTAACAAAGGGCATGACACTGAGTGTGCAGTCAACAAGAGATGAGACTAAAGAACAAGCCAGAAGCACAATACCTGCGATCCTTGAACTCCTTGCTTGATTTTCTGTTTTTATATAGAGATGGAAGCCACTAAAAAATTAATACAGGAGTTATAGACTAGCCTTATGGGAAAGAAATAGGAGATAAGAGAAAGGTTTAGAATCAGGAAGGCCAGTGAGGGAAAATACCACAAAATTGAAGATGCTACAGACTGAACCAAGGCTACAAAGGCTGGGACAGAGAAAGGGGAGTTAAGGGAAGGCAGAAGCAGAGCTGGACAGAACGGTTCACGATATGACTTCACCTACTGCACGGACTCTCTCATTTCCCGTGTGATGATGCCAGCTCTGGGAAGGCACCGGTCTGTTCTGTTTGTTTCACTACTGCATCCTCTGCACTCAGAGCACCAGGCAGAGATGCTCAGTAGAGCAGCCTAGTGAATTAATGTCATGAAGGGCTTGGGTGGGACAAGTACAGAAAGCAAATTTCTGACTTGTAAGGGGACACAACATGAAAATGAAGACAAGCAGTAAGGCTGGTTGGTAGCCAGGTTGGAGGGGTAGAGATGAGGGAGGGTGTAAATTTTAAAACTCCACTTCCCTTCCGTATAAAATCCATAATATTGTCTAAGCTCAGGCAATTTGTCCAGGAAAAAAAGGCTGAATTAGAAGGAAAACTTTTTTCAATGAAATGTTTTCCACATTTATTCTTTTGTGGAAAGGATTCTTTTACTCCACTCCGCAGGCGACACTTTAAGAAGCTTTCTACATACCCAGAAGTAACCCTCACCTTTTCCATGTGCTTCAGTATTCTGTGAGGCTTTGTGGGACTCCGCTTTCTACCTACCATTCCTCCTATACACACACTTTTCTTTGTATAAACAAGAGACTCATTTCCAAGAAGAAGTCCCAGCTCTTGCTCAGCTTGCTTTACTGAGCATCTGGTAGATTAGGTTAGTCTCCCCATAATGCTTTGAAATATAACCAGCCAAGTCACATGAGTGCTAGAGCTAATGTTAGTGTTCATGTTGGAAATGTCAATGCTACAGTAAGTTAAAAAAAATCAGCCTTTGCTAAATTATCTATATTTTATGATATCTATAAAATAATAATCATACTAACATTCTATTTAGTTAAAAATTTTATAACACTTACATTTATGATATTTGAGAAAATGTGAGGCATATTAAGTCCTTTACTGCCCCTTAAATAACAAAAAGAAAGAAAATGAACCAAAATACATTTGCATCTTTTAATTTTTTTTTCTTTTACTGCTTAGCATGTAGGCAGAGAGAAGAAGATAGCACAAGAGGGAACAAGAATGTTTTTAGTCATGTATGAAATATTAAGAGCAAGAAGGAGAATTTCAGAATCATTACAGGAAAAAGAGTGCATGCTGTAACGTTAAATGATTTTTTTCAGATATGATCAGAATCAAGATATGCAAAGGAAAGAGCTAGGGCACTGGACAGAAAATCAGAGCAACACTAAGGGAGTTTTCGCCCAGAGAAGCTGGCCCGAGAATTTCCACTCTGCAAGGTCTCACCCCTCCCACTATGCACATGAGAATGCTCACTGGAACAATATCTAAGGTGACAGAGATGGAAAATATACCTTGGGAGACTGGCTAAACTCACCACAGTACATGCATACCATGAAACATCAGGCCAATGGAAAATCATGATGGTTGTCTCTGCAGCTGTTCTCCAGAATAAACAGCCAAGAAAAAAGAGTCCGTAGCTCTCCTCGGTGCTCCTTTGGCCTCTTCTGAAGGCACCTTTGCTCCCAGGTCCCTGTGTTTTTAACACCAGTGTGCCAGGATGGGACATGGACACACTTCAATTTTCAAAAAAAAAAAACAAAACCAAAAAACCCACAAAGTTCTTTCATGCCAAAACCATCTCAAGCTCCTTAACACAAGCATCACACACCTCTTCAAGTCTCCCCAATAAATGACTTAGAAACTCCCCACTCTTCAGTGTCTCCCCCACCCCAAGTCCGCATCTGTTGCTAAGAAAGTCTGACAATCTTACATTTCAGGATAAATTTAACCTGCCTACTGTATCAGGAGGATTTCCATCTGAAATAGGATTCCCTAATTATGCAGTAAGGTTTAGGCATTGGACAGGTGAGCAGATGTGCAAATAATCCCATTTGATACTGAGGTTTTTTAAATAATGAGCACTAATGCTACCCAAGTCCCCTCTGCTTGCTATCAATTAAATGCTTGATGTGCAGTAATATCTTTCAGGCCGTTCCCCCCCACCCCCGGGGGAAAATGTTAACTTAAACAATTAGGCGGATTAACACTTCTGCCCTCAGGTTCCTTCTACAGCAGGCTGCAAATTTTCTTCCATTCTGGAATCCCTTCTTGAGTTCAGAACATGCTACAGCCATTTCTCATCTTACCCCTAGAGTCTATGGGGTCATTAGTAACTGCTAGGGACAATATCCACATGGCTATGTAGAAGGCGCACTCTATAGAACTCTAACTTGGCATGAACCTGGAAACCCCTGTCAGAGATCCACCTGTGACCACAATTCACACACCACATAGATGAGTTTTGTTTGACCAATCTTATATTTTATTTCAAACGCCTATGGAGGTATGTTAGGTTTTTGTTGCTGTGATAAATACCTGATTGTAAAAAAAGAAAAAAATAAAGCAGAGATTTACTTTAACTCGTTGTTTTAGCCCATAGTCAGCTGGCTCAACTGCTGTGAGCCAGAGATAAGGGAGAACACCATGGCCGTGTTGTGGTGGGAGAGACTGATCCCCTCAGGACAGCCAGGAGGCAGAGAGAGGAACCATGGGACAAGAGAGCACACAAGAGCCTCCAACGAGGCCCCATCAACTACTGTTCCCAGAACAACACAAAATAATGCCAGAGAGCAAAGCTTTCGATACATGATCCTGGGAAAGAACATCTCAAACTCAAACCAAACCAGAAAGCCTTCCAGTTCACACCCTCTTCTCACAGTCACCCCAGGCTCTAAGCTCCAGATATAAACTGATACAAAAGAGGCAGGTAGTGACACTGTGCTGTCCCTCCTTTCCTTTCTCCTTACTGTTTAGATGGGACAGGTGGGTGAATGCTCCTGGATTTCACTCAGAGTTCTCCATTCAGCTTTTGTTTGACCTTTGTCTCTGACTAGTCACACGGAAGATGTCTGAGGCAACTGGTAATTTAACAGTCTATGATTCTGTCTACTCTCCCATCCCAGTGACACAACTTTAGAATCATTTGCTAGAAAACCCTACATAGTTTGTGTCCCGTATAAATGAAAATAGGCAAGCACTGTTATTATCCCTCCTTATAGACAGGGAGATTGGTGGATTGAACAGTGGAGTGTAACAGTAGCCCCCTGTGACGATCCAGATAACCTTCCGGGCGACCAACTAAGATCAGAAACTTTAAAATAACTACTTTTAGATAATGTTTGGGCTACCTTTAGTCATGTTGGTAAGACTTTATGACTGTGACTTTTAATAGTACTAGGAGACAATATTTAGGAATATATATGAATATACATATATGAAAAACAGCTAGTGAAGAAAGAGGCCAGGAATTTGAAGAGCAGGTAATTGCATCTGAGGGAAAGAGTGCTGGAGGGACGAAAGAGAAGGGAGAAATTATAATTCAAATACATTCTCAAAAGTAAAATTTAAAAGTGTGGCATGTATTTTTTTTTAAAAAAAAAACTATTTTAAAGTATATGTAACACAAAACACACGTGTGTATATGATCTGTGCTTTACATCATATTTGGGAATAAATCTAAGAATTCTATCAGAAAAAAGAAATCTTGACCTATTGTGATAATCTCCTTATTTTATATCAGTTCTTTCACATTTTCATGTATTAAATCCATTTGAAATTTTATATGTGTGACTTGTGAGATAGAAAAGAAATTCAAAATTTTTTAACCTGGAAATGCAATGTCCCAGTACCACTTATTGCTAGGGGAAGTGCTTTCTACCCACAGTCCTAGCTGTCAGGGAAGCTGGGGCCATAGGCTATAACCATAAGACAGCAACATAACAAGACCCCTTTATTAAAGGAGAGAGGGGGGAGAGGGGAGGGGGGGGGAGGGGGGGGGGGAAGGCAGGAGAGAATAGGTACCTTCCTTCCCTTTGACGTCAGTGCCCCTCCCAGCTGTCTTCAAATGCTCACATGTGTGTAGGAATGTCTCCAGGCCATATTCTAGTTCATAATTTACTCACTGTTCCCATTGCCAACCTCAGACTATTCTTAAGTTCTACGGTTTGATAAATCATCCTGTGAGCATTTTGTGTGATTATTATGATTTGAATCCTAGGAGCAATCTATCAAAGCCACAAAAACACTTTTGGAGTGTTTTACTGAAATTGCATCTAACTGTAAACTCATGTAGTGAACACTGACACATTTTTGTGTCGTATTTTCTGATCGGTTAACTAAGGATATGCATCATTTAGCAATCTTTCCTGTTCTTCAGCAAAGTTTATACTTTCCTGGTATAAGATTCTTTATGAATATGGCAGGAACTTTCCTTAAAATAGATTAAGCCTTGCTCTGTTATAAAAACCCTTCACTAAGTTTTTCTGGCAAACATTTGCTCCAAAACCATCTTTCAGCTCATCTCTGATAGAAACCAATGATATTTAACCACAAATCACTGTCGTGTCCAGCTCTCAGTTGGAGTATGGATGAAGTCCTCTCTCCTGAGTCATTCACTAGTGAATCTTATGCTTTCGTGGGGCATGTGTCCTCATGCCCTCCGTTCACTTTCCAACTGAACTCTGCCTCTAAAATGCTGCCCATGCCACAAGCTGATGCTGCTTGTCTTTGCCTTTTACACCTGGAAACCTTCTCTCCTCAGCCTGCATTCTACAAAGCGAAAAGACTCATCTGAGAAGTCACTTCTCAGAGCACACAATAGAAACAAATCCTCAGCTGCACATCAATATGGATGCCACTGCTTCCTGTGTGGCCATAAAAGTTTCCTCCCAGAAACATAAACCTGGGCCTTTTGTGACCATAGTGAGTGCACATAAGTAACATTTCTTAGGGATTTCTAATGTCAGCAAATTTTAAGGTTATGAGGGGAATTCTTTAGTACCATAAAAGTAGAGATTATTCCCAATTGCCAGTTCATGGTAGCAGTATCAATTGTTAGCACAAACATCTCCTCTACAATGAGTCTCTCAGCTCTCTCTTTCTCTTTCTCTTGCCAACAGTTAAGTCTCAGGAAAGAATTAGTTCCTCACTAACGTTTCCTCTCTCTCCTTCCTGTTATCCTTCCCCAGAGACTATTTCTCTCCTATATTACCAAAGAAAAGCTGTTTCTTTACTGCCCTACAGTCCATTTCTTATCATCTGGATATACTGCTAGATTATTCTAAAGGATACTCAAGGTCATTGAGAGGGATGAATGCTGATATGCATCTCAATGTTAAAACCCTGAATGATGTCTTAGTTAAGGTTTTTATTGCTATTATAAAACACCACGACCAAAGCATCTTGGTGAGGAAAGAGTTTATTCCATGTTTCAACCCAGATCCCATTCCATCACTGAGTATAATAATGGCAGGAACTCAAGGCAGAATGGTGGAGACAGGAACTGAAACAAAGACCACAGAGGAATACTGGCTTGCTCCTCCTGGCTTGCTCAACCTGGTCTCATTTTCTTTTTTATTTATTTTAGTTTGTGCATATGGGTGCTTTGTATACATGCATTTCTGTGCACCACACACATGCTTGGAGTCTGCAGAGACCAGAAGAGGTTGTCAGATCTCAAGAACTGGAGTTACAGAGAGTTGTGAGCTGCCATGTGGGTGTTGGGAAGTGAAACTGGATCCTCTGGAAAGGAGCCAGTGCTTTTAACCACAGAACCATCTCTTCAGTTTCAGAGGCTCACTTTATTATAAACTCTAGGACCACCTGCCCAGGAGTGGTTCTGCCCACAGTGGGTTGGGTCCTTCCACATCAATCATTAAACAGGAAAATGCTCTACAGACTTGCCTAGAGGGCATTCTTATAGAGACATGTTCTCAGTGAAGAGTCCTTCTTCCCCGATATGCTTAGGCTGTGTCAGGTCGACAAAAAACAACCAGCACAGATGTCTATTGGTAAGGAGTGAGTGTGGATAAGGCTACAGTGTGCACATGTACACACAATGGATCATTATCTACAGAACACAATCATCATCTATCTCTAAGCACAGTTTCTTGCTCATGGCCTGTGTTACAATTTACATATTTTTTTTTTTTTTAAATCTTGTTCATCTCACTTGATAACCACAATCCATGCAGTTTTCTAAGATGGTTCCCACTTGGAGACTATTGACACATCTCTCAATCAATTGCAGGGTCCACTCCTCTGATCCTCATGTGCGCTTGCCCTGTGATTAAGAACCTATGTCCGAGATAGTAAAATAGTCACTGCTCCTATGTGGTTTCATTCTTTTGATTTCTCTCTGGGAGAAAATATGATGTTAATTTTCTCCTTTACTCAAATTGCAGATCACAGTGTTTCGAATGGGATCAGAAGGCCACCAGGACATTGATTTAGCTATCCTGACAGCATTACTCAAAGGTAAGAGTCTCTCTGTCCACATAATACAAAAAGTAATTTTAATGAATTAATATAGACACCTTATGTCTCCTATTAATGGATATATCCCCAAATGTTGTTGTGTCATGTCTAATTACTGACAGCCAGTGACCCATTCATGTAAGACACTGTTACCACTCTTGAAGCCTTTTAATGCAGACATGTTGCATGGGACTCAATTTTTAAGTTTTGAATATAATAACTCATATCCATTACATCATAAAATCTAGACAAAAAAGTTAATGTAGTATGTAAAATACTAAGTTATCTGAAGTTATTTAATAACTATTATTACGTTCCTTTCAAGACCACCTATGGGTATGTTGGTATGGATATAGTACTCTCTCTCTCTCTCTCTCTCTCTCTCTTTCTCTGTGTGTGTGTGTGTGTGTGTGTGTGTGTGCGCACGCATGTGCATGCATGTGTGTGTGTCAACATTAAAATTAAAAATCAAATATCATTGAGAGGAAAGCAAAAATTAAAACGTAGCCTATACCCCTTGTTATAAATGAGCATTAGACTGAACTCGAAGCTCCCCGTTTACCATGGTAAACACAGTAATACTTGGGTTATTGGAGTTTAATTTCTAAGGTGGATATTAGTCCTGCTCTTTAGCCCTGGTCCTTCAAAGATGTCTCACAACCTGCCCTCATCCTTGGAGCCAGAGCCAAGTAAAGACCAGTTTCTTCCAGGTTCTCTAGACTAAATCTCCTCATTAGTATACCTTGATATGCAAACTACACTTGACAAAACTTTTAAAGTATTAAAATAAATAGATGAACGTTAGGCTTGTTCAGCTCTAAAATTCAGACTAGAAGTACAAGAAGAACAAACTGCAAGTGATTTTGAGGATGGTCCTCAGCTGCAAACATCTGTGTTCTCGCTTAGCCCCATAATTCAGCAGTACCGATCTCACCTGGCTTGGCACTGCCTAACTATGGCCTCCCCAGAGTTTAAACTCAATGGGGGCAGTAAAGCTGTCTGATTCATCCACCTTCTCAGCACTGTACTTAACCCCACTTCACACAGCATTCCATTTTTGTTGGATAAAGAAATGAGCAGGTTGCTCAGTGATCCAGTGATGGATTTGGCATTCCATCCTAGCTAAAAGGACAGTTACATCATTCTTTGTTTCTAGTCTATTACTCTTTCACTATTGCTATTTTCTTGAAGACTTATATGATAGCAACTGTGTCAAGCTCTTTATGACTACGGTAAACATAAATCATGGCAGAACTCTATGATACCAGAACTAATTTAATCTCACTTTGCCCGTGGAGTAAGAAAAGCTACAAGGGTTGAAGTAACCTGCTGAACAACGCAACACTAATCATTAAACCTCAACTAAGCTCCAACATATCTGACTTCCTACCATACCACATGAGTCTCTTAGACACATGTGATTGACACTCTTCCCTGCCCACTCCCCAAGCATCCATATGTATTCACTAGACTCCTGATCATCCCTGCAGGAGCTTCTCAATCCCTCACAATGTGTGGTGTATCCCAGATCAATATATGGTCACTCACAATAGAGGCCACTACTAATATGATTACACAAGGAACATTTTTCTTATCATAAATGATCCCAAAACAAGCTCACCGTTCTCATCCTTCTAGCCCACCACTCTATTCCATATTTCTTTCATGCATTCAATGGCTGAATTCTTAGTTTCTCACCTCATTTTAGAAGTTGTAAACCATGATGTGAATCAGATTTATACACTGACTTTTGTGTGGTTGTGTAATGTTATTTTCATGGTTCTATACATTACATTTCTTTAAGGTATTTCCTTTCAACTACAAATATAAGCACAGAGAAGGAGAATTAGGGGTCTTGGGGCCCATGCATAGACTGAGTCACAAGACACACTCTGGGCTTTATGTTTCCTTTATCAGAGGTAAAGCTAAAAAAATGATACAAGAAACTCTAATATTTTCTATCCTCATATAAAGATAACTAGGAAAGTAATAATATTAATAAGTCATATTTGTTAAAGCCCCACTATGTGCCCAACACTGTAAAGAGCTTTAGTGCATTTATTCTCAGTAATTCTATAATTCTACAATTATTTACTGTGCATTGATTCTACACAATAGTTATACTACCAGTTCATCATGAACCTCACTTATAAATAAGAAAAAGGAGGCATGGAGCCAGGCATGGCTCAAGAGAAGCCAGCTAGCAAAAAGTTCAGCCCAAATCTGAGAGCTCATGTACACATCCAAGAAACCCTTATTCCACTGATAATAACAAATGCCCATGAACAAAATTCTCAGCAAATAGGGAAGGGATCTGAATATCAGTAAAAACCTAACAACTCTGCTCATTCAATGAAAACACTGGTCTTTAGAAATGTATGAGACTAGAAATTATGCATCACCTTTATGTCAGCCTTAGAATTCATTTATCATACTGTAGAATACCTATTTTCCAGGAGTGGGGCTTGACATGGTATTTTACAAAATGGAATACAGTTTATGTCATAATCAAGTATTTATACACCACTTTGAAAATTTGAAGTTAAGGTACCTGGGACAATATTTACATGGACAATATGCAATGAAATAGAATATTTTTCCTTTTAATCTGTTCTCCCAGATGCTGATTGTATCCTACTAAATTGATCTCATGGGTCATAAACCTGCAGTTTAAAACTTACTGCTATAGAGGAGATGAAAGGAAATTTTGATTGCTCTAAGAAAGTAACGTTTCTAATCACTATAATGAACATTATTTATGCAGCAGTTATGCTAACAGGGATTTGTGCCATTAAAAGATTATAGTGTGTCAAGTCTGTTTTGCAAAGACTTCTAAATGCTCCCTGATACTGACCTACTTGATCTGGAAAGGAAATCAGGCATATTTTTGGCTGACTTCTTTGATAATCAAGCATATATACATAATTACATCCATTTTAAATTCTTAAGATTATTATATTCCTCCTATGTGTAACAGAGTTAACACTTAATTTTTACAATTATATTTAATTTTCAATTATGTAATACTCAGGGGTTATTTGTAAAGTCCAATTTTTATTCTAAGACATTTCTAAGAAAACCAGTAGTTATTATTGGAACAGAGCCAGGAAACAAACCACTGCTCCATAAATCCACTGGGGAAAAAAGAAAGGCAGATGGGAAACCAGGTGGCCATGGGGGAACTATATCTTTGCTTCTCTTGTTTTTGAGTTGTTTGATTTAGTTTCCTTGTATTTGAATTTATAGTAGTGGATTCAGTCCCCTGATGAAGTTAACCCATGCATCGGTAAGCAATGAAGTAAATAGTAAAGGCCAGTGTCCCCACACCTTAGACAGATAACTTTCCTATAAAGCATTTCAAGATCCATATTTCCTGGTAATTACAGCAGGGAGATTCAGATGTCAGTTCTCTCCTTCTACCATGTAGGTCCCAGAGTTTGAGCTCAGGTCACCAGGCTTGGCAACAAGTGCCTTTACCTGCTGAGCCATCATGCAAACCTAAGTAACCCATGAAATGGAGGTTATATAGACAGAAAGAGGAAAAAAAACGGTCCAAATGACTTTTAAAAACTATATGTCTCCACAATTGTCTTGAAAAAAGTACTAAGGGTCAAAAGGCATTAAACTTCCTCAAACGCAAATATCCGAAGATAAATGCACTATGATTATATGTTTTTATTCAGTGCCAATGTGGTGTGTTACAAAGTATAATGTTTCATTCAGCAGGCAAAACCAGGAATCAGGTCAAATGAATATTAACAAGAGTTCAAGCATTCACACAAACATTCAAAAAGCTCACAGCAGATATAGCTAATTATTGTGTGTATTTATTATTATCAGTATTACATTTTTCAGTTTTAATGTCTGTCCTTGATCATTTCTAATATTTTGTGGAAAAATATGTATTTACCATATGTTTCCCCTAAGACCTAAGCCTATTAATTATATATATATATATATATATATATATATATATATATATATATATATATAAAACACCCAAGTATTCTTCCCATTCTCCTATCACCTCTAGCTTCACCCACTACCACCCTCTCCAGATGACACTTACTACCACAAAGCCACAGAATCAACGGGCATGATACCTTATAGCAGCAAGACTGGTGGCCACATTCAAAGCACTTTTCCTTGACTAAAAACTTGTTTTACCTCACTGAGCCCCAGTCTCCTCCTCTATGAAACTGAGATAATACTGGTAACCCTCTTGCTGTCATGGTGTCCATCTCAATTGATGAGAGTAAAGCACTTAATCCAGTAGCTGAAAAGACCTCTTTACTACATGATGGTCTGGCTGAAAGTGGTGGTGGTGGTGGTGGTGGTGGTGGTGGTGGTGGTGGTGGTGGTGGTGGTGGTGGTGGTGGTGGTGGTGGTGGTGGGGGTGGTGGTGGTGGGGGTGGTGGTGGTGGTGGTGGTGGTGGTGGTGGTGGAGGTGGTGGTGGTAGTGGTGATGGTGGAGGTGGTGGTGGTGGTGGTGATGGTGGAGTTGGTGGTGGTGGTGATGGTGGTGGTGGTGGTGGTGGTGGTGGTGGTGGTGGTGGTGGTGGTGGTGGTGGGGGTGGTGATGGTGGTGGTGGTGGTGGTGGTGGTGGTAGAGGTGGTGGTGGTGGCGGTGGTGGTGGTGATGACGATGACAAACTGAAAATGAAAGGTCACATCTGTCAGCACATGCCATGTATGCACATGTACTCAATTTATACCACACAGAAAGAATATGCAATGTGTATTTGCTGACCTTGTGGCATCTTTCTTATGATGTAAAGGACATCTGAGGAGGCTGCTCTGGATGCTCTCTGAGGCCAACTCACTGCCTTCCTTCCCGGTTCACATTTACCACATAGTTGTTTCCATTTATGAAAAAAAGGCTTTAAAAATCCTCAGGGTACTGAGATATCCTCCCTATCCAAAACCCATTGGAATTATAACATGTTAAATGTAAAAGACTCCATAAATTTCAAAGTATTAATTTAAGGTGAAGTACAGAAAGCACTGAGTATACACATGAGGGTCCTGAATAAAACATAAAGGAATGAAATCTAGAAAATGGTGAAGCACACACTTCAAATAAAAATTTATTTATGAAAAGCTCATTTTCATGAAAAATCAAACATATGTATGAGCAATAACCTAGTCTAAGGTAGACAGCAGTTTCAGACACTAATGTCCATCTCCACCAAATAATGTAATAAAATACTCAAATCCTTTAATCCCCTTTATTTGGATAAAACTTTGTAATTCATAGAAATTTTGTCATCTAATCTTCATAACTTTTTGGGATAATTTATCTCCAAACTGACACTTTTTTGGCCACGAAAGTGGAAGAAATTAGCAATGATACTAATACAGCTGGAATAAACCAAGAATGACCAGTCAGAAGGTCAGCACCCTGGCTTCAAATGTCCCTACTATACCGAGTTTCCAGATAAAAAGGATTTGTAATCTTGTACTTAAATGCTGTGTATATCCTCTCTCTGTCCCTCTGTCTTTGTTTCTCTCCTTTTTTCTCAGCATTCAGCAAAATTGCTGACAAATATCAGGAATTTGATAAATACTACTTATTAATAGAAATGAAGTTATTTTCCCATATCAGTCAATAACCAGTTAAAGTTACATTAATAGCAAGGATATCCTTACCTGTGAAGGTCATTGGGGAGGGTTCAATCTTCTCAGATCAATGATCTATTGAATGACACATAAACATACTCCTCAGAATGGCTGCAAATTCCTGAAACCCTTCCTTCCACTATCTTGCTCACTCCTGCCTTCTAGTTCTTAATCCCATGTGTTATTTCTTTTCTTTATCAAAGAAGTCAAAATATAGAAGTTGGCCCTGCCAATTTCAAAATGAAAACAAGAAAATGAAAGTTACATTACATGGTGTTTAATAAACTGTAGAAATTTCTAGAAATAGCCATGATAGAAGAGGTTTACTTGTCAATAATGCAAATGCCCAGTGAGTCCATGGTTGACATTCTCAGGTAGTATAGAAACACAGGACCCCTTGTGACCCCTGCATGTTGACTTCCCAACATGACAGCATCTCTCAGGTTCCCCACACTCCTACTCACATTGCCCTTCCTTTCGATCCATCCCTCTGAGAATAAAATAAACCCTCTCTCTTCAACAGACTGGTTCCTCCCTAGTTTCTACTTTACTCCTTACTCCAGGTTCATCTGTTCTATGTGCTTCAGCTTGTATTTGGAAGATGAAGTAGAACCAGGGTCAGAATAGACCCAAGTCTCTTATTCTTTCTTTAGCACCATGTGGCCATTTCTAAATACTAATGTAGCAGACCCTGTCACTTTTTCCTCAGAAAGTAAACATCCCTTCACTTTGTAACATGTCTGTCTTAGCTACTTTCCCATTGCTGTTGAAGAGACACCATAACTGAGGCAATTTACAAAAGGAAGGATTTATTTGAGGGCTCATAGTTCCAGAGGGTAGTAGAGTCTAAGACCATCATGGCAGGGAGCATGTCAGTAGGCATGGCACTGGAGATGGAGCTAACAGCTTATATCTAATCCAGAGCACCAGGCAGAGAGAGAGATCATTGGGAATGGTATGGGCTATTTAAGCCTCAAAGGCCACTCCTAATGACACAGTTCCTCCAACAGCCATGCCTCCTAATCCTTCCCAAACAGTTCCATAAGCAGCAGACCACCCATTCAAATATGGCCATTCTCATTCAAACCACCACAGCATACAAGAGTCTGATTTGGCTAGGGAACAATGCTCAAATGCAGAGATCTACAAACCCACCACTTCTGTAGAGCTCTCCACTAGTGAAGAACTCATTGATTGCTGTGACTTCCCAGCTTGTCTTATTTGAGAACAATGAATCGACATCAATTGTGCAATCAGTCACTGCCTAGTCTTAATTACATAATCATGTGTGACACCATTTTAAAATATGTAGTTTGTACTAGTAATAAAAGTAATAACAATGCCACTTGACTCCCTTGTCTCAGAAGTTCCGGGCCTCATCAGGAAAGAAAGAAAGAAAGAAAGAAAGAAAGAAAGAAAGAAAGAAAGAAAGAAAGAAAGAAAGAACTCAAGGATAGACAAAGAGATCTTGAACTGTAACAGACTTACTGAAGCAAAAGCATTCCTTCAAATGGAGAAGACAACTAAGCTGCTGAGCACATCAAACTCAGGAATTGGGGCTTTGTGATATAAGAAGAATTTATGCCAAATCTACATACATAATGATGAGTGTTCTGTGAATTGGCAGTGCATTTCTAGGAACCAGAAAAGGAGGGAAATCTGATAAAACATGGATCTTTCAAAGTCAAGAGGCTGAATTGGGGGAAATGTGTGTGTGTGAAACCATCTGCACATCACATCTATAATGGGATATAAATGAAAAGTCTAGCTGAATTCTTAGAGTAACTCTCCTGTAGTGCACAGCTAACTCTCTAGTTACCATAACACAGTTGAACACTCAGGTAAAGCTATAATCCTCAAGCTTAGTCCTTGTCTCCCTCTGCCCATGTCAATTACAATAATAAAACTAGAAAATAACAATTATAACTAATACATAGCCACATTTCTTAGTATTAATTAACTTAATCTTTGTAATATAACTACAGGGCAAGGATCATCTGGGACACTGGGGCCCAGAGAAATTGAGTTTTTTGGCCAAAGCCACAGAGCTTGAAATTGGTAGAATCTGGACACAAATCCAGACTCCCTGTGTCACTCACACTTGCTCTGCATCCTGAGATCTGTGTCCAAGACCAGATCTTAAACAGTACCTCCATCTTTGTATGCTTTTAGATAATCCATGACAACTAGAGCTTTCTTGGTACATGACAAAACACAAACATAGAGTCTGACAAATGTGGCCCCCAAACCAAGGATCTACCATGACTTGCTAATCATGCATCTAAAACAGGAGTGTAAGGTCTTGGTCAAAACATTGGCTGAGAAGCTGTAGTTTATGTTTTCTGTACTTAATATCCTCTTTAATGCTGGAAGCTAAATACCCTGGTTTCTTTTGTAGAAATGTTAGGACCATGTGACTATGTTATGATTAATGAAACGAGACTAGGACTGAGGCAAACTGTTTCTATACCTGGAAGGTGAGAGCAGAGGGGAAAAATATATATATTTAAAAAATAGCAGACTGGTAAAGAAAACTGAACTCAAAGCTAGAATCAAGCTGATTTATACTTTATGATGCTCAAAAGTCTTAGAATTTGGGACATCCAGAAATTCAAAAGGGGAGATTTTGGAGGGAAAAAAAAATATGAACAAATTTGTTAAGTCTTTTTTAAGATGCAGTCATAATGCCATGTCTTTTCCCACTCTCCAAAACTCTTCCAACTGAAAAGACTTACTCTCTGAAGAAGCCAAAACTGAGTTCCTAGTATAGAGGACCAGATGCTAGAAGCAGGCTGAGATACAGTTCTGAAAGGAGGCTGGAGAAAGAAAACTAAATAAGCAAATGGATATTGGATGCAGAGACCTTGGCTTCCTGAGACAGTGAGACTAGAGATTTTCATAGAAACCCTTAGAGGAATCAATGGCTCAACTTTGTAATGTGTAACTTTAGTAAAAACAACAAAGCCATTGCACCCAAAGGAGGAGACAGAATGAATAAAAGAAAAGACAACAAAAGAGATTCAAATCAATGCAACAGTTCCAGAAAATATCCCAGAACCCTGGGGCATAGGTTTCTATAGTGCCTTGCTGGAAACAGCAGCAATTTTATTCCTACAGCTGTAAAAACAAAGTCATTCTTGACATATCATAAATAATCAGCTCAAGAGAAAGAATTTGTATTCTATTCTCAATCTCACATCAATCACGTGTTTCTCTACTTTGCCTGTTGTGCGTACAACAGGAACACTTTCCCATGGTTCTTTGTTAACAAGGGAGAGGGTGGAGAAGGATTGGCTTCTTGTACAGCAGAAAGAGCACAACAAAGAGAACATGTTCATTTTAGTGAATGTTAGAAAAAGAAACACATGGAGCTTTTCAATATCAGAAATCCTAAGCTATATAAGTCCATTCAACCTTTTCTACTTGCATATATTGTTGGCACCTTAAGTATATGTACTGGCTAGTTTTGTGTGTCAACTTGACATAAGCTGGAGTTATCCAGAGAAAGGAGTTTAAGTTGTGAAAATGCCTCCATGAAATCCAGCGGTAAGGCATTTTCTCAATTAGTGATCAAGGGGGAAGAGCCCCTGTGAGTGGTATCATCTGTGGGCTGGTAGTCTTGGGTTCTATAAGAAAGCAGGCTGAGCAAGCCAGAAGCAAGCAAGCCAGTAAGTTACATCCCTCCATGGCCTCTGCATCAGCTCCTGCTTCCTGACCTGCTTGAGTTCCAGTCCTGACTTCCTTTGGTGATGACCAACAACATGGAAGTATAAGCTCAATAAACCCTTTCTTCCCCAACTTGCATCTTGGTCATGATGTTTGTACAGGAATAGAAACCCTGACTAAGACAGGACATAAGGTTAATGTTCATTGTAGAAACTCTTGGCTTATATATCACGAAAGAGACTGAATACACATTTAAATACCTGACGTTTTTCTATAGCTTTGGCCCACAAAAATACTAATGCTCTGCTCCGAAATCAAAAGTGGGTAGACTTCAAAGTGGGTAGACTTTCCACTGAAAAACAACAGAATCCAATCACTAAGAGGAAAATCAAACCAAAGCTTAATCACCATTGTTTGTCATCCCTGGCCCTGGTAATGAAGAAAAGAGGCGGGGCAGGTGATGGAGAAGCCCAGTCCTATGCAAGGAAGATACCATAGTGAGATGAGAAGGAACCTGAAGTTCCTGAAGAACTATCAGCCAGCCATGATCAGTGAAAACAGGTAACTGATCATCAGGACAGGTGCAACAGTTCTGACAGCTGCTTGCAACCAAGTGCCAACATGTCCTTTTGTACCAAGTAACCTTGAGGATACTGCCAGAGTAACCTTATTAGGTTTCTATAAATAGGGGTGGCTGTGGCTCATATAGAGAATTCTTGGTCTCCACAGCTTGAAAAACCAGACAAATGAACAACCAATCTTCTTAAAATAATATTCCTAAAAGCAATCTCATTTCCTAAACTAAGCACGGCATCTCCATCTGCGTTCAGACTCTTGCACTGTAACAGCCTTACCTCCTCAGTTTATCACAAACTTCAGCTCACGCAGGAAAGAAGCTGAAGAGAAAGCCAAAATGTAGATTTGATTGATACCCCAGGCTCTGTCATAGATTCACTCCTAATACAAATTGGCAATTCTGACATGAATAAGTCCTAGGAATTTAATGCTCAGACTTTCTCTTATTGTGGAAAAGTCTGTGGCGGCCTGCCATTTGCAGTGACCACAGAAGAGGCTGTTATTATGGTCCAACTGGTAAATTCTCTATCTAGGAGTGTTCTACATGCAGCAGCATTATCAAATGGAATATTTACTAAACTATGATTATTAATTTGGTAATAATTGTTATCGAGTACACAAAAAAATCTTTGCATAATGCTTTCTTAGAATATGTCATCTATTATTTGACAATTTCATATATTAATATATTATAGCTTTACCATATCCAGCCCAAACTACCCCTTAATCTCCCATATCTCCCCAGCATTTTCCCATCTTAACCCATGTCTTCATCTCCTTAAATAATCCACTGACTCCAATCAGCGCTACCTGCCTACCCATGGGTACCCACTAGAGCATGAACAACTTAGCAGAAGCCACAACTCTGAAGAAAAACAACTCCCCCATCCCCAGAGTAAGTACTTGTCAAGTGCTCTTTAGCTGGGAGAAGAACCTCTTGAGTTCCTCTCCCAACCATACTTGGTTTTACACAACTTCTGTGCAGGAAACTATGGCTGCTGTGAGCCAAGGAGAGCAATGAGACCACAATGTTTTCTACGATGGAGACCAGTGTGTGCTCCCAGCAATAGTGGATAGGGATTTCTTTCCCCACATCCTCGCCAGCATCTGTTGTCCTTTGATCACTTCTGAGTAGGATGTAAGAGAATCTCAAAGCAGTTGAAATTTAGACTTCCCTCATGCGTGATGATGTTGAACACTTTCTATATATTGTGAGTCATTTGTATTTCTTTCCTTGAAAATTCTCTGCTCAGTTCTGTGGTCCATTTTTAAAAATTGTTTCTTTGATATTCAGTTTCTTCAGTTCTTCATATATTTTAGATCAGAAATTCTCAATCTGTGGAGTATAACCCCTTTAGGGGGTCAAATGATCCTTTCACAGGGGTCAAGACCATCAGAAAACACAGATGCTTACATTACAATTCATAATAACAAAATTATGGTTATAAATAGCAACAAAAATAATTTTATGGTTGTGGGTCACTGCGGTGATAAGTTTTGTCTACACTGCTTTGGCTCCTGGCCAGTCACACACATGTACCTGCCCAGGGGCTATCTGGATTCACAAATAGAAACACACACACACACACACACACACACACACACACTCATGCCAGTTAATTTCAAAATGCCCTGGCTACTCTCCGCCTGCTACCCCAGGCACAATCATGGAAGTGGCCAGTGGCCACTTACTCAAAATCTCATAAGCTGATTGGCTTGATATCCTGCAGCTCCCTTGTCCATCTGTCTCCCCCTCCGCGCCACCCCACCAACCCCCTGCACTCCATGGCAATTCTGTCTGTCTCCTCCTCTGTGCAAATCTAAGGTTCCTACCCCATCTCCCTCTGCCCAGCCATTAACCACTAGCACCTTTATTGATTGACCAAAAACCTTCAGCATTTGGACACACAGATTCCTGACTGAACCAAAGCATTAGAAACAATCTGCAACAGGTTACTACATGAAGAATTATTTTAAAGGCTTGCAGCAGTAGAAAGGTTGAGAATCACTGTTCTAGATACTGATCTTCTATCAGAAGTATAGCTGGCAGAGATTTTTCTCCCATTCTGCATGGTGACTTTTTCTTTTTCTGTATAGAAGTCTTTTAACTTCATGAAATCTCATTTGTCAATTACTGGCCTTATTTCCTGCTCAATCATAGTCTTCTACATAAAGTGTTTTCCTATGCCTATATTTTCAAGTGTACTTTATACAGTTTTCTGTAGGCATTTCAAAGTTTTGGGTTCATATCCAGGTCTTTGATCCAACTAAGGTTGATTTCTGTGCAAGGTGAGAAATAAGAATTTAGTTTCTCCTACATGTAGATACTCAGTGTTTCCAGCAATATTACTGAAAATGCTATCTTTTCTCTAGTGTGTATTTTTTTTCAAGATCAGATGACTCTACCTGTGTGGCCTTGTGTCTGCTTCCTCTATGTTGTTTCACTGATCTACATGTCTGTTTTGGTGCCAGTATCGTGATGTCTTTGTACTGAGGCTTTGTAGTATAACTTGAAATTGTGCTTGATGATACTTCCAAGAAGAGGTAATAACTCTTCTTCTTGGTCAAAATTGATTTTTATCTAGCCAGGGTCTTTTATGCTTCCATGTTAATTTTATAATTTCTCTTTCTATGAAGAAAGTCACTGGAATTTTGACTGGGATGGCATTGAAACTATAGACCACTTTTGATAGGTAGGCATTTCCCACTACTGATCCTGATCCATGAGCAAGAAGGTCTTCCCATGCTCTAATGTCTGTCTTAGTTTCTTATTCCTGTCATTAAAGGTTTTGGTGTAGAGGAAGTATTTCACAGCCTTAGCTTGTTGGTCTTTGACATCTTTAGTTTATTATAAAGTATGCATTTTGAAGCTACTGGGAAAGGAATTTTTACCTTGGTTTCTCTCTCAGTATGTTTGCCTTTAACATACAGGAAATCTACTGGATTTTGTATGTTAATTTTGTATCCTGCCACTTTGCTAAAACTGTTTATCAGTTCAGTTCTAAGAATTCTCCAACGGACTTTAGGGTCTCTTATGTACAGAATCATATTACTTGTAAATAGGCACTTTGATTTCTTCATTTCCTGATTTTACCCCTTCATCTTCATCTTTGACCTTATGACTACAGTTAAGACATTCAGTACAGCCTGGAAAATTTTACTGGTGAATCCATTTGAGCCTTCTTTTTTTAAGTAGGGGGATTTTTAATTACTGCTTTAATCTTAACTATTTGCAATGGAACTGCTTAAATTGTTTATCTCAGGGCCAGAGATAGTTAAGAATACTTGATGCATTTGCAAAGAACCTACATTAAGGTTCCCAGCACCAGTAGGGATGACTCACAACCATCTGTAACTCCAGTTCTGGGAGGCTCAACACTCTCTTCTGGCCTCCATCTGTACTGCCATGTGTGATTCACAAATACATGTGAACAGAATATTCATATGTATATAATAAAATAAATAAATCTTTACATTATCTCATTTTGATTTAAGTTTAGTAGGCCATATACATTCAGAAATTTACCAATTTCTTTTGGAGTTTCAAATTTTATTAGAGAATTTTATTAGAGAATTTCTATATTTCCAATTTAGAGAATGTTATTTAGATTATCTGGAATTCCTTGATATATATTATAGTTGTTCCCTTTTCATCCCTAATTGTATTAATTTGCATCTTCTCTTTTAATTAGTTTGGCTAACGGTTTGTCAATCTTGTGTATCTTTTCAAAGAAACAACTCTTTGTTTCTTTAATTCTTTGTATTATCTGTATTTGTTAGCTTGTTTCCATTTTCATGAATTTCTGCTTTGATTTTAAGAATTTCTTTTCATCTACTGATCTGAGGTCTGGCTAATTCTTTTTCCAGGAACCTGCAGTGTATCATTAGACTATTTACTTGAGATCGTTCTATTTTCTTAATGTAAACACTTACAGCTCTAAATTTCCCTTTTATGTCTGCTTTCATTGTATCCCACAGATTTTGAGATGCTGTGTTTTTATTCTCATTCAATTCTAGAATTTCTTCTATTTCCTTCCTGACTATTCAAGGGTCCATTCATCACTCAGTAGCGTTCTTTAAGGGAGGGGAGGAAGAAAGTTGCTATTGATTTGTTGTCTTTTTTCGTTGTGATCAAGTAAAATGCAAGGTTATTTCAGCCTTTCTATATTTGTTGAGACTTGCTTTGTGCTCTGATATATTACCTATTGTAGAGAATGTTCCATGGACTGCTCAGAAGAACATGTGTTCTACAACATTTGAAGATGATATTCTGTAGATGTCTTTTATGTCCATTTAATCTATGGAGTTATCTAATTCATTTATTTGACTGTTTAATTTTTGTCAGGAAGACATGTCACCTGACAGAGTGAGATTCTGAAGTGTCCACTAAATGGTACTAGTGCTAATCTGTGACTTACATCTACTTGTATTTGTTTTATATGATTGGGCATAACCTATGTTCAGTGTATCTCTGTTTAAATAGTAATGTCCTTTTAGTGGATTTTCCCATTAATTATTCTTTTCTTTCTAGTTATGATTGACAGTCAGTTTTATCAGTTGTTGATTAGTGGTGACTGTGTCTTTAGTCTATGTATTTGGAACACCCTTTCCCATCCTTTCATTCTGTCTTTGGTGGTGACATGTGTTTCTTGGGGAGCAGAAAATAGGTAGTTCCTTCTCTTTATATCCTGTATGGCATATTGCTTTAACAAATAATTATTTTCTATTTTATCAGCCTGTTTAATCTGCAAAACAATGTCTTAAGACAGATACTATTTGTTTTGTCTTATATATAAATAATTAAGTGTTACTGAGCCAATATACTTCCCAAGCACCCGTACTCACTCACTTTGAGCCAAAGAAGTTCCAGTCCATAGGCATAAGTGCTATTTATCTGCTATGGCAGAGTCCAAAACTGAAGCAAGAAGTACCCATCTGGCTGGGATCTCACTTAGTTCTCTAAGACGCCCGAGTGCCAGCCCTCATAACAAAGATAATGGTCTAATTCCTGGGACACCACCATCCATAAGACAGGGTTTTCAGTGTTGTAAAGTCTTCAGAAATATTTAAAACAGTTTCAAAATACTGTATAAATACAGATCGTAAAGTATAAACAATATATTTTTAAAGCTCAAATGGAAAAGAACTCTGAGCTCAGGGGGGAAAAAACACGTATAGTAGAGGTGTTTGAAACACATAGCTGCAGTTCAGAATGCATGTAGAAGGCTACTCTATCCTACATACGTAGCCTGAAGAGTTAGAAAGTGAAATGGAATTTCTTTTTCAGAGCAGTTTCAATTTGAGGGAAATTTAAAAACTTTATTAATACAGAAAGTTGGCACAAATAACAAACTTGATATAACAAAATCCAAAGAAGGTTAATTTTGCCCACTCCAGGTATAAATTGCTTTACCTAATCAGTAACCTCTTAAAATGTACTTATAAACTACATCATTTGACTTATATCTTATTTGTATCTATATGCAAATTCTTATCTAGGGAGAAGGATAAATAGTTTATAAAGAATCATTTTATAAAATAAATATTACCTAAATTGCTAGTTTGTAGATACTTATATTTACTGTATGATGATTTAAATCAAGAGTGGTAATTATTATGATTGGCATGAGAGGTGGCAATCAAGGTGGACTGACTGAATGAATGAATGAATGAATGGAGCTAGTAGGGATGAGTGGAAACCATTTAGAACCAGGATTTGCTATTCCAAGGAAAATGAATGCTGACTTTTTTTGAAGTCATTTCAGAAAGTGCCAGAGCATTTTAAAATGGTCCTTCAAAGGACTCTATTCAAACAGGAAAGTCTCTAATAAAACCCAAAGGAAAACGGAGAAATATATATGTAAATATGTCAGAGATTCTCTATTGAGGGTGGAGACTTTGGCTCATCCTATTTCCCCAGTGCCTACAATAAAGGCTGGCCGATAACTAGAGCTCAGTAAAATTTCTTGAGTAAATGACACCAGCTAGAAATCCAGGTCTCATCCCTGATGGTTCTTCTGTTCCATGTCCCAACTGCACAGGCAGGAAAATGAAGACAGAATTTCAGTAAGAAGCCAATGTGCTGATACTGACTGTAACCCTATACTCAGGGGATAGAGGCAGAAGGTTCACAGGTAAACCCCTATCTCAAGAAAATAGCTGACAGGGGTGGCCGGACTGCAAAAGCAGGCTGCCTGGGTTGGAATCTCACCTCTGACATGTCCTGGAATCAAGCACAAGATTCTGTGCCTGGATTTGCTCATCTGAAAAGTGGAGTGAGAGAACCCTGTGAATTGTTGTAAGATTTCAGTACGTGAATTTTCAGCAACTATGCTGGCTTCAAGCTAAACATAAAATAAATGTTAGAGATTATCTTTCTTATTTACTATAACCCAAGGAAGTTACACTATTTCCTTCAGAGAGCTTTGTTTTGTCTCTCACATATAAAAATGGGATTTCTTCAGCTAGAACTAAATTGGTCTTTCCTGATGCCTTTTAGCCTTCTCTTGAGATTCATTTAAAGTTATTTTTACCAAGAGAAGATAGTTATTATCCAGGGCAATAAAAAGAGAGGATGATAAATTATATACAAACCCCATCTCTGTGTGTGTGTGTGTGTGTGTGTGTGTGTGTTTACAACTTTGAATTAAGTCTTTCTCTTTGTAGCAGCCACATTCTTGAGGAAGGATATTGAGTAGAAGTCTCCACTTGTGGAAAAGATTGGAGGTGTATCCTAGCAACCTAAGTCATGTGATAAGGCCTTGCAGCTAGTTTCCTCCCTCAGTACTGATGCATATGTAGTTGGGGAATCTGTTGTCTTTAAATGAAAGACAGATGGATTTGTGTTCATTGAGACCCTGTTGCATTTAGTTGCAACATTTATAATCAAAATTGAAAGGATGCTAGATAAAACTATAGGAACTGTTTTAGTTAAATACAGTTACATCATGTGCTCTTCCACTGTTCTCCCCAATCCCTCTCATGTCCCCCAGCTCCATCCTGCACCCATGGCCTCTCACTGTTGAACGGTAAATGTATGAGAGAGGAGCGAAGGGGGTTTAATATACAAATACAATTTGTTCAGTCTGTTCAGTGTTGGTTGTATGTGTAAGACTGACTACTTGATTTTTGGATAGCCAGCTAGAGGACTCACCCCGGGGAAAACTTTACTTCTCCATTCGAAGCGGTCATTAATTGCTTGTAGCTCTTTATCTAGGGTTTGGACCCTATGTGATTCCCTTCCCTTCCACACTGACATGTCAGTGGGTGTTGTCATTTTTCCAGGCATCTATATTGTTGACGTTCCTTAGAGATGGCTTCCCTGTCATGTCTAAAAGACACATTACCACAGCGGGATTGCTGCTTCTCGGGCTCTTATAATCTTTCCACCCCTCAGTCATGATGTTCTCTGAGCCTTAGGTATAGGAGTTGTGTTGTCAGTGTACTGACTGGGGTTAGGTACCACACTGTCAGTGGTTACCTGCATTTGAACCAGTTGTGGCTTTCTGTAATGGTCTGTATCTTCTGCAGAGAGAAGAACTACATCAATCTGATTGTGCCAACACACATAAAGTGAGAGAGAGAGAGAGAGAGAGAGAGAGAGAGAGAGAGAGAGTGTTGAAACAGGGAGGGTCTCTATGTGTAGAGACCCTGAGTGTTCTTAATCTCTATATAGACAGCAGGGTGGTCTTAAACTCACTAAGATCCACCTGACTGCCTCACAAAGGCTGGTATTAAAGGCATACACCACCATACCTGGCTAGAAAACATATTTAATCCAGATAAAATACTTTATATAAAGCAAGGAAGGTTCCAAAGCCATTGACAAGAAAAAAACATTCCTCAATGTTATTTGAAAATGGGTGCTTCATCCTCAACATCACAGTGTCATGATACTGTTGTGAAAGACACACCATCAGGACACCCTTCCCATCCCCACCCCAGCCCATCAAGCAGGATTATATTAAAACCATCTATGCCAAATGAGACACCTGATGTTTTTAGGTGTGGTGGTACATACAAAAAAATCATATATGATAACACACTTTCAAAGAGGGCCCATTATTTGCTTAGCACCACTAGGCCTTCAGAATCTTTTTTTTTTTTTAAGTTTTCATACATGTATATACTCAAGTTTTGGTTATTTTCACCCCTCAATATTGTGTCAGAACTTTTTGTTTGATTGACAGTTTCATCCATTCGTACAGTGAATTTTGGTCCTTTTCCTTTCCCCAATCCTCCCTCTGATGTCCCTCCTCTCAACAAGTCCACTCCTTTTTATATGTAGTCCACTGTGTTTAATTAGAGTTTCTCGCCAAAATGTGCTAGGGAGGTTATTTTTGGAGTAATGGCAAGATATCAATGGCTATACTGCTGAAGAAAATGACATCTCCTCTTCCAGCAGCCATTAACTGTCAGTAAATAGTGTTTGGGAGACTTCATGAGCCCTTTCTGAGATGCTGTCAGACTCTTCTTTGAAGATGACCACAGCTGTAGTGAGTTCATGACCCAAGGACATCCTTTTGCTTCACATTTCACATTCTCTGGCTCTTGCATCTTCAGCCCCCTCTTCTTCAGCGTTCCCTGAGCCTTAGAGAAGATGGTGTAGATGTACCATTTTTCGTCTGTAAAGAATACCTTTTTGTTATTACTATGTTTTCACAGGCTTATAAAATAGTGGCTTTCCATGGGGCTTTTATATATATATATATATATATATCTCCTTAGTTTTGATTACTTTTCCCCATCTTAGATTTCTTAATTTGATTAAATACAGTGATCTCTTAAAGGAAACTTCTTCTTCTGGCTAAGCGTATTCCTGCCAATCTGTCTTCATTCTGGAAGTTAGAGCTATCCTCCTCTGTGAAGACCCCTGGTTAAGAAACTCTCTCACCTATATAACTGTCTGATTTCCAACACACAAGTGACCATATAAACCCATCATTCTCCCCTTCCTCTCCTAAAACTTCCAGAATTAACCAACCAATGGGCAGGAGGAAAACCAAGCAATTACATTTTGGTGAAACTAATAAATATATTCCAAAATACCCATGAATGCAGGACATGTTGGAAAACAGGGCAGAATATGAGAGAAAATCCAACAGTGGTGCTTCTCTAGAATACGCCCCCAAAATCCTACTCCTAGATGTAAGGAGCACCCCAGGATGCACAATTATCTTTTTTGTCTGCAGCAGCATGCGCAAGAACAAGTATGATATAGCAGTGGTGAGTTCCTCCTGACCCCTACTATGAGCATAGAAACAGAGGAGGTAGGCTGGGTTCAGGATTATGGGGATAAGCCAAGCTTGCAGGAGAGAGCTCGATTTTATCGTGGCTTAGGAGAAAGCCTTCCAGTTGTGAATAATAACTAGCTTGGAATGTTACCCTGGGCCCATGATAACCCAACTCATTAAATGATAAATAATAAAAACGGATTAGCATAGACTGCACACAGAGATAGTCTAAGGAAAATAACAAAAGAGCAAAATGCATTAACAAAAGAATCATAGTCTTTATGGAATGTTTCTGAGGAAAAAAGATAAACTTTGAATACAGTAGCTGCCCTTCATCTCTGAGAACACATTCCAAGACCCCCCAGCACATGCCTGAAACCATAGACAGAAAACTGAGCCCATATACAGTGTGTTTCTTTACATACATACATACATATAGACATACATAATCAATGTAAAGTTTAATATGCACAGCAATTAATAAAGCTGAATACTTATAACAATATTCTGTAATACAATTTATACAGATGTGGTCTCAAAATAATTTGACTGAGGCCAGGAAGATAATCAGGTGGGCAAAGAACCTGCTTGTGCAGGATTTAACCTCAAGTCCTTTGAGCGCTTGGAAAGCCAGATGTGCTAGCATGCACAGCTGCAATCCCAGAAGCCTGGAAATGCATATGCCAGCTAGCTTGGGGTATTCAGCAGAGAACAAGAGACCCTGTCTCAAACAAGGTGGAAGGTGGAAACTGACACTCTGTCCTATACTTGTATGCCCACATTCACAGACACCAAACAGACATGCACACACACCATCACCACCACCGCCATTACCACCATCATCATCACATGTGCACAAAGACTAAAAACATGTACATGTATGAAAATGTGTCTTCCTGCACTGTGCTCATCCCTGTTGTAATGGGAGATGATACGATGCCAATATAAGTAAGTGAAGACATTGAAGGAGCAAAGACTTAGCTCACACTGTGGCTGTAACATTCGTAGTAACACAAGCTTACCTTAACATTGTCACAGAGAATGCTTCTTCTTCCTGTGGTCCTACAACTTTACCACATACATTTTTTCCCGTTCTTTTAAAACCAAGTGATTTCTCATTTTGCTGGGAAAAAAGCACGTGTGAAGTTCCCTTAGGAACTCTTGGTTGCCAGCATCACTGCATCTTGTGCTGTGGGACTGTGTCCAAACTTTGACTATTCTGGAACACAGGGAAAGCACCGTGGGCCCTCACCAAGCATCAAACCCCATGGTACTTGGATCTTGGGTTTTCAGGCCTCCAGGCTGTCAGAAACTAATTTATATTATTTGTAAGCTACCGCTTTATGGCATTGTCTTTTAATGCAAAGAGACTAAGACATGACGTGCCTTTTACACATCACGCACAGCTCTGAACACTTAAGTACAGCAACAGACGAGGGAGCCAAATCCCTGCAAGCATTGTGTCTCTACTGAAATGTCTGGTAATTCATCCCTTACAGCTCCATGTGATCGTAATTTGTGTACTTCCAACTTGATCAGCCTCCTACAGAAAGATAATAACCAAATGATGACATTTAATGCGTGCGTGTATCGGTGCCCATGTTAGGGTGGTGTAGTTGTCCCTTCCTCCTTCTGGATGACTTTACACTTCCTACCCCTCCCTACTCACCTTCATACCTCTACCACTCTCTCCTTGTTGCTGTCATCATGACCCTGAATCCATGCTTGCAGAGGCTTTCTTCAAAGGTACTAAGGCCCCACACCCATCAGTCCCGGAAGCAGGGTATACAGGTGTGCCCTGAGCCCAAGTCAGGACCCATATGGAATCCAGGCCTAGTTCAAGTCCTCAAGACATTTCCAACCCTCTGCTTTCATGTGCAGTCAACCAGAGAGCCCACACAACTCAAGTATGTGTGCCTTCAAGGCTACTCCAAGACACTATCTCAAGCCCTCATTATTGAGGATAGCCTGCCAATGGATTGCACCAGTTAGTTGGTACAATATTGTCATGGCAACAAGCAGTACTAGGAAGCCAGAGCAGCGCTGACACCATTATTTGTTTGTACAGATACAGGCCACAAATACACTGGGAGTGGCACTGCTCCTCAATAGCACAAATACTCACTCTGGAAGTTCACTGTGTACTGATTTGCTTGCTTTCTGAGTGCTGACCCGCCATGGTTAGAATACTATAACCTCTGTTAAGAGGGTGACTCAGGTTTGATGATCATCATGCTGATATCATCATATCCAAATAGCTTCTGGAAACAAATGTATCCAATAAATGCATGTTGGGCAGGTAAACCACCCACATGGCTGGTCTAATACACTCGCACTTTCTCCTCTCCAGACCGTAAGCTCTCAAGACAAAGGATTTGGTCTTTCTTGACTTGGTGTCCATTCTGGCATAGTGTCTATCATGTGATAAGGCATGAATTCAGTATGTCTGAATGCAAAAATATGCGAGAGAAAAGTGAGCCAATTAATGGATGTGTGTTATCTACACTGTGTTGCCTTCCACATGCATCACATGGAGAGCTTTTAGAACATGCAGTGTCTAGGATCAGATTGGCTGGCATCTCTAGGGATGCATCTGAGGCAAGAGTGTATTAAACTGGAAATTCCAGTGTAAGGCAATTAAGGGCAGTGTGAGCCGCCGTCCAGTCTTACTCAGGACTGAGGCATTGCCCTGAATAAAGGAATTTCAGTGCTCAAACTGTCACAGTCCTGAGCAAGCCTGATGGTTCATCACTTGTACTGATCCAAACTGTCATCCAGGATGGTTCATGAGTGATGTATTTTCAATTTTTGAAAAGGCAAAATTCACTGGCTTCGTGTTTTTATTTGACACTTTCCTAATTACATTCAGGCCCGGAGCTCCCCTTGACCTCAATCACTCCTTTCTCCGTGGGCTCTTGCTCAGGCTTGTGCTGCTATTGACTTGGGTAGTATACAAACCTGTGACAAATAAATGATGACTGACGGGATTGGCTAAGCCATCACAGCATATAAGCAACCAACCAGCATATGAGCGGACCAGCGAGAAGAAATAAAGTCCCTGTCTCTGCCTCTGCCTCTCTCTCTCTCTCTCTCTCTCTCTCTCTCTCTCTCTCTCTCTGCAGCAAAAATTAAATTGATATAACCATTATTAGAGAGAGGGGGGGGGAGGAAGGAAGGAAGAAGAGTGAGGATTCAGAGCCTTTGTGGCTCACAACCCTCTATCGCTTCAGTTCCAAGGGATCTGACATCCCCTTCTGACCTCTCCAGGCACCAGGCACGCACATGGTATACATACATATGTGCAGGCCAAACACTCATCACATAAGACAAAATAAATAAATCTTACAAAAACATTTTTGGAGAAAACAGACCTATTGCGTAATGTGCCCTACTGTGCGATGTGGCTATCCCATGACCAGCTGTATGTCAAAAGGAAATGAAATCAGTACAACAGAGAGACATTTGGACTTGTGTGTTTATTACAGCACCATTCACAATACTCAGAATATGGACTCAACTCATATGACCATCACCAGATGAACAGCTAAAGAAAATGTAGTGTATTTATACAAAATGCAATACTATTCAGCAGAAAAAAAAAAACTGAGGAAGCATGCCATTTGCAGTCACAGAGATGAAAGGAGAACATTATGCTAAGTTTTAAAAAATCTAGCACAGAAAGGCAAATACTACAAGTTCCTCTTAGATTTGGAAACTAACCATTGATATCATGGAAGTAGAGAGATAGGTGGTGTGGGGGAAGGAAGGGGTGGAGGGTGGAGAGGGGTGTGTAATGTGTACAGGGGTACAGTCTTGTAAGAGGAGTAACGTCTACTGTGCTGTAGCACTATAGGAAAACCGGGGTTTACAATTGACTATATTTTCTAACACAGATACTAGAGAGAATTGCGTGTTCTCAATACACACACACAAATGTTCTATGTCTAAGTACTTCTAACCTTACTCACATATACAGTGTACATGTGTCTAAATGTCACACAATAGCCCATAAACATACACCTACTGTGTCAACTAAAATACAAAAATACTTTTAAGAGAGGGAAAACAAGAAGCAGTCTAAAATGCCATCTTCTGTGAGTCTTCACCTTTTCCCCCACCAGGTTATGGCATACACTTTCCTGTATCTCAGTTACCTTGGCATGAGCTTGCGATCCCTGTTGTTAACTGAGATGATAAATGATTTTCTTTTTTTATTCTTTTATTTTTACCTTATGTGCATTGGTGATTTGACTACATGTATGTCTGTATGAGGGGGTCAGATCCCCTGGAACAGGAGTTACATACAGACAGTTGTGAACTGTCATGTGGGTGCTGGGAATTGAACTCCTCTGGAAGAGCAGCCAGTGCTCTTAACTGCTGAGCCATCTCTCCAGCCCCAATAAATGATTTTCTTAATGGAAAATTCTCCCCATGAATCAAATTAATAGGCATTATTTCAAACAGTAATCAATTCACTCCAAGAATGTGGCTTAGACTAAACCCACCCACTTGTGGACTCCTGAGTCAGACTTGTGAAGGGAACACAACCTGAAGTTCTCAAGAAACTTGTCACTCAATGGATGTCCCAGGAGCATTTCCTGAGAACCTGTGAGAAATGCACAGACTCAGAGCCGGAGATGTACTTCAGTGTGGAGCACTTGCCTAGCCCAAGGTCCAATCTCCTATAGCACAAAAAAGAAAAAAGAAATGCCAAACCTCAGGCTCCACCCAGAACTCCTGGGTCAGAATGTAGAGGTGAGCTGCAAGGGTCTGCAGGGGTCTGCTAGGTTAGACAGCTATGCTCAAGCTAGAGAAGTGCTAAAGCAATCTGCTGGTGAACACTGTTTGCACAAATCACTTTGGTTGAGTGGGTGGGTAGTTGGTTGGTGGTTGGTTCACTGATTGATTTTTGAGACAGTCTCACCCTGTAGCTCAGGTTGGTCTAGAACTCACAGCAGCATTCCTGTCCCGACCTCTCAAGTTCTCAAGTGCTGGAATTATGGAGTGATTATGGCCACCATGTTCAGCTGTTTGCTCTCTCTCTCTCTCTCTCTCTCTCTCTCTGTCTGTGTGTGTGTCTCTGTGTGTGTGTGTGTCTGTCTGTTTGCTTTTCTCTCCTCTGTGTCTTTGTCTCTCTGTGTGTATGTATATGCCCATGTGTATGTAAATAGCTGCACATACATATATGTATGTGTGTGTGTGTGTGTGTGTGTGTGTGTGTGTGTGGCTATGCATGCCTATGTGTACATGTGTTCTTGTGGAACAGCAGGTGTCCTCCTCTACTCCTTTCTATCTTATGTGTAGACAGGTCTCACTGAACCTGGAGCACATTAGTTCAGCTAGACTGGCTGGCCAGCAAACCCCAGGGATCCTCCTGTTTCTGTCACCTCTGTTCCAGCACTGGATTAAAGGCACAAAACACTCATGCTCAGCTTTTATGTCCCTTTTGTGGACTGAGCTAAGATCCCTGTGCTTACTTAGCAAGCACTTTACATCTGTCCAATGCTGTTTGCTTCATTCTTAGTATCTTTCTTAGTATTGATTTGCAGAGACCAGAAGAAAAAGGCATGGGGTAGCCATGCATGAAAAAGAGCATCCGGGTCAGCAGATTCTTGCTCCTGATGCACATTGGAAACATCTGGGGGCTTTAGAAACTCCTTCTAGAAATGTGATGGAATTGGTGTGGGGCTGTCATAGCTAGAGTGTAAAAATCTCCAGATAATGCTGACAAATGGCACCATGTGGGGGATCGCATACATTCATAGCGTGGTCAGCAGGAAGTAGGCCCTCATATTGATTCTAACCTTCCCTGATGAGGACCCCATGGGCATCGTCAGAACTCACAGTGGCTGGCTCTGGCTAGAATGTCACTGCACCATAATAAATGCTTCTGTTCATTCTGTTAGGAGGTGTGTGACCTTTTCCTAGTCTCTCTAGCCAACCTGGACTTGAGCATCTTCATCTGCCCAGTGCAGATAGCAAGAGCCAGTGTCTAGGATCACTTGGAACATTCCTTAGCCCAACACGTGGAAATTCCATTTGCCCAACATATGTTCACTTTTCAAATTCTCTGAGCCAATAGAGAGTGCTTTCTCTTTTCTCCTCTGCCCTGCTAGTAGGATATTCAGTAAAACTGGACCACTGTATAGTGAGGTCTCTTCCTCCATACACCAAGGGTGTCAATGAAGTATAGGGGGAAAACCTGTTGGTATGGGAACTCACATATATGATTCCATTTCAATCTCAGGGCCCCTCTGTTGAATAAAATAGGATAATTTTTACTGTTCTCATTTCCTAGCTGGCAGAACAGTGGCTTATAGAAGTCCTGTCTCACCCAGCCACAAGAATGGCAACAGAGGATACAAGATAGCCCCACTACCTTCGAGGCTGCACCCGTTCTCAGCTACACAAGCAGCTGCTGAGGATCCGCATGTGTGGACAGCATGCTCCATCTAGACTGCCTATCGCAGCAGAACCTTCTATAGAGACAGAAATGTCATATGTGCAATCGATGTCGGGCATGGTGACACTCACTGGCTATCCCAACACTGAGGAAGCCAAGCCATGAGTTTAAGGCCAGCTTGGGCTAAATACTGAAATCTGTCTTTAAATGATAGATAGATAGATAGATAGATAGATAGATAGTCAGACAGACAGAATAAATCTACAGTGCACAGGAAAACACTGTGGCAAAGAAAGATCATCCACCACCACCCCCAACCCCCAATAAAGGTCAGTAATGGAATGGAGTCGCACAGCATACGGCTTCTTAGTTTGGTTGTGGAGAGGAGTAATCGATGAAGGAGTGACTGAAAGGTCGATGAAGGTTCTTCATGGCATAACTAACTACTGTGTTCTTTCTTCTCTCTCTCTCTCTCTCTCTCTCTCTCTCTCTCTCT
>JADRCH010000081.1:4154655-4283844 GCA_019843965.1 Rhynchomys soricoides | reverse complement strand
GGTGGTAGTCACCTGTAGTGCAGTGTTGAGAAGAATTATGAGACAGTGAATGCCAACAATAATAATGACAATCTCTAGCACATATCGGATGCTAAGCACAGTTTTAACAGCTTTAAGAGAAATTATTGCATTATTTAACTCTCAAATAGACCTAGCAGATGAAGTGATGTTATTATCCACATTCTAGAGAGGAGAAAATCAAGTCACAGTAAGCTCTGTGATGGCTATATGCACACCCAGGTCTGCGGCCAGGAGCCTCAGTCCCAAAACATTACCACTGTTTTAGATCTTCTGATCATATTGCCAGATTTAGCTAATAGCTGCAGCACACTAGCAAAATTTAGGTTTTCAGGTAAGCAATGTTTGTTAGCATAGGTATGGTTATCTTTCATATCTTTGCAGGATGCATTAGCACAGGAGGGGAAAACTTCAGATAGTCAAAATCATCAACTAAATGACATTGATGTTCACGGAACCTGCAGATGGTTGTGAACCACCATGTGATTGCTGGGAATTGAACTCAGGACCTCTGGAAGAGCAGTCAGTGCTCTTAACCACTGAGCCATCTCTCTAGCCCCCTGTCCTTTATTTTTTTAAGTAACCTCTTCCCGGAAGCTAAATAATGAAGCAGCTAAACCAAGGATTTGGTGCTCTCACACACAATGCCATATATAAGATAAACACCATATAGTTAGTAGGCTGTATCTTCTAAGAAATTATGATAAGAAAAGTGTCTTTACATATTCAATACAGACACAATCCCACACATACACCAAATATTTTTAATCTAGTTGGTGAACTCCATGGACACAGACATCATGAGTATGGAGTGCTGACTATATAGTCCCACTATTGCATGGAGCATCATTGCCCATCTGAAATCCAAATTTCATTGGGAATTCTGTACTAACTTAGCATCCCTAAACCTATATTCCCTATTCCCTAGGGAATTATTCATAGCCATTTACTTTATTTATATGCAGAACTTTCCCTGACCTCGGTTTCCACAACTAGCTTGTGAGTTTTCCTCAAGTCAGATGTCAGGGAGCTATCACCAAAATATAAAGCTAGTCCACCATTTCTGTACAGCCTGGGAGCTACGGATGACTCTCTTCTATATTTAATGTCTGAAACAACCAAAGGAATACAATATTCTATAACATATTAAAATTTATGGAATCTGGCTGGATATAGTAGCAGCTGCACGTAATCCCAGAATTCAGAAGGCTGAGGTGGGGGAGTTATGATTTCTGAGGCCAGCTGGGATTACACAGTAAAACCCTCTCCTAAAAATATATATGGAATTTAATTTTCTGTGACCATGAACAAAGTTTTATTGAAACAGAGCCAAGATCACTTGCTCATGTATAGTCTATAGTTGCTTTCACACAGTGATAACCACTAAACAGATTGATAAAGACGACATGGTCCAAAAGCGTTCACTGTTACATTTCTGGCCTTTTGCAGAGAAAGCTGGCAATTGCTTTTTTGAGACAAGTTTTCAATGACAACTTGGAAAATGACACTAAAGAAAGTTAAGAAGTTTCTAGGATGATGTGTCAAAACCCCTCTGCCTCCTCCTGCAGTGAAGTTAGTTCTTCCCATACGAGTTGACCCAGACATCTATTAAATGACAATCGGCCTTACAAAGTTTAAACCTAGACCTCCAGACACATTTTCTTGAAGAACTTGTGATCCAAAATGTAACCGTCCTGGTTTCAAAGTGACATAGACAACTGAGCACCTAGAACAAAGCCCAGCACACAGAGCTGCCCTCCACTGGTCAAAATCCTTCCTTTCAGCTTCCTCTTGCCTCATCACCTGGAGCCCCTGACTAGCAAAACTGTTTGATTGTTCTTTATCGTTTTCAGAGACATGGGCCCTCAAATACATTGTACCACTTGGTCAGGGATGTCAAAAAGGTAAGAATCCTCTAGACCACAGGTCGGAGGCCCTGTCCTGAGTGCTTCCTGTGATAGACTGTATCTGTTATGCATGAGCTGCCCAGTCTCCATGGCCCTGCCAGCCCCCGTCATGGCAGAGCGGTGTATGTGCATCTGCTTTGTAGCTCGGACTCCTCTGCTGACAGTGCCACTATGGCTCTTCCTCTAGTCGCCATGGTTTTAGATGCTCTTGTTGAACGGAATGCTTTTCTGTAGCAGATTCTAGGCTTTCCTCCATGCCGATGTGGATTTATGCCATTGCCTGTATCCTTCCAAATGTCTCTTACTGTTGGGGAATCAGTTCCCATAATACCTTACCATGATAAGTACCTCCCTGCTGGCTCCTGACAACATCCTAGCTACTTTCATTTAACATATAGTTAGAATGCCTGAGAAAAGCTGAATACTATATACATTGCATTCTCCTGACACTTTATTTTTCCAAAGTATATTTTATGCCAATCTATTCATTTAATTTCTTAAATAAAGCTGGCATGTACAAGTGAGTTATTTTGTTTATGGAGGAGGATGAAGGATAAGGAGACAATGACTATTGTCAGTGATTGGTAACCAGCTAACATCACCCCCGATTCTTTATGAAGGAAAAGCAGCACTGGCTGAGGCTTACGAGTGATGAGATACACAGCGTTCCATAGGCTCTCTGTGCACCCGAATTCATTTACTCTTCACAAAAACTGTCTGAAGTAGAATTGCAATTTCTTTATTGTTCTTGCACAATAGTTCCAATTTAAAATTGAACATGGCAAGGTTACATTTGACCTTAGCATGTGCTTGCTCCTTTACCCCAAACAGTCTCTTTTAAGGGTAGCTTGGCTTCAGAACCTTTAACTCCAAAGAACAAAACAGAAATTGTAGACCTTCACCACCTCGTAGGAATGCTACAGTAATACACCGGGACCCAAGGACATACTTAAAGAAATGCCCTGGACCAGCAGGCCATTCCTCAGTGGTTGTGGTTCTTGAGAGGGAGGACCATGGGGTCAGAAACTAAGGAAGTTACAAAAGGTAGAATCAGGAGGTCTTGCACAAGCTATACCATATGCCAAGCAGACTTATTAAGTACAACATCTTATATACAGCGTGCAGGGGGAAAAATGAGATACAGTCAGTAGAAAACTGTCACACAGAGGGACAAAGTCATCAAGAAGCTGATCAAGTAGTGTTACCCAAAGGAAACGGGATATTTCAAGTGCAATCTTGGCTGATCACTGCAGCTTTTCAAGGAGGGGAACAGGGTGGGTTTCCCAGGATTGGAAACCTCCGTTCTCCCAGGGCCCTGGATCTTTGCCAAGCATGTGTCTGGTTTTAGACAAGGAAATAAGTTCCTTCTCCATATATCAGGGCCTCAGGGAAAGTCCTGGCCTAGCTCTCAACTGAGAATCAGAAGAACTTGACAAGCGCATCATCAGGTAGGAAGTCTCGACTAGAATTGACCCTTAGTGAACTCTTAGCAACTTTTGATATTTTCTTCAAAATGTCAGAGGCTCTGGGAGCTTCTTATAACTGGAGTATTTTAACCTGCTGGTCCTTCGTTAATAATGAATAAAGAATTCAAGTACAAAAACAAAATCAGCATTCCCCCTAAAAACTGTTTGTTTTTCCCCTTGCTACCACAAACCTTCCTTCCATCCCCACATGACCACAATGAAGGATTGTCTCGATATGTGGGTTAAGCCTGTAGCTCTTGAAATCAAGGGATTCAGACCCTGTGCAGCTTGCTTACCCAACTCATCACTTTCCTGAGTCTTACCTCTTTCCTGAGATCCCAGCTCTCCTGAATCTGACCCATTCCAAGCCACAGTAGCATCTGTGCCTTCAGAAAAGTCCATTTCTCTCACACATTCTCCCTTTTGCTTAATTTTTCTTGGCTTAAAATTTTTGGGGACCTAATCTCAGATGATTAGGGTCCTACATACTCAACATATTCTTTGATAAGCTTTTGACACTCATGTTCAATAAACTATTTTGAGAATTTCCATTCTCAAATATGATGCCATAAATATGATACCATCTCTTCAGCTTATACTAGTCTGTGTCCAGCTAAAATGTGGGGCTTTGTCTGTGCTTTGGTCCCAGAGTCCCAACCACCAGTCAACCCAAGCCTTAGAACAAGTCCCTCATCCACTTTCCCTGTCCCCTCTCAGCAGTAAGGTTCTGCTTGATTTTCAAGGGGATTTTGAAGTTACAGTTCTTTGAATATAAATGACCAAGATCTCTCATTTTAGCTTCTCCATAGAATTCCACTTTACAAGAATGCTATCCTTGAGTTGAAACTCCTTGAGCTGCCTCTTGCATTTGTTCACATCACAAGTCTTATTAGAAGATATGCAGTGTATCCTTGGATACTTTCTTCCCCTTTTAAAGCTTCTTAGCAGATTAGTAGGAAAGAACAGGGTGGTGAGAACATTGGAGGAAGGACTATTTGCTAAAAGGAGACCTTTAAGGGCAGCAGGAGTAATAGAACAAGAAGGTTATGTGAGTATTCATTTACTCGCTTATTTAGGAAGAAGAAGAAATGACTTTAAACTCACCCAGATAGTCCTGAGCTGGTCTCACCTTTTACTCAGAGAGGAGGCCACTAGTAAGATGAAGACAAAGACAAAGGAAAAAAAAAGTCTTCTGGAAAAAGAAAGTCTTCTGGAAAAAAAGTAGAAACAGGAAATGAAGACTTGTCTCTCTGATAAAGCAAGTGTCTGACGACTGAAGGGAAGGGAGGACTAGCCTTCCCACCCTCAAAGGAACCAACCGTGCAGACAGTTTATGTTCATGGGTGAGATGAGCTGAAAATGAGGTTCTTTGTTTTGTGTTTCTCAAAGAAGTGAAAGGAGAGGAATTAACTCTGGACACAAATTTTTCGTATGGTCCCATATGGCTATTACTATTTCTAATTTAGGCCAAGTAGTCACTCAGGGGATTCAAAATCTAGGTTAAAAATGCTAAGAATATTTTAGGACATTTAATTTTCAAAATTAAAGACTATAATGATCAGTAATAAGTGTCTCTTTTTGTGTGTGTGTGTGTGTGTGTGTATATATATATATATATATATATATATATATATATATATATATGAGTTTCAACCTGTAGTCATAATCTAATACATATGGACACAGACATGTTCACGAGTTAGAAATACAGTTCTGGATCTTAAACACAGTATTTAGTAAGATGTCTTTAAATTAAATGCAAATGATGCCTACAAACCCAAGGATATATTATCAAACCACCATCAGGCAACCAGAAAGTCATCTCTGAGTCCAGCTGCTCTTTGTAACCAACAGAATGAATGATGAGACATGTTTCCAAGCTAGTCTCAAGATCTCAAATTACTTTATATCTAGAGAACCATCTAGAAGCAATGTGGTAAAGAATTGCTACTCTGCACCCACCAGAAGTTTGAACTGATATACTCCAAACCAATTCTATGAAGCAGTTTCATGCATAAATCCATTGACTCTATTCATGCTTTCCTATTAAGCTAGTGGCTCAAGTCTGTCTGCACTTCTGTAAAATATAATCTGCTGTTTTAGAAGCTGTCTGCTCAATCTGTGGCTCCAGATGTTTTAAATAGTAGTTTCTCTTTTTTCAATTAAATGTACTAATACTTCAGATTATCTGTGCTATCCTTCACCGCCAGAGGTTGATTTGAATATCATACAGAGGCTGTGGTGTAATAAAGATGATTTAAACTTCATTTATATAGGAACTAAGACCTAGTTTTGATGAATACAAGAGAGAGTGTGTGTGTGTGAGAGGGAAGGGGGAAGGAAGGAAGAAGGGAGGAAGGAAGAAGGGTGGGTTTCTGAAACTTTGGGTAAGCAAAGGAGCTTTTCATAAGCCCATATGCTAAATTCATGTAAATTTATAGGAACATTCTTATTTTTAAAATAATCAATTGCCCGGTTTTTTACTTTGCTAGTCTACCAAACCATGGGTAACCACCTTTCTTCCCCTGAGTGCTCCCCAGTCTGACCCCTACTTAGCGAATGTTTTTCCTCCCAGCAAGATTGTTCCCCAGGTCTCTTCCACACTCTCCTTGGATGAGCCTGAAAACCAGCAATCATTAAAGACTTTCCAAACCCCAGAGGAAACAAGCCTTGTTTTCAAAGCTTGTTATAAGTTTCAAAGGAAAAAATAAAGCAGCATCCCTAAGCAGCTGAAATATGACAGCCATACCATGAGCTGACACCTAAAGACAGTTCACTTTGAAGAGCAGATGCAACCTGTGCATTTGGACTGCTCTCTAGGACATCTTCAAGCATGGCATGACTTAAATCTTACCTTTGAGAAACGGTTCATAGCATGAAGACATATTCAAGTTGTCAGCTTGTCTCCCAACCCTCTCTAGTAGTCATTTGAATCTCGGGACCTACCCTGTACTGTTCAGGCATGAAATGGAAATCATTCTTGAGGCTTTTCCCATTACTAAAGTCATGACCAACAGGTTGGGGAGAGGCCTAGGAACAGCAGACAGAATAGGAATGACTCTGGTGTCACTTTTGAATTCCAATTTGGTAAGATCTAAAGTGAAGGAAGACTCCTCCAGAAAGCTGTTGTCACTACTCGGTGAGCATGCAAGGTGCCACCCACTCTCTCTGTCTCCTTCCAGGCAAGTGAAGTAAAAACACAGATCCAGCGCTGTCAGTTCCTTGACCACGCCCAGCCACACACACCACCACCACCACCACCTCCACCTCCACCTCCACCTCCACCTCCACCTCTACCACCACCACCACCACCACCACCCCTGGGACAACAACCCTAAACACTGCACAAAGGGGTCTATGCCCAATGGCAGTAGAAAATAAAAGCAGTGGATGGGTGCTGATTAACAGTTGGACTTTGAGAGACAGGTGGAACCTGAGGAGCAATGGTCCTTGTCACCTGACTTTACAGCATAAAGTGAGATACAGAAAATGATCCAGGACCACATGGGGTTGAGCTAACAGAGTCTATCCCACTGCTATTTGCCCTGGAGACTCATGTCTCTGGCCTTTCTTGACAAGAATACCTGCAAGCTCCCCTTTTGTCCAATAATTGTGTCCTGTGCTAAGCAATCCAGATGCTTCACCATCGATGTATCCAGAGCCCAGCAAGTCAAGGCCATAAGCCTCGTTATGCACCAAGGTTGCCATTCCTTTTAGTCTACCCAGAACACAGTTACCTCAAGAGACCTAAGTTACATCCAGTTTTTTGTTTTGTTTTGTTTTGTGGACTCTATTTCTCTTTTCCTAAAATGGTCCTATTCTTCTAGCAAGAAACATAGAGGTATAGAAACAGATCCTGTCTGCCTTGCAGGCAGACCTCAAACCTGTTTATCTAAATATTCCTTCTTCATGGTGTTACAAACAAGAGCAGCTTCTCTCCTGTCCTTCTGGAGAGATCTCGCTGTATCCTTTGATCTCCCTGTATCACCTCATCAGGCCAGGGAGTCAATGCTGGTGAGGTGAGGAATCCTCACTGGCTTCCCTTAGGTGGGCATTCAAACAGAATGCAAGCCATTTCCTTTGCCCTATAGAACCCAAAGCAAAATAAAACAAAATAAAATAATAAAATAAATAAAATAAAACAAAACAACTTTCTTCTGTTTCAAACTTAATATCAGGTAACGCTTATGATGTGGGAAAGTTTACCCCCTTCCTTGGCAGTACGCATCAACAACTGCCGTTTATGACGTGAAATTTCCATTTAAAATGCTTTATTGGCTCTTAAATTTATATTTCTTTCAATTTTACTATTACTACTTTTCTGACAGTCCTTATATTTTTAAAGACTCATCAAATTCATAAGTAATACCACTTAGCACTTGCTTTAAGACAATACCGATGTATCATTCATAGAATTCAAATTGATGCTCACTCCTGAGTATCTCACAGTAATGTACATTAGTGTTACAGATTGCAGTCATAAGAAAGGACAGAGGTGGGCCGGGCGTGGTGGTGACACCTTTAATCCCAGCACTCGGGAGGCAGAGGCAGGCGGATTTCTGAGTTCGAGGCCAGCCTGGTCTACATAGTGAGTTCCAGGACAGCCAGGGCTATACAGAGAAACCTTGTCTCAAAAAAAAAAAAAAAGAAAGAAAGAAAGAAAGAAAAGAAGAGAAAAGAAAAGAAAAGAAAAAGAAAGAAACAAAGAAACAAAGGACAGAGGAAAGCAAAGTCCATTTTTCGAAGGACAATTAAGCTAATGAAATGAACTTCAGAATGAGTTATAGTGAACCAACATCATTATCCTGCTCACTTTAGATTCTACTGCGAACTTGAGGCCCTAGCAACTAGAGCTGTAGAACCCAGATGGACAACTGGGAGATGTAAGGACCAGAAGTGAAATCTTATGCTTAGACCAGTGCCTAAATGGCTGTCCCCCCATACCTCCACACCAAGAACCACCCTGAATTCCAGATACAATGGTCCTTGCAGTTCAGGTCACATTTTCCAGTGCGCTGGGGTGCTAAAGAGGGCAGCTACTTAATTCTGTTACTGAGAGCATAACACAAAAGTCCCAACCACAGGCTGGATCCCGACCACATCAATAATTTCCTTGTTTCACTGATATATATTTCAACAATAGAAATTCCAGGAACCAACTACACCACACATATTATAAAAGCCATAGAAAATATAAAGATAAAAATATTCAGGAAAAATCTAAAACTATAGGCTTAATGACAGACTCCTTTGAAACCTCCTTTAACCAATTAGATTAATTTCCCACCATCAGAGATTCCCATATCACGCTCTAGAGGTCCCCAGGTAGACTGCCATTGTCACTTGAGCCTTAAATAGGAGAGAAGAGGTTCCACAAATTCAAGCTTTCAGCAAAAGTCACCCAGAGGAGGGAATGAGGCACATAGAAGCCCAACACACTGAAGTAGGCAGGGATACAGTCTATACCTTTACATGGTCACCAAAGTCCCCAGTGTGTGTGTGACATAGGCCATCCCTGGCAAAGGATACTGTCCTGCATCCTGAATTCAGCCAGACAGCAAGAGCTGCCAGTCATCTATGCCTTCTGGAATTTACTGTACACTCCTTCTTCCTTGACTTAAGAGAGAAAGACTTTCTTTGGGCTCAAAGAGTCCTCTTTTGAGCCATCCTTGAGAACAAGTCTCTGCATTCAACTCCTGGAACCAGCACATAGGTAGATAGATAGATAGATAGATAGATAGATAGATAGATAGATAGATAGATAGATGATAGATAGATGATAAAAACTAAAAGATTCACCATACTTTTGGATCTTTAAGAAATTCTACACTCTGACTAGAGATGTGCCTTAATGTTAAAATGGTTACCTAGCTGGGTGGTGGTGGCCCATGCTTTGAATCCCAGCAGTCTTGATGCAGAGGCAGGTGGATTTTGTGAGCTAGAGGCCAGCCTGGTCTACAGAACTAGTTCCAGGACAGCAAAGCCTTCACAGAGAAACCCTATCTGGGGAAAAAAGCATTATTAAGTAATTAGTAATTAATTAATTAAATGCTTATCTAGTATGCACAAAGTCCTAGGTTTCATCCTAGCACTGTGCCCTCCTCTCAACAATACCAAGCTGCTTTGAAACAAAAGGTGACAAAATCACACAAATTTTGTGAAAGTTTTTGTTCCAATGTTAAACTTTCTTCTGTTACACACACACACACACACACACACACACACACACACACTTTAAGCACAAGGAACATGTATACAACTCCATTCTGACACTATGAAATCCTATCCCTGCTTCCTATTTTGGGGGTTCGGGGAGCACCAGTATATGTGACCAGCTAACAGGTCTTGTGTTCCAGTAGACCTGATCTCTAAGTGGTCCCCGCCCTGGTAGTGACATTCATCTTCTGAGAGGAGTCTTCCTTTTGTGAGTGGGGAGAAAACAAAAGGCCTGCCTCCTGGGTCAGAAACAGAGAGGGCTCAGGAGCATCAGGGGACCCTGCATCTAGCAGCTGGGAATGATATAGCCCTTGCCTTGTCTAGCCTGTGTTTCTCTCTGCTACACTGGTGTTTTTTTCTCCCCAGCTGAAGACTTGAATAAATAATTTGATTTTCTGTTATTGCCGGCGATTACCACATCTTCTTATTTAACTTATGTCTTCTTTCCAAGCGAGAGTATCCAGGTTTCGGTTGGATCTATTTTAAGGTGAATTGATTAACCAGCATAATAATACATTCATGTTTCTTTTTTCAATATATTTTTACTCTAAAATAGTTACAGAACACTTGCCAATGAACTCCTAGTAAACTACACCGTCTTTTTTGGGTTTGTCTGTTGTTCCCTTCCTCCCTAACAGGGAAACCTGCCCCCGGACTACAGAATCAGCCTGATAGACATTGGCCTGGTGATCGAGTACCTGATGGGCGGGGCTTACCGCTGCAACTACACACGCAAGCGCTTTCGGACCCTCTACCACAATCTCTTTGGCCCCAAAAGGGTGAGCTTCTGGCTTGTTCTTAGGCTGTTTGGGAAGACTAGGAAGGAGAGATTTGAGGTATAACCCCTTGCCTCCAAGGGGAAAACGAGTTGAAAAAACAGAAAGTGCACCTCTCCTCCTTTTCCATCCAAACTATCGAAATTTATTATTCAATTTAAAATACTGGCCAAACAAATTCTATCCTGTTTTCCTTGAGATGACAGTCATGCCTTGATCATCCTAAAAATGTCTGTCTAGTGTTTCTGTCTAAGTAACCACAGTCTCTCTGCTAGTCTTTCCTTCAAATAAAAATGATCTTCCATTTTGGGGTTTGGGGTTTGGGGTGATGGGGAATTGTTTCGCTTTTTTATGCCTGCAATTCAATTTCAGCAAAAATCTGTGCTTTTTCTGGGGCATCATTGGGTCAGTCTATAGCAAAAGTGGTCCAGGCAGGGACAGCTTCATCTTATATCCCACAAGGGGGTAATAGGGGAGGTTTAGGACACATCCTCCAGGGTCAATTTAGCCAATGGTTACATTGTTAACGACTTGAGGACATTCTGAAGGGATGCTGTTTGGGGTTTGTTGTTGTATTATTTGGTTGGTTCCTTTTGTGCCTAGCAGTGGGATCCAATGACAGCAGCCAAGCTGCTCCATCGCTATTATTCCTGTTGAGCTGAGGCCCCACAGCTTTGGGTCACAGATGCTTTCAGAAACTAGGTAGAATCTGAAAGGCCTGTTGTTTCTACAAACATAGCTTGGAGTTTACTCTCCGACCCGGGGGCTGGGGGACCCTGCGATGACATCCCTAGAGCTGCTGTCTCTGCTGGTAGTAAGCATAATATTTTTCTTTTTTCTCTCTTTTAAATAGTGTACGTGATTTTTCTTAATATTGGGGTATTATTATTTTTCCCTTCATTTGTGTAGTTTTTGTTTTCTGGTTTTTTTTTTTAATTTTTAACAAAGTTTTTCACTAATGAAAGTATTTTTGTGGTCTATTAGAAAACCAAGAAAGGGTTACAAAAAAACTTGGAATGAAGACAAAAAATTTAGATGTACTCATTTCAGAAGCCAAAAGAGAAAAGCGGGGAAACCAGCTCCAGACTATTCCAACTTTCATATTTGAATCACATTTGCAGGAACCATCCATCGGCTCACAATTCTGATCATTCTTATGTCCTCAGAAGCGTCCAAAATGACAGCCACAGATCCTGGTTCACGGGCTCTAATTTTGTTCTCCCCTTTGTCAATACAAAGCAAGATCTATAATTCCCAAGTGGCCTTCTCTGTGGCCTTCAGTTGTGCCCATTTTACATACTCCCAGCATGCCCAGGGAAGTTGCTACCTGAGTACTTACCATTGAGTCACTTCTGCCACCATCAGCACCTGCTCCGGGTCACTCACCCTTGCTCTACTGCAAAGCACTGGAAGACAGCTAGAGCAAGAATCTAAACAGTACTCCCAAGTCTCCAGATAATAGAGGTTTTCCAGAGGTTTGAGAAATGCCTGGTTTGATCTGTTGATTGTTCCATTTTCCATCTGTCTTCTCTGCTCACACTGCTGTAACAAAACATCATAGGTTAAGGGGCATATAAACAACATCAGTATGTCTCTCATGGCTCTAAGTCCAAGCACAGGTTCTGACAGATTGAGGATATGTAAAGGGCCTGTTTTCTCCTTTACAGATGGCCCTTTCTGGCTGTGTCTTCACATGGGAAAAGGCAAACAAGCTCCCATTAGTCTTCTTGATTAAAAACACAAATTTCTTTCAGGGGGTGTCTGTCATAATGAACTAACTCTTTCCCCCAAATATCTGCCCCAATACCAATCCCTTGTTAGTTAGAATTCCATCACATGATGGGGATGGGGAGGAAAACATTGAGACCATAATATTCGTTCAAGTGCTGCATGTCCTGAGGTGCCAATCAAGCAGGTTGGTTATAGGAAAGGAAGGGAGAGACAGTTTGGTCCACAGAAGTCATTGTAAGCCTTCAGTTATATCTCTCCAGTTTTATAATTCTCTGTGCTTCACCAAAATCACAACATCCTCAACTCTCCTAGAATTTTTGAAAACATGTTCCTTTGTGTTTACTCAGTGACATAAAAATTAATGCTGTATGGTGCAGTAGAGTTCTTATATTATTTATTTGCATTATAGTAGCATTCGTTTCTTACCTCAATGAAAACAAGATCTAACTTTGTTCACAACATTTTTTTAAACAGCCCAAAGCCTTGAAACTGCTGGGAATGGAGGTTAGTGTTTGCTCAAATTATTAGCGTCGATATTCTTTCTCACATATTTAAAAGATATATGAGTTAATCTGAACAATAAGGCTTAGTGCATGACTCTAAAATAAGGAAATAAAGATTTTTCCAAGTGCCATGGTGGCAGCTCACAGTAGCTTTTACAATTCCACACTGAATTTATGTGAGCATTTGGGGGAAAAAAACCAAAAAGAAGTAGCTCCTGTTGTAAAGACCAACTTGAAAACCAAGTGTATAAACTCCACAGGCAAAATCAATTATAGATATTTACAATGGCAACAGACCAAAGGAAGGCCACAGATGCATCTATAGGGATGCAGGAGCTTGAGCGTTTGTGTTCCCATCTTTGGTTCATTGTTTATTGTTGTTCTGTGAAAACACAAGCATAGATTATCCTTGCTTTTCAGAAAATAAATAATAAACATGGCAATGCTGTCCATCATGGGGTAGAGGCAGCCACACCTGTGGAAGACGAAATGGACAAACTTAAACAAACAAAAAAAAAGGAAAGAAAGAAAATGGCCTTTGACAATATTTGGGGGATTTTAAAGACAGACTTTTGTTATGTAGCCCATCCTGGCCTCGAACCCACCATCCTCCTGTTGCTTAGAAAAATGTCTCTTGTTTTTATTTTGTTTTGTTTTGTTTAAGTAAAGTGTAAACTGACATGTCATAGCTGAGCAAGCATTTACTGTCTTAATTAGCCCCTAAAGGAGCTTGTGAGTCTCTTTAGGATAAAAACTTGTCTGGTTCGTTTCAGTGTGGTTCTAGAGCTGAGTCCATGGAAGGTATGCATAGCATGTGTAATGAATTAGTCTGATTCACTTCAGACTCAGCCTGTATTTGTCTCTCTACAATTGCAGGATGATATTCCCTTGAGGAGAGGAAGAAAGACAACTAAGAAGCGGGAGGAAGAGGTGGACATAGACTTGGATGACCCTGAGATCAACCATTTCCCATTTCCCTTCCATGAGCTGATGGTGTGGGCTGTCCTCATGAAGAGGCAGAAGATGGCCCTGTTCTTCTGGCAGCATGGAGAGGAGGCCATGGCCAAAGCCCTGGTGGCCTGCAAGCTCTGCAAAGCCATGGCTCATGAGGCATCTGAGAATGACATGGTTGATGACATTTCCCAGGAGCTGAACCACAACTCCAGGTTGGCCAGCCAGCACGTGAGGAGGGTGGGGGAGAGGGAAAGGTAGGCTCCAAATGCCAGAAGTTCTGGGGTACATAAAATTTTATACTATAGCAGAGTCACCCCAGTAGGACACACAGAGGGTGGGCATGAGTAATTTACCTGTATTGTGTACAATGCTGCCTAGAGGTATGGAGACATTACACAGACTTCGTTCATCCTTTCCAGTGCTCCAGTGCAACAGGTCACATCACCATGCGTTTGGTCCAAATTAGGAAATTATCTCAGAAAATTTAGGTAACTTGGCCAAGATTATACATGGTTGGCAAGAACAGGGTTTGAACTTGAGGTCTGTCTTATTTAAGAAGACACACTATACCTAGTCATTTGTTGATTGTTCTGCCTCTTCCTTGACATGTGCTAAATTAGGGCCTGAGTGCAGGAGTCCAGCTTTAACTGACATCTTCAGTTCTAGACATGGAATCTGGCACATAGAAAATGCTTAAAGGGTGTTGGCTGGGTGGGTTTACGAGTAAACTAGACCTTACATGAAACAGCTACTCCACACAGCAAGCTACCTTCTATAATTGAACAGTGGGGCCCCGTCTCTGTTCATGGCAGTCTCCACGTTGGCCTGAAAGTGTCTCCTGTACATTGTCTTCCAGGGACTTTGGCCAGCTGGCTGTGGAGCTTTTGGACCAGTCCTACAAACAGGATGAGCAGCTGGCCATGAAACTGCTGACGTATGAGTTGAAGAACTGGAGCAATGCCACGTGCCTGCAGCTGGCTGTGGCTGCCAAGCACCGCGACTTCATTGCACACACATGCAGCCAGATGTTGCTTACTGACATGTGGATGGGACGGCTCCGGATGAGAAAGAACTCAGGCCTCAAGGTCAGCATACCCAAAAAGGATCTGTTACTGTAGAATCCAAGGGTTGGTTATAGTTTTCCAAGGAAATTTGTGGTAGGTCTAGGGGTTGTCTTATGCTGGAAGATGGAATCCACCACTATTCACTAGAATCTCCTTAGAGATGTGATTTTCATTTAGAGTCAAGAATTTGAACTTGAGGTCTGTCACATACAAGAAGGCAAGCTACATGTGTTATACACATTGATTATTCTTCCTGTATCTGCACATACACCTACCTGAACAAACTCTTCTCTCAGATTCCAAAATGAAGAAAACACACAGATCCCATAGGGGCCACTGTACACTCTGACATAGCCATGCTGCCACAGGAGTCTCAACCTAAGCCATTCTTCAGTGCCCTATAAGGTTGGATGCCCTTCTGGTCCCACCCAAGCTATCTTTGTGCTATGTCATATCATAGATGCATGGGCTCTATAGTATGTGATTGTCATATTTTAAATAAAGTTGAGATAGATTTGACATCATTCACTTCTGAAAATGTTTGGAAATCAAACCCAGAACCTTATATATGGCAGTGAGCTACATTCCTAGTCTCTGCTCTATTCTCAAATGAAGAAACACAAGTCACAGACCAGTTTGCACCACCTAAGCCCAGAATGAAAAGCTGTATCCTAAGCTGTATAAATTAATTAAGGAGAAACAAGATAAATGCATGTAATTAATTGTTTGTAGTAGTTGTGTCCGGTATTGAAGAGATGGTAAAGGCACTTGTTCTTAAGAACAACCAGTTGGGTTGTAGATTTTGCCACATTTGTTTGTAGTTTCTCAGAGGATCTCATGGCCCCACACATGCTAGGTTCATTCTCGTTCTCTAGCTTTAAGCTACACACTAGGCCCAATCTTTGCGTCTTCTAATCCTTTTTAAATGATTTTTCAAGGAAAACGTTAAAGTGAAAGATTTAAAGGGGAAAATAAATATAAATTATCAAGAAAAAATGGAAGAGTGTTGGTTTCACTTCTTTTTTATACCAGTTTTTAACTATATGTATTTAAGATAACAACAAGATGCTTTAACATACACAGGGTATGTATAACTACTGAAGTCGAGCAAACTGGCATATTAGTCATCTTGCAGTTATCCTTTTTGTGCATGTAGTAAGGTTGGCTAAAATATACTCCCTTAACCAATTGTTGGCATGTCATATGATGTCATGTTGTTCAGGATATTCATAAGTTCTCTTGACATACTTACCCCACATCCTACCTTCTTTGACTGTACTTTCACTGGATCAACACTGTCTGCCATACTCTACCTTTCTTGTGGGCTCTTGGCCCAAGGTTACAAAAAGGTTTCTATGAAGTGGGTCATGTACTACATCCCAGAGTCATGCTGCTAGCAGTGACCTAGTCTGGCCTCAGATGGAGAGCCAAGCCAATTCTCAGCTCTGAGGACAGGGCATTATACCCTATAAAGATTGCCAGCGTGCCATTTGAGCTTCCCCAAACACCTATAATTCAGAGTTATTTCTGCTCCCCCCTTTTTTCATAAGTACCCATGGGTCAGAGACAGTAGGCGGATGATATTCCCTGACCTTTGGGATCAGTCTAAGTGCAGTGTCTTCAAGGAGGCTCATCCTCAGGAGCCTTGTACACTGGAAGCATTTTAGAATTGAGAGACGATAACTTAGACACTATTCCTTGATAATAGAAGAGAGAGCTCTACCATGAGAAAGGTCTACATAATGAGCATCCTGACACTGAGATTCACCTACTGTGTTTACACATGAGAGCAATGAAATGCTGGTCTTCCTTGGGCTTCTGTGCAAGAAGACCAACTATTCTTGATGAATACAAAGAGCTCTGTGGGCTGGGTGATTCTGTTGTACATTAGCTAATGCCAGCAGAATGTTTTATGGTAGATAATAGATTCTCTGCATGTGCCTTCAAGGTCAATTTAGAAAGCATTTCTTTATGGAGATCATCTGCCAACAGATCAACTCTACTTGATACATTCACAAATAGATGCCAGTACATATGTATGAAGTGAGTTTATGAAGCCAAGTGCTATTTAATAACTAAATGGAAATATTATGTTTTTCCACCTTGGATAAGCTTCTTTTCCTCAGTTTTCCCCAAGAAAGTAAGAATTAATAGGTTGGGATTTATTTGAGCAAAATAAGCAATGCCTAGATGGGCCCCCCCCCCAAAAGAATCTTTTTCGCATGTGTTTAAATTTCCAAATATCCACATGACTGTACAGTAAATGCAACACCCGTGCATGTGCATGTGTGTGCACAAACACACACTCATAGGCCACATCCCTGGCTTTCTGATTCTAAGCAACCACCCTAATCGTAATCCTTTAAATGTGATTATTATTATTATCATTATTATTACTTTAGGTAATTCTGGGAATTCTACTTCCTCCTTCAATTCTCAGCTTGGAGTTCAAGAACAAAGATGACATGCCCTATATGACTCAGGCCCAAGAAATTCATCTCCAAGAGAAGGAGCCAGAGGAGCCAGAGAAGCCCACAAAAGAAAAAGATGAAGATGACATGGAGCTAACAGTAAGAAAACACTTAGGTAGTTTTTCTCCCTGGGGAGAATCCTCCAACCCAGTCAACTACTGATATTGCTGGGCTTCCATAATGCTTGAGAGCAGACAAGGGCTCTCCAGCCCCCTGCCAGGTCTAGCCTTGTAAGTGTTGAGACTACAATATCATAGGTCTTCTCTTTGTGCACAAACAGGACTTCTCTAGGATCCAACTGTATGTAAAGTCTTTCTGCCAATGGTGCTATAAAACAAAGCAGTGATTCAAAGCCAGACACCCTCAATTTTCTGGGCAAGCATCCGTTTATAAACATGATGCCATGACTAGCAGTCTTAACACACAAGAATGAAAGGGAAGCCAGGAGCTGCGAGCAGCCAGCTTTGCTGAGCTGGGATCGTTCTGCTGGTCGGAAGCTAAGCCTGTATCTGTCTTCAGGGTCGAAGTCACAAAACCAGCACTAATTGAATTTTGAGGTTTGTATGGAAAGCTTTTATTAGCTTCCCAGTACAATTATAGAACATGGATGCTTTGTTCTGCAGAGAGAACAAGACAGCTATGCATGGAACCACTTGCACAGCCCCCACCCAAGTGACATGACTGCCACTGGCTTGTGCCCAAAGGCTAAAAATAGTCTGTGCTATTAAAGGGACACACAGGGCTTCATAGTCTGGGAGAGCTGCAGCAAACAGCAACTCTATAAGGTCAGTTCTGAGGCACCCCAACCTCCCTCATCGCTACTGGCTACAGGAGTAATGACCCAGAAAGAGCCATAAGAGGAAAAAAATGAAAATTAGTCTGGTTCAGGTGACAAAAAGACTTTGCATGCGTCTCCTCCCTGGAACAACCATAAGACATGTTCCTCTTCCGTATGCACAGCATTTCTTTCCAGAAACCCCTTCCTAGGGATTTGATGAAAGATATGATCCTTCACTTACTCAATGAAAAGCCAGTTTTCGTTTCAGCTCCCAGATCTCTGTAAAACTCTATGTAGGCAGTTGTTAAAAAAACAAAAACAAAAACAAAAACAAAAAACAACAAAAAACCTGCCCGGCAATGGCAGCAGAGACTCCATTCCCTGAAGATCATGTCATAATTTTGATCTCTGAACTCCTCAGATGAGAAATGATATTTTAATCATGGGTACTGATTTCATGAATTCATGATACTGAATTCTTGCTGGGTTTCAGCAGATAGGTAAAGAGTCAGAATCCTGCCCCTTCACCTACTTGCTATGTGACCTTGAACACAATTTAACCCCTTAAAGAGTGGGAGTATAGATTTGTCTACCTCACAGGGGGTTGTGTGGTTTAAAGGGTAAGCCACCTGGGCCACGATCATGATATAAAATGAATGGATAGATAGATAGAAGATAGAAAGATAGATAGATAGATAGATAGATAGATTGATAGATAGATAATGATAGATAGATAGATAGATAGATAGATGATAGAGTAACCACTTAGGCACATGGATGTAAACTTACAAATAATCATTAATAAATGTTTGCTTATGGTGATGGAAGTGCCACACACTTTCAACACCACTGCCCTCACTACTCATGGGAACATATCATGCTGTCAGGTCAACATTGTTCTAAGTCACAGATTAGAATGCAAGAACGTGGGGATCAAATTCCCCTCATTTACCCAGCTGGTTAGTTGCAACGGTGGGATTAGAATCAGGCATACATGTTCCATTAGCTATTGTTATATAGTTAACAACTTCTACCAATTGTCAAGGGAGAGAGAGAATCATTTCCTATTACCAGATGGCCCTGCTTAGTTGGTTTGGTTTGTCACAAAGGAGAGAGCCTCCAAGGGATGCCAAGTGTCCCAGATCAAGCAAGGTGTGGCTCCCTCACAGGCACAAATCCTGGAAGGAGAGCCCAGAAGCTGAATGGTATTGTCTGTGGTTGGGTATAGAGAACGGAGCTTCCCTTGTCCCCTAAGAGCTTTAGGGACTTTGATCCTCCTGGAAGTAAAAGATGTCTCCCTAGTCCCAGAGCACAACGGGCTTGCCAACGAGTAGATCCCAGCACTGTTCACTAAGAACATGAATAGGAAGGGTGATAATAAGTAGAAACTTCACAGAGAAGAAGAAGGTGGGGACATGTGGCTGTAGGCTTTCACTTGGGCCAACATTGTCCTTGCAAGAGAGCTTCTTTTCACCCTGATGGCAAAGTCTGTTTCTGCGTCTCCGGTGAACATCTCGCCCCCCTGACAGAATTGGGGAAAGGCACTGGTTGACAAGCCTGTTCCCTTCATAGGGCTGATATTTGAGCTTCTAGAAAAGCAAATACATCCTTTCTGAGACTAGGACATCCTTGGTTGCTTCCAAAATGACACCTAAGAATATCAGTTGCTACTTGGTCCATGTTTGTAGCCTTTAGCAACTTAATTTACATCCAAGGATCTTTCTCCACATTGACAGCTGTCTCAAATCTGCACTGGACAGTCATATATTTGACCCTGTTCAAACTTCTTCCTCTACTAGAAAATATTTTTTGTTTTCTATTTTAAACTGCTTTTTAATGTTTCTTTTATACATACATGGCCCTGTTAAATTTTGCTTTAAGCAATGTCAAAGGAATGGTTTGAAGAAATCAACAGAATCAGCCAATTGGTCTGGTAAGGCCGTAGCTGATGAAATGGTAAACCCGTGAAAGACAAAACTTTACAAGTGTACCCTCCTCTGAGCATATGTGAGGGATACAGGAAAAAGCAGGCTGCAATGCCTTTATTTCACCGACACAGACAAATAAGTGTGCCAGCCTGAACTTAAGCCTAAGACAGTCTCAGCACATGCAGAGGTCCAGGGCTTTGCTAGGAAAGCCACTGCCTCTAGAGTCTATCCCAAGATGTCACTCTCCAGGATACCTAAAAAACCTTAAATCATCTTTTCTTTCATTCCATCATGTCCCCAAGTAGCACTGTGATACTGGGCATAGAAATAAGCAGGACAGGAAGAGAGTAATGGTTACATATATTCTAGGACAAACATCTCATAAAGTCAGGGTCTCTCGAGGCCAGCTGCCAATGTTGATAGGACTCTCCTGTACTTAACCGGACAGAATATCGATGCCATTCACTAATGAATGTTATAGCCGTGTGAAATCTCCCTATCCATTAGCTCAAGGCACCTTTCTCATCAGAATAGACGAATGCACGGGAGCTTCTGCCCCAGAAATACTACTGGATAGACATAAATCATCTTTGAGTGTCATACTGTTGGATGGACTGGCTATAAAGAAATCATTGAAATACTTGGAACTAATATTTGTATGTGTTGTGTCCGGTGGCTGAAAACTAAACCATGCAGTGATTATCTCTGTCCTCGATGTCACTGCAAATTACAATCATTGCTGTAATTAAATCTTATCCCTAATCCTTGTCAGCTCTGAGCAGTTATACTGTCTTATCCTAGTCTCCTATATGAGTCTCAGGTTGGGGGGCTGGAGAGATGGCTCAGCGGTTAGGAGCACTGACTGCTCTTCCAGAGGTCCTGAGTTCAATTCCCAGCAACTACATGGTGGCTCACAACCATCTGTAACGGGGTCTGACACCCTCTTCTGGTGTGTCTGAAGACAGCTACAGTGTACTCATTTATATATAAAATAAATTATTTAAAGCAAAAACAACAAAAAGCTTGAGGACCAGAATTCAAACCCCAGACCCACACAAAAAGACAGCTATGGTCATATGTGCCTGTAATCCAGTGCCAGGAAGGGTTAGCAGAAACAGGAGACTCACTGGGATTTACTAGCCACCAGACCAACTCTAGATTCAGTGAGAGATAATGTATCAAGGGAATAAAGGGGGGAGTGATACAGCAGTACACATACCTGATACTCGACTCTGGCCTCTGCATGCACATGTGTACATACAGGTTCACCACACGTGCACAAAAAAGAAAAAAATAAACAAAGAAAAATCCAATCTTCCCACATTGTAGAACTAACCTTGTCTTACAACAATATTGAAGGATTAAAGCCTGTACTTTGTCCTGTTATAGACTATCATGGCATGCACACCTTTCTGGTGAGGGACTCTGCAGGCAAGAGTATCCAAGAAGGTCCCAGTTCAATTTAAAGACTATCTAGTAATTCAAGAGCACAGTATTAGGTGCCAGATGTAAGTGCATAAGAAAGGACCATAGCTCAATTTATGGCTAAAGAAATCAGCTCTCAGAAGGGTTAAAACCACCTGCCCAAGAGTCCACAAACTGAGTATTCATCTTGGAGCTCCCTTTCCTATCTGAGTCATCCAAGGCCTAGAAGACTTCACTATTAGGCTCTGCAGCCACCTCTGTGACATCCTGTTGCTTGCTACCCAGACAGGGTGTGTCTTCCTGTTCTCAGATTCTGCTGATTTTGCAACATTTGGTCACCATTACTCATACTGTTACGATGAACAGCAGGGGAATCCATGTTCATGAAGATCTCCAGCAGCTTAGAGATGAGGATCATTGCAGATCAGGTCTACCTCAAATCCTTCTCCTAGCCCACCTGGTTACAGAGGAAGGCATTGTATCCAGGAGTTACCATAAAATTGATAACAGCAGTAATTCTGATCTTATGGGGTTTTAAATGGAGGGACCAATGCCCCATGCTTTACTATGGGTAAAGATATCCCTACCTAACTAAACTCCAGGCACTTCAAATGACTTACTACTTGAATACTCCTGCTCTTTAGATATGATGGACTCTGGTCCAATCTTTGACTGGAGAGTCACTAGCACAGGCATAGACAGAATTTGAATCCAGATCTAGCATGTCTCATATACATATGGGAAGAAAGTAGCAGAATTGGGACAGATTCCTACAACCTGGCCTTCCCAAACTCTGTTTATTATCCCTTTCAGAACTTAACATGTGCCTGGCAGTGGTGGCACATGCCTTTAATCCCAGCACTTGGGAGTCAGAGGCAGGCAGATTTCTGAGTTCGAGGCCAGCCTGGTCTACAGAGTGAGTTCCAGGACAGCCAGGGCTACACAGAGAAACCCTGTCTTGAAAAACCAAAAAGAAAAAAGAAAAAGAAAACAGAACTTACCATGTATCCTACTGTCTACCTTGCTCAGAAGGTCCAGGTTATAAAAGAAAAGAAAGCTGAAAACATATCCCTCAAGCCTTCCATTTTCATCAGAAGAAATACACAGTTTATATTAATACAGTACAAACTCACACATAGAAAAAGCATGCCTTTATATGTCTGGGGTGTTGGGCTTATATTCTTGGGTTCTGTGAGCTCTCGGGTGCCAATAGGATCTGTTCCCCCTCTACAAAATGGCCTAAAGAGCCCAGCCATGATGGTCTCTGCTCTCTCCCACTATAGGCAATGTTGGGGCGAAACAATGGGGAGTCATCCAGAAAGAAAGATGAAGAAGAAGTTCAAAGCAGGCACCGGCTAATCCCTGTGGGCCGGAAAATCTATGAGTTCTACAATGCACCCATCGTGAAGTTCTGGTTCTACACTGTAAGCACTTCTCCTTCTCCCTTCCCAAATGGCCAGCCACAGGAGTGAGTGTTCCTAGCTCAGGAACCGAGTGGTTCTCACTGAGCAGCATCATGATCGTCACATGTGCAGGAACGCAAGCTCAGTGACCATGGTTTTCCAATAACTTAGTAAGATTTGTGGACGTTGGTGAGCAGCTTCCAGGGACTGCCTTTCTCTTTGCTGCAGAAGGTAAAGGAACTGACAGAGATGAGGAGTCATAGAAACAGATGTGAGGTGTGTATGAGTTTAGTTCAACATGAAAACAGATGTTTGTTTTCAGAACACTCTCCTGTTTTGAGAACTAGGATAGAGTGGCCATTACAGGTGCCCATCCTGGGCTTCAGGGGAACCTTTGGTGGGTCGGGTTCAAGCCCAGTGTAGATGTAGCACCTCTAGGGACAGACAGTGTCTGTAAGTAACAACTTCCAATCTGTCACACTTTCTCACTCAGACACAATAAAACAGCAAGCAGCTCAAAGCAAGAAAGCCTCCAGTCCTGGCAAGCATTCACCAGGAATCACACCTTACATACACTTCCTGCCTGCAAAGCCATGGGCTGTCCCGGAAATGGCTTCTGATAGAGTAGAAAGAGACATGGCTGGGATACTTTTCTCCTTTCCAATGACATTTTCCAGCAGTTCTCACCCTTCCTAATGCTATGAACCTTTAATACAGCTCCTCATGTTGTGGTGGCCCGCAACCATAAATTAATTTTGTTGCTACTTCATTAACCACAATCTTGCTACTGGTATGAATTATGATGTAAAAATCTGATTTCCAATGGGTTCATGACCCACAGGTTAAGAACTGCTGAAGCTTAATGTGAGCTGTTGACCTGAGCATCTCTAATTCTGCCCAGCCCACTAGAGTGACATAGATAAAGGACAATGTGTCTGTATTTTTAGACACTCTCACAACCAGCTGCAGAGCAGTCATTTGAATCAGCAACAGATAATCTAGGTCTGAGCACAAGAAAGCTCAAATGACCGTGTAAGTTGCTTCCTGTGCAGTCCAGTATGCTACTATTTTTCCATCCTCAGCATTGGTGATATTTTAGCTAGGAGAAATCTTTGTCATGCAGCAGCAGCCCTGGTCTGCACCCACCAGATGCCAGTAGCACATTCTGTCCTTTAAGGAGGACAGCCAAAATGTTTCCAGGCATTTGTGGAATAAAAACTACCTCTGGTTAAAAACCACTACATTAAAGGATGATCTTAACAGAGTATGAGAGAGTACAAAAAACACACATATTACATGTATATTCGTTTTTAATAAAATAAAATGTCAAATGCATTGACAGTATGAAAAAATCTCCACCATAGAATCACATACATTCAAAAATCCAGTTGACATGTTGACTACGGCTCAACAGAGCTGTGACTGCATATAGGTCCACCTGCATCCCTCTATGCTGTGTGACACCAAACAAGTTACTTTCCCATTCTGTTCTATAAGATAGGGATAATAATACCACCTATTTTATGAAGATTGGTGTGTTGAACTATATAAAACACTTACAATCGTCTCTGGGCCAGTAAGTACAACGTGGGAGTAACTAGTGTTATTCCTAAACTAGTCACATTTCAGAGAGGTAATCAATGCCAGAGTCATCTGTCCACTCAACACCAGAAGCATCACTTATTGAGCAGCTACTACATTTAAGCAAGGTTCCAGATGCTTCCCAAATGACCTCCCTGAGGCTGTCAATAGCTTCATCAATAGGACATCTGTGCCTCCTTTACATGCCCCCATCTGCCTTTCTCCTTCTATTCTTCTGATTCAGTTGACAAAACCAAAAATGAGATTCAAAAACTACAGCCAAATAGAAACTCTGCCTTTGAGGTCTACAAACTAAAGCTCATTTTTCATCTTTTCTATTATATTTATTCTATAGTGTCATGCCTCAAATCCTGTGCCTGAAGCACGTTAGGCAAGTGTTATGCCACTGAGCTACAAACCCAGCCTGGTTGTGTTTGTTTTGCTTTTACCTTTAAAAAGAGATTGAAATAGCTTTTTTAAAAAAAGGATTAGTTTGTGAAATATGACGTTCAAATTTCACATACGTGTTTATTATACCTGGTCACACGTATGCTACTACAACAAAAATAAGTGAGTTATGAGCACACACACACAAAAACAAACAAACCCTCTTGGCCTACACAACCATCTTGTGGCCTTTTGCAAATGTTAGCAGACTCCTGGTCCAAAGCATAGGAGAAATTGATGGGAGGAATTGTGTAAAGAATCAAGCATCTCTTGGATGAACACTGGCCCCACTTAACCTCCCCAACCATCTGCCTTTGCTTCTTCATTGGTGCTCAACATTCCCACTGTTTCAGTTCCTTGATCCTCTTGGTCCTCACTGACTCGACGTAGACAATTTCCAGCTCCAATGCTTTTGCATCATCAGTACCCTGGCCAGTGGCTCTCAGCCTTGCATCTCCACACAGGATCCCTAACATCACTTTTGGTTGGGGGTTTTGCTTTTGTTTTAAGCCAGGGTCTCACCCAAGTTTTGCTCAAACTCCTGATCTTGCCTCAGCCTCTCCCAAAGGCCCTAGCAGGTTAGGTGACTCACATAAGATGTCATGCACGAGCTGAAACTTAAACCCAAGTTATTCTGCCTACCTTCCTTCCTCCAAGTACCCTAGACCTGAGTACAGAAGATGGACCCTGTTAGTAAACTTACTTAAACTCTAAAATGCAGAATTTCTGTAAAAAATGAGTTCATATGTCACTGGGTAAACATGTGACAAGAGGAGACAATGCCCTGAAATATTTTGTACTAAACTTCACAAAATGTTAAAAACCAAGCCCAGAACAAGATTCATCCGATCTCGAAGCAACAGAATTTTATTTGTTCAATAAAAGGAAAGTGACCAGAAGGATAGAAGCAATTCCAGGCCAAAGGGAACAGAGGGTATTAGACAGTTTCACCCACTGACTGCCTTATTTCTTGTAACCACTCCCACAGGAGTGCAGAGCAGACATCAGTGATTGTAACCGGAACCCACGTGAACCAAGTCAGACTTGGAACCAATGTTTAAAGAATGCCTCTTTCAAGAGAAAGCCCCACAACTCACCAGTGATTCTGACATGGGGAGGTGTAGGAACCTAGGCAGGGATTGGTGTAACTATAGTGTGGGGTTGTAAAAATTAAATCACCTGGTGGAGAAGGAGCTCGGCTAACCCTCAGCAGCTGTAATCCTCACTCTGTCGAGGTCTGATTGTTCCAGATGTGACATTGTTTGCTTCAGATAAAGGAAGGGCTGGGAAGTTGCTCTCCGAAATAGAATGCTTGTCTACCATGCACAATCTATGACACACACGAAAGAAAGGAAGGAAGGAAGGAAGGAAGGAAGGAAGGAAGGAGGCATAGGGGAGGGAGGGAGACAGACAGACAGACAAAGAAACAAAGATAAAAAGAAAAATCTGGATGAGAATTCTGTGCCACAGTTGTACCTGGACATGTGTCAGCAATATATATAATGGGGTGTCAGGGGTACCTTTGATTCACATTAAAAGTCTATTCGTGCTAATAAATGAAGGAAGGAGCCCATTGGTTGATAAGACAACATCTCTCTGGTCCCACTCTCGTATCTCCTAGCCAGGCTCTGACTTCTGCCACGTAACTTGCCTTGACAGCACCAAGGTCACCCAATGTCTTCAGCTCCTCAAATCTTCAGTCCTCCTGCCCACAGGTTGTCCTGTACTTTGCCACATGGCCCACCAAGGAATGCAGATTGAGATCAGCTGGCTCTGGGTTCCCACTCACGGACCCTGAGGCCAGTCAGGTCCTTGCTCACCTTGGAGCATTGCCTGCAGGAGGTTTCATTCATTGCCATCCCCCTTGGGATAAATTTTCTTATGCAAGAGCACCACCAATTCTTTCCTTCCCACACTGACATCACTGCATCTTTGAGGAACAGACTCCAAGCCTTGGCCCTGAGGAGTGTCCCCCACATCTAGCATTTCAGCCCAGTCACATGAGGACTCCAATTCCAGATGCTGGAACCTCAGGAGGATTTGAGCCACTCTGGTACACAACAGGCCATGTCAGGCCTTCCCATAAACTGTTTTATTTTCTCTTGTTCTACTTCAAAGAAACAGAAAGCAAACTCAAATACTCCAACCTGGGTAGGGCAAGACAATAGTATAATGGAAAACAGGGAAAATCCTTCCTAAGAAGTTGATCACTGCAGGTCAACGACACCAGGAAGACATTATAAACTCAGGAGAGCTCGGAAGTGGAGCCTTGTGGTTACACTATACTTTCACCAACTTATAAGTACTATGTGTGTCATCCTTTCTTTCTGGTGAGCATTAATCTACCTGGCAACCATCAGGGAGGGGGAAACACGTATAGATTCTTAATGTTTTAAAAATAATTTTTCACTAATAATTTACAAATAAATAACATTTTAAAATTACTCTCACCCTAGCAAGGAAAGGTAAGTCTCTGTGTAAGCAAAAACAGCCCTGATAGGCCAGCTTCCTTTCTAAGCCAGAACACCAGAACACATACACACACACATGAACACATACACATGAACATACACACACAGAAACACAAACAGCAGGTGACTGGCACACAAATTCACACACAGTGACACAAAGGTGCAAGGTTGGGCCCCAGAGGCACATATAAGGGTCAACACTAACTCCACAAATTAAATTATTTTAACTTTGATAGCCTTTTTAAAAATCTTGTAGGGCAGAGGTGGCTGAGCAGGTAGAGTCTTGCCATCAGCCCCGTGGATCCTCAGAACTCACATGGTGGATAGAAAGAAGCAGCTTCTGCGAATTGTCCTCAGACCTCCACAGGAATGCACACAGAAAATAAGTAAATGTTCTTTGGTATCTAAAACTCTAGATCTCATTTGTCGTGGGTTCCCTGCTTACTGACCCTGCTCTGTGCTGCCACCGTGGAGTGGTCTTGCCCAGGCCCCAGCTCCCGGGCCTCTGCAGTTAGTCTACTGGATTGTATTTCCTTACAGCTGGCATACATTGGATACCTGATGCTCTTCAATTACATCGTGTTAGTGAAGATGGAGCGCTGGCCTTCCACTCAAGAATGGATTGTCATCTCGTACATTTTCACTCTGGGGATAGAGAAGATGAGAGAGGTAACGACTTTGTAAATGAAAACAGGAGGGAGATGTTGGCTCATCATATCTGAGGAGAGAGAGCCAAGAGGGAAGCTTGGGGTCCAAATTAAACCCCAAACTGTACTCTGGAAGGCTGCTGAGGGCTGCTGCTTTCCTCTTTGTCAAACCCAGGGAGGTTTCCTAGGGCCATTAAGTCTATTTTCTGCTCACATCCCTTTTGTCCCGACATCCTCCAGTGGGCTTCGATATCATTTACACCTCTGTCCTCTCATCCCTATGAAGATGACTCTTTAAATTTTGCTCTTCGTAACTCCCATTTCAACCCCTTACCTGGGATCTCCTTGGACGTTGTCCACCAATCCAGTGTCACCTCTCCAAATGTGTTTCAGCAACTTGCCATCAAGTCACCTGAGTTCCATGCCCAGAACCCACATGGTGAGCAGAGAGAAACAACTTCTCTGCATGTATCCTTTTACTCGGTTTATTCTTGAGTTGGTTCCTTCTTGATGTCTATCATGCACATGCTGGGCGTCCACCAACCTTCGACCCCTAGGGGGCACCATGGAGGTTGGACACACAGCTGTGCTATTTCAGCTTGGGGATGTAGTAGCCTCTCCTCAGCTACCCCTAGAGAGCCTAAGAGGAGCCACTGCAATGCCACCCGTATATGACTTGTTAGAAGTCAAAGCTAACCACATAGACAGGTGCTAAAAAAAGAAATGAGCTATGAGCTTATGGGAAAATGCAGGTGTGTATTATTATTAAGAGAAAATATCTGAACAGGATACAGTATGTATGATTCCAGACATGAAATTCTGGAGAAACTTATGCGGGGGTTGGGGTGGGGTCCTATGGAAATGGTAAGATTGGTGGTTTACCAGGGTAGGACTTTGGAATGATGGTAGGCGAAGCCCAAGCCTTCTAACGGCACAAAAATACTTTGTATGCTACTCTAGTGATGGATTCAAATCATTCCACATGGGTTCAAACACTGAACCCTGATGTGACCTGTAGTCTCTGAGTGATTGGAGAGGAACGAGGAAGCTGTTGATAATGGAAAGGCTGAGCTTTTGTAGGGATCCGCATTTACCATAGAAAGTGCTTTGTGCGAAATTAAAACTGCTCCAAACACTTAAGTTTAAAAACAGAAGAAGAAAGAAAAGAAACAAAAAAGAAAAAGAACAGCTAACCCCAGCTGCCCTTTAGATTCCAAGAGCTTCTAAAAAAATCTATGTAGTCAAGAAGCAGTCCACCAGAGGGCGCAGCAATCCTGCTCAGTACTGTTCACAAACTCCAACCTCGCCAGAGAAAACCTACAAGGAAGGCAGGCTGGTGAGGTGACTCCTCTGCGTGTTCCCCCAGAAACTGCAGTGAGTGGGCGGGGCCTTTTCAGTGGGAAAGGATCCTGTCGAGTCTGCGTTTCTGGGAGCTCCAGAACAATCTTGGTTTCTTTATTACAGTGGGTGGGTACCGAAGGGGACAAGGCCAGTTGTTAAAAACCACAAGCCCACCTTTGTCACCCAGACAGCTCTCGCCCTATTGAATTCCATCTCCAGAATGTTTTCCAAAGAAGAAAAATTTCCAAAGAAGAAGAAAACACACACACACTGCATTCGGCACCTTTCTCTGGGAGTGTTTGGATGCTATTTTCATTCTAATTAGCATTCCCCTATCCCGGAAGCTTGAGAGTGGTGTATAAGTCTCACCTGACTAGAGGCTGGATTAAATGACTAGGGGACTAAGGCAGGGAGATGTCTTGTGTTGCTGCGGCCAATTCTCTGCACTGGATTCTGCCATTCATAGTGCCTTCCGTTTCTTGAGCAGTGCCGTGGACTTGTAAGCTGAAAAACAGTAATAAATTTGCCTGGGACTTTGTGTAGCTCTGAGAACTGGGCCTGCTCCCGCTAGGGGCCCTACTGCTGTGTGATGCCAGCTGGCGTTCAGGAGACTTAATACCCAGCCACATATTCCTTCCCCATCACAAGCAGAGGAGGGAAAGACTGGAGTGTAGAGACTGGAGGCTGTCCAGGACTAGGCTGGAAGAAGACAGGGAGCAGCCTGTACTCCTCGGACTGTTCTAGAGTAGCTGCCAAGTGGGCGGGCTGCCAGCAACCTCCAGGCCTGGCTATCCATTTCTTATGAAGCTGCATGTCACGGCAGGCAGGGTGGGGCTTCCGATGCTGGGTCAGGACTGGGTCAGCTGAAGAGATGTGGGAAGTGAGGTTGTGGCCATTTTCTGTGCCTGACCTTTTTCTCTGCAACTGGTGAGGTCACCTTTCTCCCTACCCCCATGTCCTTACTTTGAACTCTAAGGAAAAGCTCAACTATGGAGTGGGTGACAATTCCCACAAGCACTGGCCTTCCTGCCTCCTCGTGGTTGGTACACAAGCCCTTGGGAACTCAGAGGCAAGATCCTGGAAGCATGGAAAAATTTGCATGCTTCCGTGCCTCCTGAGCAAACACAAGGAAAGCTGTGGTTTCATGTGCTGCCTTGCCATTCTCTTTAGCACATACTTCTGCATGTAATCACCAGAGCCGGGCCACAGTAACCCCTTAATACTATGGAACTGTTTACAGCAAGCCGTAGTAGACATTATCTCACCCAGTTCTCCCACAAGTCTGTGAGGCCAGTGGCAGCCATGATCACATCCAGCCCCCATTTACAGGTCTGGGAAACAAGATTGAGCAACTGTTTGGTATGCCACAACTAGAAAAGTGAACTAGGTCTGAAACCTCTTGGGTCATCTGAAACTCTCTTCCCTTTCCACTACCCCATGATGCTCTACTGCAGTGGTTCTCAACCAGTGGGATTTGTCCGGGGGTGGAATGACCCTTTCATAGGGGTCACATAAGACCATCAGAAAATACAGATATTTGTATTATGATTCATAACAGTAGCAAAATTACAGTTATGAAGTAGCAACAAAAGTGATTTTATGGTTGAGAGTCACCACAGCATGAGGAGCTGTGTTAAAGGGTCACAGCATTGGGAAGGTTGAGAGCCACTATCTACTAGGTCCTAGGATACCAAGGCCCATGTTAAAGGATGGCTTAGCAGTGATGGGACAGAGGAAGAATTCAACCATTTACTCCTGGTTCACACCAACTCTCTCGATTTCTATCTATCTATCTATCTATCTATCTATCTATCTAAAGAAGTGGAGTATAATGTGCCTGTAATGAAAGGAACTCATGTTGGGGCTCTGCTTGATGATTCTTTGCTTACACATACAACTCTGATCACTGACCACATCATGGTTGAGGTCTTTAAAGAGCACACTATGCGTTCCTCAGAAAATAAATGGTAGACTGGTGGCCATAGTGATGACAGGGATGCCATTAGAAAATAGGCGCCACCATGTGCCTGATCTAATGGGACTTAGAATTCAGTGGCAACCTTGGGGGTGGTGAGAAGCCATTAATGGGGTTGTTCTTGGAAGTGATGAGACTTGGTAATTCAAGAGAGGAATGGGGGCATCCTGTAGGAGTGGCCCATGTCACTCATTACTGAAAAGCTGTTTACTGAGATGGAGATTTTGTAGCTCTGCAATGTGTTGAGAATACATAATGTTATAGCAAAAGCCTGCAGTGCCTCAGAGTTGCCAGACAATCCCAAGGAACAAATCTTTTGTTTACATCTGCTTCTAGACTGTGCACATCTGGATAGCCTAAGCTTAGCTCAATTGTGAATTCATAGCACACAGGTATTGAAGTAGACACAGGTCCAGATAGCCTCTTATGTCACCTAACAGACAAAGAAAGCACTTTCCAGCTGAGCTGAAAGTGTAAGAGAAGCTGGACCTAAGCTCTCTCTGCTGCCTTGTAGATCCTGATGTCAGAGCCGGGCAAGCTGCTGCAAAAAGTGAAGGTGTGGCTTCAGGAGTACTGGAACGTCACAGACCTCATCGCCATCCTTCTCTTCTCGGTGGGAATGATCCTTCGTCTTCAAGACCAGCCCTTCAGGAGTGATGGGAGGGTCATCTACTGTGTGAACATCATTTATTGGTATATCCGTTTGCTAGACATCTTCGGCGTGAACAAGTATCTGGGCCCATATGTAATGATGATTGGGAAAATGGTAAGCAAGGTCATTTGGTTCCATGTTACACATTCTCAGAGACGATCCATGATCATAGACAGAAAAACGTGATTCATTTGGATTTGCTACTGAGGTCTGCATGAGATGGCCCCAGGAGTGTTTTAGTTTTTAAATTCCCTTTGAGTGTTTTGAGAATTTGACTATAATTGCTATATAAAAACTAAAGAATTTAATCATCAGCCACCTATTTCCTAACTGAAGCATATGGAAAAACCACCTGCTTTATGTCAGGCACGAGCTTAAGAATGGAGCAAAGCTAAGCAGTGGTGCCATAGGCCTTTGATCTGAGCACTCAGGAGGCAGAGGCACATGGACCTATGAGATGGAGGCCAGCCTTATCTATAGGGTTAGTTCAAGGACAGCCAGGGCTACACTGAGAAAGCCTATCTCCAAAAGAAAAAGAAAAGTTGGGCAAAAAAATATCATTTTGTGAGATTGGGACAGAGGAAGAGAAAAGGGGGTACTCTGCATGCAGGGTGAAAGGTATTCATGGAGACACCCAAGAAGTACAGAAGAACCAAGGTCATGATGGGTTCACTCGGAATGTTCATGGAGGTCAAGCTCGGAAGAGGACTTGGTCTCTGTCTTGTCAGGGTTTCTATTCCTGCACAAACATCATGACCAAGAAGCAAGTTGGGGAGGAAAGGGTTTATTCAGCTTGCACTTCCACATTGCTGTTCATCACCAAAGGAAGTCAGGACTGGAACTCAAGCAGGTCAGGAAGCAGGAGCTGATATAGAGGCCATGGAGGGATGCTACTTACTAGCTTGCTTCCCCTGGCTTGCTCAGCTTGCCCTCTTATAGAACCCAAGACTACCAGCCCAGGGATGGTACCACCCACAAGGAGCCCTCCCCCCTTGATCACTAATTGAGAAAATGCCTTAGAGCTGGATCTCACGGAGGCATTTCCTTAAGGGAAGCTCCTTTCTCTGTGATAACTCCAGCTTGTGTCGAGTTGACACACAAAATCAGCCAGTGCAGTCTCCAATAAAGGTGTTAACAGATTTTGAAGACTCCTAAAAGATGGGTTCTTGAGGTGACTTTCAAAGCTGGGTGTGGTTGTGTCAGTTAGATTCCCAACACGTGGGAAGATAAGGGTGCCATATTCCAGGCCATCCTGGGCTACGTAGCAAAGCTCGTCTCAAATACCTTGAAGGTAAAATGAAATCAAATAAAGCTCCTTTTAAAAGTGGGGTTTGGTCCACAGAAGGAAGATTGAGTTGAGCTGAGATGGGAAGGTAGGATCTGAGTCCAGGGAATCTGTGAATACCGGGGAAAACTAAACACTAATCCTGGCTCCTGGAAGCAAGGCACTTGCTTTTTTAATTCTAGGAAAGAAAAGGAAAGAAAAGGAAAAGAAAAGAAAGGAAAGGAAAGGAAGGAAAGAAAAGGAAAGCAATGGAAAGAAAAGGGGTTGGAGAGATGGCTCAGAGGTTAAGGGCACTGCTGCTCTTCCAGAAGACCTGGGTTCAATTCCCAGCACCCACATGATGGCTCACAATCATCTATAACTGTAAAAACTATGAGATCTAATGCCCTCTTCTGGTGTGCATACTTACATCAGACAAAATACCCATATACATAATAGATAGATAGATAGATAGATAGATAGATAGATAGATAGATAGATAGATGAGAGAGAGGAAGGAAGGAGGGAAGGCTAAAGGGGCAAGCTGATGTACTTCCATACAAATGGCTGAAAGCTTCAACATTCTAGACTATATTCAGCTTCCAGAATTTTTCCATAAAAACTGAGCTGAGGTGGCCAGCATCAGTGTGAAGCTGGTGGCAGGAGTGGGGTGAGGGTGTTGAGTTCATGAGCTCCTTCCCCAGAAACTCTAGGGATATCCCCAGAGCCTGATGCCCACTTCTCTAAGTACATCCCTGAGATATGGAAAGCCGAGCACATCCACTCTATCATAAGGTCTCTTTGGTATCATCTCTACTTCATTCCCACATGCTGCTGAAACTAGCAAATAGCATTATAGATGCTCCTATTTGCTGTCACTTAAGATTTACTATAGACATCATTGTTAATTCAGTATTTATTAAACATCTGTGTATGAGTTCTACTGAAATGCATCTTAAGTAACCAAAAATCTTCTTATTAAAAAAAAAAAAGCACCAACAAGTATACACAAGGAAAGGAAAATTTTAAATTCAAAATAAATTCCCTTTGCTCTTTGATATTCAGTTCACTGCTTTCTAAGGCAACAATGAACAATAAATGTACTTTGCAGAGCTGTGGTAATTAGAAATGGCACATGCTAAACAATAGCTGGCTCTTGGCTGGCCGGTTGGTAAAGCATGTTTGTCATTGTTATATTTATCTTGTTTTATAAAGGACAATGGAGAAAGAAAAGTTTATAAACACTATTGTTCTATATAACCAGCCAATTCGGACACAAACTTGGAATTACCACACCAACACTGATCAGGGTAAATGACACCAGACACATTCTAGAGAAGAAAAAGTTGGATGCTGGAGCCTAAGTTACCCAAACTGAACCCAGTTCAACTTGACACTGTTTTTTTTTGGGGGGGGGGGGGTGAACATCATTTGTTTACTCTACTCTTATGTCTTCATTTAATAATGGATTTGAGATTTGTGTGACAATTCTTATGTCTAAAGGCAGACTCTGTAGAACGGGCTGAAGGGAAGGGATCTATGGATCCCTGCTCTCAATTTACATAGGAAAATGTTTATATGGATTTTTCTGGAGAGACCAGGCCTTTATGAGATTCTCCAAGTAAAATGAGAAAAAACTTATCAAACTGTAACAGCTGGGAAATCAGGCCAATTTTCCTCCACCTTGACATTCTTTTTCATTTTTTAAAGAGCGTCTCTCTCACTATGTAACCCAACAGCGCTACCCTCCTGCCTTTACCTCCTAAGGACTAGGACTGCAAGCTTGCACACTACACCCAGCTGGGACTAGGTGGGTCTTTGCTGCAGAGTCCCCATCCTATATATTGCAGGATGTTTAGTCTCTCTGACACACACACAAAAAGAGAGAGAGAGAGAGAGAGAGAGAGAGAGAGAGAGAGGAGAGAGTGTTAGAACAACAAAAATGTCTCCAAACTTTAAAACATTACCATATGTAATATCCCCTGCAGCACAAAACTGCCCTCTGTAAAGAACCCCCATATCAGGGAATTATTAATGTTTTTATGGTTACCTTATTTTAACAGATAAACTATTCAAAGATCCAAACCAAGTCAATCATTTTTAAAAAGTCTTGGTGGCATTTAACTCTCTGAAATCCCTAAAGTTGCATTAATGCAGTGATATTTTCTTCATTTCCATGTCTATCATTTTAATAATGGCGTAATTGCCCCAGTTTTGAGTAGAGTGAAACCTTAGTAAGGAACGAGCAGGAGGGCCATGATGCATCCATCTCTTCTTTTTAACTTATGAATGACTTCATTTATTAGTCAGGAATAGGGAGGAAATTAGGAAATTTGGGGGCTTTGAGTTCTTACATGCTTTTAAGATAATTAGTTCAATAATTGAGTCATCGACCCAGAAGGTAGATAAAAGACACCTTTAGAGTTTATCGGTGATCCAGACTGACTGCTAGCTGACATCTTCCTGGATGTGATATATACAAAGGCCTCAACTCAGCCAGGCAGTGGTGTCGCACGCTTTTAATCCCAGCACTTGGGAGGCAGAGGCAGGCAGATTTCTGAGTTTGAGGCCAGCCTGATCTACACAGTGAGTTCCAGAACAGCCAGGGCTACACAGAGAAACCCTGTCTCGAAAAACAAACAAACAAACAAAAAAAAAAGAAAAAGAAAGAAAGAAAGAAAAGAAAAGAAAAGAAAAGATCAAAATCCAGGTTGTCTGGCACCTAAGAGCATGTGTTTCATCACCACTGTGGATGCTCATCTCTGTTGAGCATTCTGAAAGGTGCCAAATCTTAACATTGAACTCACTGGATAATTTAACTTCAAAAACAAAAGACGTCTGCTTTCCCTCCATTACTGGTGTTCAGATCCTGGTATCTATATGGCAGTGAAGATTTTGAAAGAGAGAGACCTCAGCGTTTTGAAAGAATGTTTCTCCTTTTACTGTTTTGGTCCCGTGCATAGGTATTAGGATCAATTTTTTAAAAACAAGAAAAAAATGCTGAAAATTAAATTGGTGTAATTTCTGTATTTCCTAGCTGAATTTTCTTGGGTCAGATTAGGTCCTCAGTCTCGTGAGTATACCTAGTCATATGCTACCCACCTTTTTAATCAATGGAAGCAAACATAACATGAAGACCCCTCTGTACTTCTTCATTAATACAACTTTCTGTAAACAAGTGATCAACACATTTTGTAAAATAAAAAGAAGAAAGAAGATGAAACACAGACTTGGGTTTCCTATAAACCTGTTTCAACTCAGCTGTCTCACTCCCTGAGGGACCTGCAGCCACTCACTGGAGGCAGAAATAACTAGCTAGCATTTACCAGTGAGGACAGACATGAAAAGCAGAAATCTTGAAGAAATTTCTGTCTCACTTCAAGATCACGCTAGTTTGAAGTTGTATTGAAAATTGATTAATTGATCTAAAATATATTGAGGCCCCTGTATCCTAAGGTACCCAGGAATACCATAATGTTTAGGTTACTTGAACACGTACCATGGAATAGTCTCCTTTAAGCTAGAAACAAGAATAAGTCCATAATAGAGTGGGTTGTTAGTGTACACTAGGGCCCTGGTTCAGTCTCCAGCACAAGAGTAACAATAACCAATAAGACAATTTGGAACCTTCCTTATCGCTGATAATGAGCATTTATCATCATCTGTGGGTAGGCACCCTTATCCTATAATATCCAAGATGGGGAAGTCTTTGGTGTCAGACCTTTTGGTGCCATGAGTGAAAACCAATCTCTGTAGTTTAAGTGTGGGGGAGGGGAATACACTGACTTATAAAAGGACAAGGTGGAACTAGCCATAAAGACTACCTGGAGACAGGGAATCAATTACTGCCAGGTATCTCTCCTTTTATATATCTGCCTCATTCACTGGTGGGAGAACTCAGCCTCAGACCTGCTAAAGAATTACAAAGAATGAACATTACAAGAAATGAAAGGGAATTTCTCTCTCTACTACCATTTTAAAGAAACGATAGAGCAGGCTATAATCTCAGCACACTGGCGGCTGAAGCAGGAGGATCACAAGGTTTCAGGCAAGCCTCAACTACACAGTGAGTTCCAAGATACCTTGGACTCATGCAGAGATCCTGTCTCCAAAAAATAGAAACATGTTGGTCTGATGATTCTGGTGGCTGTGTCTTGTGTCACATGCCTACCTTACCATGCTGCCATGGGATGAGGTCCCACCGCTAGCTCAGTTTAGACAACACACCCACCTTTGTAGGAACTGTCTCTTAAAAAAACAGTGGGTTTGGAGCCAGTCGGAACCTTCACTTATTGCAAACTTATCAGGTTTCAGTGGGGATAAGAAAGGGATTTAGCAGGTGAAAAACCAGATCTCTAATACCATAGCATTGAAACAAGCACAGCCGTGGATACGAAAAGTGGGGGCAGGGTGAGGGGAGAAACATTATGGGATTCAGTCAGGAGCAGTTTAGAAGCACATTACGAAAGAAATCCATCTCATCAACAACAAGCACTGCTCTGGCTCATGAAGCCTTATGTTTTTAAGACCTGTGAAAATACCTTTTATAATAAGATACCCTACCAGAGAAATAAAGGAGGAAGTGGATGATTCTGCGGGAGCCAGGTCTGTGACAGGGAATCAAGCAATGGGATAGGCTCCCATTTGCTCTCTCCTAGGTCTATTTGTAAGCCTTTATTTTCTTGAGCTTTCTAATGCTGCCTTAGCCTTTCAGAACTAAGAGCAGGAATATACCGCTCTGCACTAGTTCTTAAAATAGTCAAACTATCCTGATTCTAAATTTTTTTTCCTAAGAAGAAAAAAACCAAAACAAGAAACTTGCCTTCCCTCAGAACAGTTTTTTAAAATGGTGCTGGAACCATGTGGAGAACCCAAATTCTGAGGACTAGCACTCCTGTGCCTAGATAGAATTATGTTCTATAAACATTCATAAAAATGAAGATGCTCTATTGTGCATGCACTTGTTTAAAAACAAAAAAAACACAAAAAAACCCCAGCAACTGACATCAGTATTCAGCATGTAGAAATCAGCTTCAACAGCCCATCTTTCCTGCTAACCAGGTACAACTCCTGACTTAGGCACTGTGCTCAATCACACATCTTTTCTTCTGTTTCTCCTTTCCACCCCTCCAGATGATAGACATGATGTACTTTGTCATCATTATGCTGGTGGTGCTGATGAGCTTTGGGGTCGCCAGGCAAGCCATTCTTTTTCCCAATGAGGAGCCATCTTGGAAACTGGCCAAGAATATCTTCTACATGCCTTATTGGATGATTTATGGGGAAGTGTTTGCTGACCAGATAGACCGTAAGCAAGTTTATGATTCTCATACACCAAAGTCAGGTATTTTAACTTCAATTGAGTCATGTCTTTTCCAAGTCCATTTGTTTGTCCTCAATAAATGGCTCAAGATAGAGGACCGATTCCTAGTTTGCTATCTTGGTGGAGAAAAATCACTGCAGGTGAATATACTATTTTAGCAAAATAGCCCTTGAGTGTATTTTCAGGTATGTCCTTCTATGACAAGAATGGATATTTAGTATGTGAATTTTGATACAAAATTGAACCATTTTAAATGACATCATCTTGTGTATATCTCAAAATTTTAAGGCCATGTTTTTCATATTTCATTACTGGGAATATGTTGTGTCAAAACTACCACTCCCACCCTAGCCATCATCTTGCTAGGTTTTAGAAAATAAATTCCTTGGGTTTGACTTTAGAACAAATAAACAATTCTCAATTTCATCATTAGAATTCAAGATTAAGGGCAAACATCTGTATGGTATTTTCCTCATACTAGAGACTATTCCCCAAAAGCCTTTCTCATTGTCTTAAGTTATGTGCTATTGAGACACAAATGAAGCCAGAATTCATTACCAAGAAATATGGAAAATGCCCGTAGGTCGTAGACTGAGTTATTTGCTGCAAATGCCAGGGGTTGGAGGGGGTATCTATATCATAAAGTGACTTAGCGTGGACCAAAAGCCAGCAGCCCCCAGTACCTTCAGCCTACTAGATGCAGAATCTCTGCAACAAACAACTCCTTTTGTGTGGAGCTGGAGATAGTTGTAGTCTAGGAGTCTGTTCCAGGATTTTATTTGGACCAAATGTCAGGGCACACCAGGCATCGGGAAATGACTCGGGAAGAAAGCATCTGAAAAGAAACACATTTCAGTGTGTCGTTGGATCCCAGGAGAAACTCTTTCTCATTTTCCCTGAGGAGTTTAGATCTGGAAATAACAACCCTCCAACACTGTTAAATTACCATTTTTTCAGACATTTTTGGCTCACAGGCCAGCCACCTGAGCCCTGGACTGTGAACACAGATTAGGGTCACATAGCCACATAGCTTATTCTGAGAGCAGAGTCTAGTCAGCACCCCACTCTCCCTCCTCATCCCAGATAGGATGGGGCCTAGGAACACAAGGGCAAAGGACACCTGAGCTTTGGAGTCCTCAGGCCTATGAAGAGCATTGTGTATCCTGGCAACAGAACACAGCAACATGTCATTTTCCCCTCCATGATGAGTTTTGAACAAATACAGTTTCTCTCTGAAAACATGGTATCTGGGACAAGCAAGACTTTTGGAACACCTAATTGGAGCAAATATTTGTTCCAAGAGACTTAGCCAGCTCATGGCGGGAGAATTTTAGCGCCTTCCTCTGGTTATGATATCTTTGGTGACAAGGTGCAGCCTTCCGAAGGCAGTTTCCCAGGGATGGGAATTTCCTATAGAGAGCATCCTTTCAAATGATCCTTACAGGCAAAAGAACAGTTTAAAAGCTCACTATGATGATTGTCCTCAGAGACTAAGCATGCTATCCCATCCTACCCCTGGAAATTGCTTTTCCATTTTATTGCATTATTTTGCTTTTTCAAGTTGTCTCTTTCTCCCATAGAATGAGACAGAGACCCCATGGGCATTTGGACAACATAGTGAGGGAGAAAGGGGGAGAGAGAAAGGAAGGGGCGGTATGGATGTATTTTACAAATGGGATTCTGTCTGTCCCTCTACAAGTGGCCATTTATTGATGTTGTACTATGAGCCCAGCCTAGTGCAACAAACACTACCATCTGCTGAACATGAGGATTTAGTACCTGCTGTTTTACAAGAAGGGCTGATTATAGTTTAGAACTCAAAATCTCCCCATCCCACCCCCCTCCCCAAGACAGACTAGAGGTGTTTTGTGTGACTGAGGTATGAATACAGATAAATTCCCCCACTCTGCGAATTAGATCTGTGGTATTCTATGTGTGTGAGAATAAATCTTGACCCCAAATCCCAAAATATAATACCTGATCTTGCCTTAGATGGATATGACCTTCTTGAGACCCTGCCCTCTTCCTCTGTGATGTTCTGAAGTTGGCTGCAATGACAGACTTTGTTCTAAGCTAAATCAGCCAGTTTTCTGTGTAGAGTGCTAAAGAGTATTCGTCCTTTCTCAAATGGATTTAGATGGTTGTCCCCAAACCTCAAATAACATTCAGTCAAGGTCACTGGGCATGACTGTCCTATTAATGACTCAGTGCCTATACTATGGCACCAGTTGGGCCCCCCTGAGGATTGGATGCCTGATCCCACCTGGCTCTTCAGAACTGCCCAGAAGAACCAGTACCAAACTGTTTGAGAAAGGTACAAATCATTGATGCTGCCCTATAGTGTGTGGCCTTTTCTCTGTGCCGTGTCCAGGTTGGTGTGTGGCGCATGTATTCAGGCTGACTGGATCTCATATCCACCCGGACCTGAGACCCTCCCTGCTCAGGGTCTACCAAGCCCATGCTATGGATGTGCCCCGTGCAGCTCTTCCCAGCTCTGCTTATTCACACACAGCTCAGATGATTCATTCCTAACTTGATGCACGTGTTCCATATCTAACTCTGGTTGTTCCTACTTCTAAGTGGCTGGACCCATTTCATGTTGGGGGAAATTATCACTTTCTTAACTGAGACTGATCAATGTGAATATGCAATGGGACCCTCTGAATGGGTTACTCACACCAACGGCAGACCTCAGAATGGAGGACAGCTATAATGCCCTTACTTCTGGGAAGGCAGTGTTACCTAACTGTAGCTTTTTTGGTCTATATTTCTATCTTCCTGTTATTTAGACAGAAATTACCTATAAAGCCAAAGACAGTAGGATGAGATTGTAAGGTTACTTTCCAAATGTGCTTTAAACAAAAACAAAAACAAACAAAAAAACAAAAAAACATGCACCCATATTTAAAAAAAAAAAATCACAAAATAACAAGTACATTTTCCTTCTACACCATTTTGGACTAACATAACAGATAGAACAGCCTTAGTCTAAATTATCTTAGAGGATAGCATTTTGCTTCAGATTTGGAGCAGAGGGCTGCTCCGCAGAAGAATGCGGTTGGAAGTAGAAGAAGAAAATAAAGAAAGGGCCAGAACTATCTTTACCCTGGAGGTTGGGCTTCATGCTGACCTGATTCCTAGGATCTGAAGTTGCTATTGTTGGCTGGTTAGTTGGCCGGTTGATATTTGGGGTTTGCTTTGCTTGTTTTTGGTTTTGTTTTGTTTTGCTTTGTTTTCATATAACCTATAATTGACTTTGAGTAGCCATGCTACATAGGATACTTGGCTTGATTTTTTTTTTCAGATGACCTGTCATTGACATTGAGTATTCATGCTACATACTACTTTGCTAAGCCCCAGCTAAGGGCTACCACAGTGACTTGAAGTCTGGGATGTTATGCCAATATTGGCCTGTGGCTGTAGCTCAATGGTAGAGCGTTGCTTTACACACAGGAAGCTCTGGGTTCAATACCCAGTGCCACAAAATAATTATTTTATAGCATTATATTAAATACACCAATACAAATGACAACATTCTTCTGGGAAGTCTCATTAGGATGACCTATACTGCATGTCCTCTGAGGACTAGCCAACACCCCTGAGGTGCATGAGTGGAAAACCCACTAAAAGAGCAGAAGAACAACAGAATCAATAAATTCCCAGCAATGCTTGCACCAAGACTGGAACAAAATGTAAAATGGGTGGCTTTTCATCAGCTCAGAAATCTGGTTTGGTAGATAGGGTGCTTGGAAGTTCACCTTCATTAGCAGAAGAGACAGGGTACCTCTGACATTCTCTAGCCTCTCACTGGGGGAGACTTCTTCTTACTTACAGGGCATCCTACTATATATTCAGATTTCCCAGGCTGTACCGAGGCAGGAGAGAAATGAATCATGCTCTTGAATGCATTAAATACAGGTCTAAATTTAGTCCTCTTTTCTGCCTCTCTGGGTATTTTTACAAGTTTAGATAGTACTGTGGAAGCAGACTGTCCAGGACTTACTTTCTACTGTGACAACTGAATATTACCTAGCCATTTCTACTCTGAATTAACTACCCAATCTTCTTAGTACATGGGTCAATTTTTTTTCTTACTGCCTGGGGCTTTTTCATCTGAAATTAATAGGTGATCTGGAGAAGGAGATGGGGATTTTGTTTTGTTTTGTTTTTAATTGACTGATTGAAGGCAACATTTTGCTATTAATATACTCCCTTGCTCTTTGGTATCCAGGATGTCTCCATGGCTTTGACTCAAACAAGAGTCGAGCATGTGTACGGAAAGCTCAAGTACTGTCCTGAATTACTTTTCTGTCTCCAATTAATTATTCCCTGATTTGGGTATGGAAGTAGGACAGCTCAAGTGTCTGAAATACACTAGCTACGGGGAAGCAAAAAACACCAAGAGCCAGAAGAGTGGCGAGTGGGGCGTGTCTCAGTCATCTCACTCCAGTTCTCAGGACTCAGGGCTGGGCTTCTGTTTGGAATTCCAAACTGACCTCTGATGGCTTCAGAGCACACTGATGCCTAACAGCTATAGCATGCGGCATGGTGCCCAACCAGGAAAAGTACTCTGGGAAAAGAAAGCTGGGGCCAGTGCCAACATTGGGGGAAAGGGAGATCGTTTCATTAGGTTTTATTTTCACAAACTGCTAAGGAAGCTAGCCAACACTGGGTTGTCCCTGAAACAGTCGGCCCACACTATAAAGAAGAGCCACATGACTTGTTTACTAATACAAACTTGGGCTCCGTGAGATTTACAGAGAACAGAGCGATCCGCCATCGGCCTCTGCTGTGAAACCACATGCATTCTGCTGTCATGATATCCACTGTATTTGCTCACAGGTGGGACTCGAATCCATTCTTCATTCAATGGGTTTTTTTCTGCCTATGAGTTGATAACCAGAGACTTTAGACAAACTTGGAAGAGACATTGCCCTCGAGGAGCTTACAGTTCAGCAGGGGCAAACTGCCATTGACAACCAATGTATTGAGGCAAAGCTCAGATAGGAAATCTGCCAGTACCACATGGTGTTGGAGCATGGTGTAATAGATGAGGCCCCAGCAGAGAAGAAATAGGCTGAGCAGAGCCCTGAAACACAAGCAGATGTGTGCTAGGCAGATGGGAGCAGGGGGTGTGAAGAAAGAATAGCATTCCAAACTGAGACCTAGAGTGGCAATCTCCAGGCACAGAAAATGATCGAGTATGGTTCACTGTAAAGTGAGAGGTAGGAGACAGGAAGCAGGACAGATGGGTGTGGAAGGAGAGAGGGAGGGAGAAGAAGAGGGAGACCATGGAGAGGGAGGACGAGGGGACAGGAGAGATTAAAGAGCATTCCTAATGGAGCTGGTAATGGGAAAGAAGGGCAGCATGAGACCGGAGGAAGGTAAAACCACAAAGACCTGGGCCAAGACCAGATGGTACGGAGGGGATAAAAGAAGTGGGTGGCAATTCAAAATGGGGGGATTGGAGCTCACCCTGAGATTCCTGACTTAGTCTAAAGTATAAAAACACTTACTGAGATACTTGGGGGAGGGGGGACTATACCCAGAGCTGCTGGTGTCCCATTGGGCTGGATTGAGTTTGTAGATCCTAGAGAGAGTCCAGACTTGCAACTCAATAAGATGATCTCGGCTGTTAAAGGAAATAAATTTTAAAAGGGGGACTGAGAAGGTGGCTCCATGATTAGCACTGGCTGTTCTTGCAGAGAGCCCAAATTCAGTCCACAGCACCAATATCAGACAGTGCACAAACTCCTATTGCTTCAGTTCCCGGGATCTGATGCCCTCTTCTAGCCTTCACAGGTACCTGTATGCAAGTGGTGCACATACAGACAAGCAGGCATACACACACATACATAAATAAAGATTAATTGATCTAATTAAAAAGAGCTGAAATGGAAGTGTAGATTTTAGGATCAAGAATGTCACTTCGTGTCAAAGTCATGGTGGATGAGCACAAGCAGAGAGAGGAAAGGCAGAGGCAGGATATGAAGAACACAAGAATGGCAACAGTGCCAAGAGAAAAGGGTCAACCAGGTTGATGTTTAGAAGAGTCCTTTGCAAAGTCGTTGCTTACTTGATCATTTCTCTGCTACGGTTCCAACCTCCCCTGAGATAGAGAGTTCACCAGCCATTTTTAGTGACCCGTCTCCCAAGGTTGGTTACCCTAGTCCCTTTAACAGAGCACTTGCAATCCATCTTGGTTGGCATGACTCTAAAGCTCATATATTATCCATTCTATCAGGACTCCTTCAAGTGAATCCTGGGTAACCCTGCAGAAAAAGAGCTTCTGTGGGTTCGGTGCATCTTAAATACTCATAACTTTCTCATAATTCTCTGTGCTAAATCCCCAAAACTTGTAACTAAAGAAGAAATGTTGAGTTCCCATCTATGGGGACCATTTTGTCACCTAATTGCTAATTTATCAGTAGAGAAAGACAATATAAGAAGTATCTATCCCTTTCAATAGAGACAAGTCAGTACATTTCCTTACTGTTATATTTTATGTTGGCCTCTTTAACAAGTTCAAGAAATTATCTTTAAAAAGAAGAGCCCATTAGGTTAAGAGAAGACTCCCAGATCAGCAACAATGATGAAAACCAAACCAGCAGTAGCAGCCTGCAGAAAGAGGTTATTGTGTGTCAACAGAACAGAAGCAAGTAAGACAGGGAAGGTTACTAGGGATGCTTTGAGATGAAATTAGCCATTATTGCCGGGCAGTGATGGCACACGCCTTTAATCCCAGTACTAGGGAGGCAGAGGCAGGCAGATTTCTGAGTTTGAGGCCAGCCTGGTCTATAGATTGAGTTCCAGGACAGCCAGGGCTACACAGAGAAACCCTGTCTCAAAAAACCAAAAGAGAGAGAGAGAGAGAGAGAGAGAGAGAGAGAGAGAGAGAGAGAGAAATTAGCCATTATTAAAGAACACCAATTCTCCTTACTCTGCCTAGCTGTGATAAGCTGCAGGCTAGGAAAGACAAGCATCGCAGGTTTAATACTAGAGACATCTGCCTGAAGAATGGAGAATAGGGCAACCTGAGATGATGTTAAGCGTACCATTGTCTATAAGCATATAGAACATAGGATACAAGAACTGTCTTTATCTAAAACCCCAAGATGTGATGACTTTATGACCCAGACATCAAGTTCACTTCTAGCTACCATCCCGAAAGAAAACATAAGTGGGTTAAGCCAGTGAAGGGCAGCCATTAGCTAGGAGTGAAGAAAAGCTACAATTCAAGGACAGAGCAGGATTTGAACTCTTCATGCTGGAGAGATGAAAGAGAATATGCCAAGAAAGTCTGAATTTCTCAAGCGAATCTCTAGGCATACTGTGATCTAGAGATTCCTACCATGGTTTGGGACCCCAAATCCGAGTATGTTTGGGCAAGAATTTTTTGAAATATGAAGTATTAAACTTAGGACAAGTAAAGGGCGTGCCCTTCTACAGAGAACATGTCAGATTTATGCTTCCCCTAAATATGTGAAAGAAAAAATAATCATATATTCTGAAAGGCGTATGATTTTTCATTTCCCCTCCCCCTCTGTCTATCTTACCTTCCCTCCCCCTTCCCAGTTAAACCCCATTCCCATTTTTCTCGTCCTCCTTCACACCACCTGTGTCCTTCCATTCCTATCTCTAGATCACCTTCTCTCCCAGAACCCTCCATGGTCCCTTTAACTCTCCTGGCTTGTGCAGTTTACTGATGCTTTATATTCATATCTAAAGATTCGGAGCTAGAAACCAGTAAGAGATAACAGGCGGCATTTGTCTTTTTGGGTCTAGGGTCACTCACTCAGTATTTTCCATTCCATTTATTTACCTTCAAATTTCATGATTTCATTTTTCTGCACAGCTGAATGAAATTCCACTGTATAAATGCACCCCATTGTCATTATCCATTACTCAGTTGAAGGACGTATAGTCTGTTTCCATTTTCTAGCTATTATGAATAGAGCAGAATTCCCTGACAACAACAAAAGCCATATCTTTATATTCCCAGATAAAACAGTTTACTGTTGAAGGGAAGACATTAAGGTGAAGAAAAGGAAGAAGATGTTTTTCCATAAAACGAGAGTGTCCACATCATAGCAATGGCAGGGATAAGCCATGCATGGTAGTGCAAGCCTGTAATTGCAGCATTCAGGAGGCAGAGGCAGGAGGACTACAGTCTAGGACCAGCCTAGACTATAAAATGAGAACCTGTCTCAACACACATACTCTCTCTCTCTCTCTCTGTCTCTCTCTCTGTCTCTCTCTCTGTCTCTCTCTCTGTCTCTCTCTCTCTCTCTCTCTTAACATTATATATAACCTTGTACCATATCAATAAACCTCCAGTTGGAAATGTGGTAGATACCTTTAGTTCACTGTCCAGGTTCCCTCTCATCTCCTTTTCCAGCTTTTGCACTCACCCCTCTGCTTCTGTGGTCTTTAATTCCAGGCTCACCTGCCACATTCAGATAACTTCCCTGGGATCCACGAAGTCTCATCACCATGCAGAGAACCTAAGGTGTTAGGGTAAGCTCAGAGTTAGGGTGTTTGAGAGAATCCTGCACTTTGCTTCTAGCAATTGGGTTCGGGGAATATAAAAGCTTAGCTATTTTGACTCTTGTGAAACCCCACTCTCCTGCCTTTAAGCTGCAGAATACCTTCCTGCAGGAAAGGTCCAGCCCATAGAATCAGGTGTGAGCTCAGATACCACTGCACATATTCTCTTTAGTAAATAAATTATGTCCATGTTAATGCTTTCCTCAGGGATGCTTCTGGAAGAAACCAGCCTGAGTTAGGCCCTCAGACTCTAAGTCTCCTCAGACATCATTCACACTGAAGACTCCTTTCCAGCATGGAAAGAACCCATGAACATCCTGTATTATACATACAGCAGATGGCTGATCCAGCCACCCACATTGACAATGTGACAATCATCTCTCCCATTACCTACCTCTTAGCTTTGTATCAGTGTAACAAAATGCCCAAGACCAGGCTCTTTACAATAAAAGATTTATCTAGGCATGGTGATCCACACCTGTATCCTTGAAGGTTCAAGCAGGAGACTCACAAGTTCAGTAATTTCCCTCTAAAATAGAGATAAAAGGAAAGATAAGGGAAAGAGAGAGGGAGGGAGGGCTTGCTTGCTCAGTTCTGCAGCTTCATGAGATAGCAGCTTGACACTGGCATCTTCTGGGCTCTGGTGAGGGCTTCATGATGAATGTTGTCATAACGGTGGGAGCATGTGAGAAAGAAATCACATGGCAACACAAGAAAGAAGGGACAGACTATCAAGAGCAAGGTTCACCCTTTTTCATAAAACTCCACTCTTGAGAGAGCAGACTCCCTCTGCAACGAGTTTCTTTTCAGGATGTCTCCATAACCTATTTACCTTCATGTGGACCCCAGCTCTCAAGGGTCTCTCTATCACAACACCACACAGCATACCCAGCCTCCAGTACATGATGTTGGAAGGTCAAATCACACACAAGTTCCAACAATATAGAGCTGTGCATGGTGGCACAGACTTGAAATCCCAGCAGATGGGGAGGCTGAGGAAAGAGTGAGACCCTGGCCCAAGAAGAAAAGAAAAGCCATAGCATCATTGGTGATAGAAACCTGATTGTGCCTTCTTTAATAGCTGAGCTCAGTAACTGTAAAGCAAGACATGATGATGCTCTCAGAAGTCTCTCCAAGATGACATGCTAGAAGCTTAAAGGCCCACTCGATCCCACCTTGGGATCTTTCATTTGCATTCTTAAAGTCTTGCTTGGCACCCCCAGGGCCCAAGAGGAAATAGAAAAATATTCAGACATGATCCTGTCTTAAGGAATTTGTAAACCAGGCCAGGGAGGTGTGAGCAAAATTTTTCCAGAAATTACTAGAACAACATCCGATTGTTTCAAGGCAATATGGTCTCTGTCAGAGTTTACAGTGTTGCCATTGTGTCCCCAAAGTGGTCCTAGAGAATAAGCAAACAGGTAGATATGACTATGTGTCAATAAAACTTTATTTACAAGAACAGATGGCAGACCAGATCAGCCACACAGACTGATTAGAGTCCTGACTAAGCCAACCTGCCTTGTAAGCATATTGGTTTCTTTCTTACCACAGTCAGTTGAACTCTAGGATGGAATCAGTTTCCTTACTACTCAAGTTTTCTCCAAAAACATTAGATGTGCCTACTTCCTAGGAATATTTTATTCTAATGAAATGATCCAGCAGAGAAGAGAACATCAGTTGTTAACCTAGGTTCATGTATGTACAAGAAAACCACATGATTTATTGGGTGGATCTGATTTCCAGGTGACAAAAATCAGATGCTACCAGAAAGTCAATGTTTACCATATAAATCCACTTATTTCTATTTTGAATATATCCTCTTAAACTGGGAGTCCATGCCAGGCAGTGGTGGTGCACGCCTTTAATCCCAGCACTTGGGAGGCAGAGGCAGGTGGATTTCTGAATTCGAGGCCAGCCTGGTCTATAGAGTGAGTTCCAGGACAGCCAGGGAAACACAGAGAAACCCTGTCTTGGGAAAAAAAAAAAAACTGGGAGGCCATCACTGAAACTGTGAGGTATGGATCAGGATGGGTGGGGCAGGATGCAGTGCTCATTCATCTATGTTTCCTGCTGAACATTAGTATGGCTCTTTCAGTCCTGTGCAGTTACAATGTCTCACAGTCCCTAGAACCTCTGTCTCCCAGAAACCCTGCTGCTTGTAACAGAACTAACTCCAAGGATCATGCAGCCTGGTCCTACAAGGCACAGGTGAACTGGCATTCACTCTGGCCCACGCTCATGTGTGTGCACAGGCTTCCATTTCTCTCTCTTCCATAGTCCTGCTTCAGCCAGGACACTTGAATATACTTCCTAGATCTTTCTGTGTCTCCTTCTCCAAACATTCTCAGATCCCTGGGAATTTGGAAGAGATCACCAGAAAGATACACAAGCAGTCTCTGGGTTCTAGATGATAGTTTTCCTCTCCACAAAATGGTGAGAACAAAGTCAACACCTCCTCAAAAGACAGGAATGGGAATATATATGTGTGTGTTCAAGATGGTGTGTGTGTGTGTGTGTGTGTGTGTGTAGGTAGGTAGCCTTGGCTGTTCTGGAACTAGCTTTTTAGACCAGACCAGCCTCAGACTCACAGAGATCTGCCTGCCTTTGCTGGGATTAAAGGTGTGTGCCACCACTGTCTAGCCAGGTCACACATATCTTATGAGCATTCTCCTGTATACTTTAAGTCATCTCAAAATTGCAAAGACCCAATACTGTGTAAGTGCTAAGGAAGTAGTTATTCTTTCTGGTTTAGGGAATAACATGTTTGGTGCAGTGTTTGGGTTTTGGTGTTTTTTGGTTTGTTTGTTTTTGTTTTGTTTTTTTTTTACCAGTATTTTCCTTCCATGGCTAGTTAATGCAGAGCCTTCAGAAACCATGAGCCAACTACATCTCAATATTCTATTGCACCACATTAATTTAGCCATCTTGTAATTAAACACTGGGTGCTCCCAATAAAAATAAGTATATAGGTTCCTAAAGACTGTGCCTAATCTATACTTCTAATGAAAATTGAGAGTGAAGAATTATGATCTGTAGCTCTGTCTTTTGAAATCATTTCCCTGTATGGCTACAAGGGTTTTAAAGATTATCAGGATGACAGTGGGTGTAGAAAGTTCTTCTAGAACACTCCTCTGCAATAGAATCATTAGTGATGGAACTGTCCTATCTGGTACTATAGCTGCTGGTCTCCTGTGGCTTCTGAGTACTTGAAATGTAGCCAGTGTGAATGAAGAACTAAAACTTCTATTTTGTCTTATTTTAATTAATTGGGATTTGAACTCAAGTAGCTGTACATCATTAATGGACGTCCTATCAGACAGCTAAGTGGAAGACAAAAGTTTCCTTTAGTATGCCAACTCCTGGGGAGCAAAAACACATCTACCTGCTCCCTGTTGTAGCTTCCGCAGCACAAGCTGTGTCAGGCATAAAATAACAACTCAGAAAATCTCCAGCACATGATTAAACACCCTGAAGCAAGACTCAGAGAAAAGCAATGTTGTTAACTGCATTTAATAATCAAACAAACAAGGAGATTTCCATGAACAGACACATGGAACGAGAGAAGTCAAAGTGCCGGGAAAGGAAAGTAGCTGAGTAGTCATAAAGAAACTGCTAACTGGCATTCAATTAAAAAGGGTGATTATGATTCATAACACATGCATGCATAAGGCGAAGAGTTAAGGGGAGAAACGTACCCTGAAAGGGAATCCAAGAGTTGATAACAACATGAGACTTAGCTGAGTATGTTTTTATAGAAAACTACAGCCAGGTTCAAGGAATATGTCATTGACAAAGCTATCATTTTAATATATACACAGAGATTAGTTGTTCGCACATCTATAAAGAAGTGGGAGAAAAGGGATGGGGTCCTTCCTCGTGAGAGCACAGAGAAAGGAAGAGAGGGTTGTGTGAGCCTAGCAGCAGACCAGAATGGGCCCCGGAGAGTCCCCCTGCTCTGAGCTGTGCCACACCAGAGGTAACTGCTATAACCACAGCCCTTTCCAAATGCACAGTGTTCTGACCAAACACAGTAAGGCAGATGGTTGATGCCCACTGAAAGCAGAGCCAAGGACACTCATTTTGATTATTTTAACCGATCTGTATTAACAGCAGCCAAAAAAACATCTGCATACAGGTTAACAATTAGCAGATCATTCCAGCAAAGCACCTACATTAATTGTTTGTCCTGAAGGCTGTGTGGAAGGAAAGAAGGGACGTGCCAAGGATTTTGGAAGACAGTTTCCCCTAAGCAAATAGCTTCCTGCAGCTAGATTTTAGACCACATCTGTCAAGGGATGTTTAACTGAAATCCGCTTGGCTTTTGGCCAAATATTTGGTCTCTGGACTATCTGGCCCATGGTTCAAAAGGAGTTCTGTTTAGAAGACCCCAGCAGTTTCGGGTCAAATATGGGATTTTGAATTTTGAGTCTTTGTCTTAGTGGCTTTGTCAGTTCTGGTGGAAAACTATTTCTTGATCTGGGCTGTAGTGACACTGGACATATATGCTCTATTGGTCCTTCTATGTGGACAATAAATCTCACCATCTACTACAGGAGAGAACACAGGGAACATCCTACTACCCTAGTTTGAATGGGTTCATTCACTGATACTGAACACTTCCGTGTATCAGGCTCTTTGCCAGAAGCTAGGGTTAAAAAAAAAAAAAAAAAAAAGAGTTTACTTCATTGCCTTTGAAGAACAGTTAATGGGAGGGTTGGCACATCAACAGAACATTACAAATTAATGGGATTTATTTCTATAGAGGTGACTTATAAGGAATTCACTCACAAGAGAGAGGAGTACAGTTTAATTTAGCAGTAGCTCAGGAAACCACAAAAAAGCAAAGAAAGCAATGGGCGGTCGGAGGCATTTGCCTGGTGAGAAGACTTAAGCAGGATTGTGAATGGAATTAGGAGTTTTTCAGACATATAAGCATTCTAATGAGAGGTCGATCATGTCCAAAGTCAGAGACAGATGAGAAAGCATGTCAGGTGCTAGCAGATGGGACTGGAAAGAGCAAGGACAAGAGATGTCCTTCCTCTGCCAGCCAGGAACTAATCCCCAGGTTAGTTCCACATACAAGGCACTCCCAGGTCACCTGAGCCTGCCTTGGTTTGACATGTTGTTTTCAGCTGGCTTTTTATGGGGCCTCTGACTGCACTATCTGAGTTTTTAGGGGAGGAGCTGGGACCAGTAGCTGTGTCCATCTCTTCTAGTTCTTGGAAGAATGAATGAGGAAGAGGTTAGAAAGACAGATTGTTAGTAAACATGTTACATGCCAAACTAAGAAAGTTGGAGTTTTTCCCAGTTCATCTTATGTGGAGCCTCTTTCTAAGTGAGATCTCTAACTTAGGAAACCCAAAGATGTATGTGGGGGGGGGGGGGAGAGGAGAGAGAGAGAAAGGTGGAGGGTGGGAACAGAGAGACCATGGCTAGAAAATATACCACTCCCATGCTCACTTCAGAGAAACCATGGAAGGCAGAAAAATGTTCTTTGTTCTAAATCTTCTCTAACCAAGGAACAGCAAGCTTCCCTTCAGAGAACCAGGATCCCCTGACCAGGTTAAACCTGCAGACTCATCTCCCCTTAGTGTAATGTATTTGTGTGTTTAGTCTTAACTCTCCAAATAGCTGAAATCAGCATCCAGAAAGGGGGAGCTGGAAGCAGGACAGGAAACGCTGCAGCAGATGGCTCCCCCTGGGTTGAAGGAGGCTTTGAGCAGCCAGAGGGCAGCATGAGGCAACTGTGTGACTGCAGGGCAGGGAGCAGGGCCCAGGCATGGTATGGTAAAAGGACTGCGCCTACATGGTGGTTTTGCCAAGCACCTTGGTAGACATCCCGTTTTCTCCAAACACCATCCTTATGCTGCCTGCTCTATGTTGCTAATGCCTGTTTTAAGTATCAGGATTACTTGAAGCTCCAAAGCCCTAGACTCCCATTACCCCCACAGACAGGCATTGCCAGTTCAATCTGTGTTCTTCATCCCACATTCTACTTCCTCTCATTTGGCCCTTCGGAAGTATACAAGGAGAGGGGAGGAAGAAGAACCAATATATACATGTATCTTCCCCCTTCTCTGTTCCTCTCCATCCCTCTCCTCCTCCCCTCTGCCTCCCTCCTCACCTTTCGTTTTTTCATTCTTCCTGCATCCTTTGCCAGTCTACAAATACATCTGACATGTATTGCACAAGAAGCTTGGAGGTCAAAAAAAAGGTTTTGGGACAGCCACAAGAAACTGAAATGCACCCAAAGAGGCTTTCTTGTGACCACAGAAAAAATCTCCCAGGACCTGGGATGATAGGATAATCTCTAGTATGTTCAAGGCTGTGAGTTTGATCCCCAACACTGCCAAATAATGCTGACGATGATGATGATGATGACGACAACGATGATGATGACCTCCCAAAGTTCAAATCCATTACATTGATCCTCAACCAAGGACAATGTCACTACTCACCCTTTCCCAGAAAGGGGATATCTGATCTTAGAATTTTTTGTTTTATTTTATTTTTTAAAACTTTTTATTGAGTTCATTCTTTGACAATTTCATCCATTCATAGTGTTCATTCTGATTATAACCCCATCTCCTACCTCTTACTTTTCTATGCTCCCCCTGAGAAATCCCCTTCAAATTAATGACTTTGTCATTGTTGTTGTTGTGACCCACTATGTTTAAGCAGGATTGTCTGTGTGGCTGAGTTTGGAACTATCTACTAGAGTCTGGTAGACCATTCAGTAATTATACAACTAAAGACAATGACTATGCCTTACCCAGAATTCATCAGTAGTAGACAATAGTTCAGTATCAAGGAGTGTAGCCCTATAAGCTCCACCCACCATCCATGGTTAGACTGTTAATAGGTCCACTCTTAGGTAGGTCTATTACAGACAGCTGCCACGAGGTCCTGACTGCATTGGTTGCACAACTTCGTTCCACACAGAGGGCCTCTCCTTATCTTCCTTTTTTTTTTTCTGTTTCCCTCGCTCATGCTATTTCCTAAGCCTTAAAGATGGTGCTATGAATGTCGTATTTAGGAGTGAGCACTCAAATGTCACTTATTCTCAGCACCTTGAGCAGCTAGGTGTCTCTGGAGTAGCATTTGTCTATGGGTATAAACATAAATATTTTAAAGGCAGCATGGCACGATGATGATTTAGCCCAAAACAAAAACCACCACCACAACAAAAACATTAAGTTCACCTCTGGGGCCTAAGACCTCTTCAGCAATAGACATAAAATCCAGAAAGAAAGGGGTTAGCCCCACAACAGTTGTGCCACCACAGCCCCAGTGGCACGTTGCCTAATTTTGCCTAACCACTTGCCTACCAGCACCATTTCACCTGACTGCTATTTACAACCCCTGGATAAGCCCATTGATGCCTTTTCTTTACCAGAAACCTATCAATGCTAGCCAGCAGGGAGGACTCCTCCAGCTCAGTTCCAGCTTGGTTTCTCTATATCTTGCAACTGAAGTGTATATTTTCTTATCAACTCTTTCTGGTGGCAAAAGAGAAAAGTGACAAGGGCTTTTATTGTTTTGAGGACCTTTGATGCCTCCTTGACCAACAACTCATAGGAAGTATCTCACACGCGCCACTAGGGATTTTGTTTAGTGACCCTGTGGCTTCTAGGAACAGCATTTTTCAGACATGCAGAATCTCCCTTCTAACTCTCTCTTGTTCCTATGTTTTTGATTGGCATTAAAGGCAGTACATTTCCACATGGATTTTTAGCTCCTCTTCCCTCTTGCCCCATTTCTACCATACCCCTACATCCAACCCTGCTTAAATTTTCCGCCACCACCAGCATGTCCCCTCTCTGGTTTCATATTGCCTATACTATATATCTCCCCCCCCCCATTAAGGTATCCCCTACCCCAGTGGCCTTCTCTGGTGCCCTTACTTCTATAGGTACTCCAGGTTAAGCACAAAAAAAAGATCTGAAGTTGGGACCCACATCTGAGAGAAACCATGTGGTATTTTTCTTTCTGAGCCTGGGTTACTTCACTTGGTATAGTTTTTTTCTAGTTTTATCCACTTACCTAATAATTTCATAACTTCATTTTTTCTTCACAGCAGAATAAAACTCCATTGTGTATGTGCTACATTTTCACTATCCAACCATCAGTTCATTGATATCCAGGCTTATGCCGTTTCCTAACCGTTGTGAATAGAGCAGTTATGAACTTGGACAAGCGAGTTTCACAGAAGCAGGATGTGGCACCTTTAGATGTATGCACAGGAGTTGTATATCTGACCGAATGGGAGTTTGATGTCTCCGTTCCATGACTTCATATCACATGATATGCTTTCCATAGTGCCTGCAACAGTTTATGCTCTAGGAGTATTTGGATTGTCATAAGTTGGAGAGTGGTGCTAGATCTAGAAGTGGAGGCCAGGGATGCTGAGCATCCTCCGGTGGCTCAGACAGAATCGCCCCATCCTCCATGCTAACCAGTACTGAGACTGAGAACACTCTGGCCTACCAGCATCCAAAGTTCAACTCCCAGTCACTACTTCATAAAGGGAAAGACCACAGTGCATTTGCCTCATCATCTGGGAAGTCCTAAAAGGAAATTCTAAAAGGGCCCCAAAGCCTAAGAAACTGAAACTGGGCCTGGAGAGTTCTGTGTCTCCATTGTCACCCTTCTTGCAATACTTTGGACCATCTCTCTCTCTATGCTTGGCTGAGTTAGGAGATCACATAGAGATGGTATCTGGATAGCCAAAGGATGAACTGCTCTTGGAAAATCACAGAAGGTCTCATCTCCTGGTTTCTGGCATCCATTTTGATAAAAATAAATCCAGATATCATCATTTATACAATTGAGAAGAGCCTGGGATCCCTAGCCTATAAGTCAGAAGCCACGAGCATTTAGTCAAGCTAGACGAAATCACCTTTAATGTTTCTTTTCCTGATTTTGTGAGGGACCTCAGTCAGTTTGCATGCATGGTGGGAAAGCACTATGATTTACTAGTAAAGAAAGTGATAGAATGATCTCCAGAATCCTACTGGAATCGGGGATCCCAGCTCTCTCAACTCAGTGCTTCACTTGGGATGAAACATGAAAGAGGACCACACCACTTTGATTGGGCTCAGTAGTTATAGTTACTAGTTAATGCCAGCCAACCAAACTTGAAACAGTTCTTTTTTGTAAGATTTATTTATTTTATATATATGAGGACACTGTAGCTATCTTCAGGCACACCAGAAGAGGGCATTGGATCCCATTACAGATGGTTGTGAGCCACCATGTGGTTGCTGGGAACTGAACTCAGGACCTCTGGAAGAGCAGTCAGTGCTCTTAACCACTGAGCCATCTCACCAGGCCCTGAAACAGTTCTTAAACACAGAGCAGTGACTTGCCTGAGCAGCCCATGGGGACTCAGCTTCCCAAAAGCACAGTTCTGAAGCAAAGAGGTGAGACTGTCAAGTGCCCTTTTTAATATTCTGAACGAGGGCGTCAGAAGTAAAATGCCACTGTGAACTGAATGGTTACAGTACTGCACAGGAAGGCCAGTTGCTGACAAGCACTTCAAAGTCACTTGTGCCACCTGAGGAACATAATGTTCACCTTCAGAAGGAACGCTGTATGATGCATGCAGTTCTATTATGCAGGAAGTAATTGAATACACAGGGCAGGGGACTCCTCTACTAAGCAGGGCAAGCACTAAAAGACTGGGTTCTTTTCAGTAGATTTAAGATTACAAACCCTAGCAAGTATCAAAAAAAATCTTGCTGCCTTTTGCCAAGTGGACAGCAGTTATATTTAATCAGATTGTACTGACTTTCTAAATTCCCCTGTTCTCCATTTGTGTGACAAAGACAGGGTCAGGGGCTCTGTGGGTTTCTTCTAGCCTGACTAAGGAAAGGGAAAGTCAATTAGCATTTGTGGAGTCCCTAATGCAGAAGCTGGCACCAGAACAGGCCGATGACAAATTGCAACTCCCTACTCCTAAGAACAGCTGATGGATGTAAAGAGAAATAAAGAACTGGCCAAGGCACACAGCAGGGGCTGAACCAGACCTAATGCCGGAGTCTGTGTTCTTACCTTCTACATGACAGCAGAAGACTGATTCTGATTCCAGAGCTCTTCTCTTTGCCCTGAACCTCTCTGCAGACCTGGGGCTTATCATGCACTCATTTACTTGGTAATCATTTACTAAGTACCCTGCTCAACACTAGAAATGGAAAAATCACAACAGTTTTCTGACCATTCTGAAAGTGCATAGTGACGTAATGCCAACTGTTAAGAGGGTGGAGAATCTCCCAGAAGCCAGTGGCTTCATAAAGGTTGGTTCCAATCATGTCCAATGGAGGGACATCCTTTTGCCTAGTGGATGATAGTTATGACTCTAGACTAGTGACACTTAGGAACCCTCTTCATGGATGACTTAGACACTCTAACATGGGGGATGAGGGGAGAAGAACCATATTGTATCTCCCTAGTGTGATCTCAGCTGTCTTTATGAGGATGTACAATAGCATCCGCCATCAAAACAGTAAATACCCTGGCAATGTCAACAAGAATGTAGTATTTACAAAGGAAATAACTGGGAATGGGGCAGATATGTAAAGCTGAGAAGAGACAACTAAAGAGTGTGCCCTGGGATGCAGGCCACACTACACTGCATACAACACACTTAGGGAATGGACTTTACAGAAAGCTTTGCCATTAGAAGGCATAGTAGTTAGTATATATGACAGGTACAGGATGGGTGGAGAACCAGGCTATAAACACTTTGCTCTTATGTAATGGAGATAGTCAGAACAGAACTAGATGTGACTGCTGACAGAACCAGATGTGACCTTCAGCATGTTTGTCGTGTTTCAGTTGTGTTTGGGTCTGCCTTGGCTCTCCCTCACAGCAATGCTGACAAGATGAGAGCATTCCTTGCTGAGTGAATCTGATGAGCTCATAAAGCAATATGGATTAAACCAAAATCCATATTGATGTCAAAGTGTGTTGCATTTAAAGAGAAACAATAGGAAGTAACAGTGTTGATAGTGCACAGATATGCCAGGTTAATAAAAATGCTACCCAAAGGCAAAAGTCTGAGAAAAGAACAAAAGACACAAGAGCAAGCTATGCAGGGACGCTACACAGGCGATAACCTTGAAAGGGTGAAGGGGGTCCTTACAGAGTTGAGTCCTGAAAAGCCAAACTTTGCAAAGCTGCTGTTTCTTCCAGCAGGGAAGCCAGCTCCAGACAGATGTGAGAGCCTTGACTCATCCAAACTGTGGGGTACTTCTACTCCATGTGTTCTTAGTTTAAAACAAGTAAGCCAAAACAAGCTTCAAATAGCATGTTTCTCTCTTGAAGACAAGTTAGAACCAATGCCTTAGGATACTATTCATCACACACACACACACAAAAGTCACGATAGTTTCTGCCATGTGTCTGTTTTCCAGCCAGTCTGAGCATCATTCTGGGCAGCTGACCCAATTACTCATCTGTTCATGGGTCCAGTAGTTCTGTGCTGGGTGCTGGTGATACATGAAGCTGATGAAGCCACTGCTGCCGCCTCCTCCTCCTCCTCCTCCTCCTCCTCCTCCTCCTCCTCCTCCTCCTCCTCCTCTTCCTCCTCCTCCTCCTCTTCCTCCTCCTCCTCTTCCTCTTCTTCTTCCTCCTCTTCCTCTTCCTCCTCTGACTCACAGCCTAGTGGAGGTATCAGAAAGTAAACCTAGAAACACAAAGATAAGAACATAAGCCTGGGCAGGAGAGATGGCTCAGTGGTTAAAAGCATCAGCTACTCTTCTACAAGACCTAGGTTTGATTCCCAGCATCCACATAGTGGTTCACAACTGTAACTCCTGTTCCAGGGAACCTGACACCCCATTATGTACTCAGTGGGCATCAAGCACATATAGGATGCATAGATATTTACACAAGCAAAGAATCCTTATATGTAAGATGAAAAAAGGGGACATAAGCTTGAGCTCTATAATAAAAATGGAACGCATTGAAACCTTTAAAAAGAAAATGAGTTAGCGTCTCAGGGGAAGCTCTCTGAAAAAATGGCTTGCTTCTCAGCCAAGCTATGTAAAATGCACAGATGCCTGTTGAAGAACCTGGGAAGGTAAAACTATTTGTGCAAAGGTCCTGAGGCAGGAAAGACAATGAGGCCTGCTGGCTTGATTTTAAAAAAAAAAAAAAAAACAAGGTAGGAGGTAAACTGCTGGTGAGGAGAAAATAAAACCAAATAAAACTAAAGAGGCAGACAAGACTAAGTTCCTTGGGCCTTTCAAGCCACATAAGCATTTGAACTCAATCCTTTGTCCAATATAAGACCTAGAAATGCTTCAATTCTTCCCCCAACTCTTCCATAAGGGTCCCCGATCTCCATCCAAAGTTTGGCTGTGGGTATCTGCCTCTGTCTCAGTCAGCTGCTGGGTGGAGCCCCTCAGAGGACAGCCATGCTAGACTTCTGTCTGTAAGCATAACAGAGTATCATTAATAGTGTCAGGGATTGGTGCTTGCTCATGGGATGGGTCTCAAGTTGGGCCCATTATTGGTTGGCTCTTCCTTCAGTCTTTGCTCCATCTTTGCCCCTGCATGTCTTTTAGACAGGACAAATTTTGGGTTGAAAGTTTTATGGGTGGGTTGGTGTCCTTAACCCTTCACTGAGGGTCCTGCTGAGGATAGGAAGTCTGACAGTGTCAACTAACCTGGAACCCTGTGAGTTCTCAGAGACTGAGCTACCAACCAAAAAGCATACATGGGCTGGTCCAAGGCCCCCGATGTATATGTAGCAGAGGGCTGCCTTGTCTGGCCCCAGTGGGAAAGGATTCGCCTGATCCTGTAGAGACTTGATGCTCCAGGGTAAGTGGATACCCAGGGGAGCCCTACCCTCTCAGAGTCAAAAGGGAAGGAGGATGAGGAAGGGAGAGGGGTAGACCAAGAGGGTACAGTGTTTAGGATGTAAATAAATTTAAAAAAGAAACAAAAAACAAATAAATGAACAAAAACCTAGAAATGGTTTTGGGTAAGAATGGAGTTGATGTAGATATTGGTGAGAGTGATAGTGATGGTGACTTGAGTACCTGTGTGTGTTTGTGTGTGTGCACGTGTGTGTGTGTGTGTGTGTGCGCGCGCGCGCGCGCGCGTGCGTGCATTCATGCATGCATGCATCTGTGCATGTGTGTATGATATGAATTACATGATTTGACCTTCACTTTAGCATTGATACAAAGGTTGCCAGTACATTTGATGAACCAACAATCCTGTAGATTAGTAGCCAGCAAATTTAATTTGTAGTTCAGCTTTGTCCTAAGGAGCAGGCCATCTGAACCTAGCCAAGTACCTCCCTGTAAAATGAAGTGACTAGACTCGACTTTGCCCTTGGTGGCCTTGACTTAAGCAACATTATCTCTACATTTGGGAGATTTTGTCTTAGAAATTGTGGCGTGTTTTTTCTTGCCAGTCCTTAGAGGGATAAGATCTAACAGTCAAGCCTTGTTCTCTGTCTACAGGTTTTTAGTATCCCAGAAAATGTCCATGTGGATAAAAACCTGGTTATAATTATCTGTACCTAACTCCTTCTTTAAATATGATTTAAATATATTCCTTATTTAAATATATTCACACAATATTTTTGCATGTTTTTTACAAGTCGTGTATTTTTTCCAATCATGAAACCACCATGAAAATTGAGGGAGATGCCATTTTGTTTGCTGTGGAATTTTCTCGAGGGTGGTTTGTTATCCTGGAAAACCTACTTTCTCATGACAAAGCACTCACTGTATTTGGGCCTTACCTCCATCTACATTTGTGTCTGTCCCATTCCTGGAAATCCACTCTGTAATGGAAGCCCAGCTGCCTCGTAGTAGATTTTACAATACCTATGTGTGAACATTTATAAGTTCTGATGTTGGGTATGTTATTCCTTGTGTTCATTTATATGAAATGACAGTTGATTTTTCCATGGTTATGTATACAGGTAAAATACACCACATACAAACTTTATCTTAGAATAAAGGAGGTCCTAGAAACTATTATTATGAAAAGGAGATGTTAGGTCCGATGAGATTAAAAGCAACTAAACACACTTGTTCAGTGTCCAGAATGATGCTATTTTAGGGATTTAGCCATTTACTATCTTCAGGTCAGTTCTTGTTTACCTTAGCATGTGAGAATTCTGATGTGGAAATTACGTTTTGTTAAATGATGCAATGTTACTAAAGGTAACATCATTGGTGAAGGGCTAAGGGTGTGTCTCGAGGGTAGAGTCCTTTGCTTAGCCTGTGCCCAAGAAATAAATGTCACTAGTATGAAGCTAGTCATGATGATACAAACCTATAATCCCAGCACTTGGGAGATAGACACAAGACATCAGGAGTTCAAAGTTACCCTTAGCTACACAGTGAGTTTGAGGCTACATGACATCCTAGCTCAAAAAAGTAGGAATACAGGAGAGAAGGCTCAGCAGTTAAGAGTATTTGTTGCTCTTGAAGAGGTGATTTGTGATGAAAGTGTGAGTTTTGCAGTAATTATAGCTAAGGGTAACAAAAATAACAACAGCATAATAGCAATAAAATATCAATTTCCAGAGCTGAAAATATATAACTCCGTGACAGAGTGCTTGCCTAGCATCTAGGAGGCCCTAGGACTAATTCCCAACTATAAACACACAGTACATATGATTAAAAGAGGGGTGTGTGTGTGTGTGAGTGTGTGTGAGTGTGTGTGTGCGTGTGTGTGTGTGTGCGTGTGTGTGTGCGTGTGTGTGTGTGTGCATCCCCATGTCATGGTGCACATGTAGAATTCAAAGAAAACCTTTTATGAGTTGATTCTCTGGATGCCAGGGCTGGAGACCAGATAATCAGGTGTGGCAGCAAGCATCTTTACCCACTGAGCCATCTCACCAGCCATAATAGCAATCTTTACATACCAAGCAAGTACTGCCCCCACATTTATGAATGCTAATTCATTTAATTCCCAAGAGGAGGTTATGAGATAGGGTTATTGAACCTATTTTTAATGAGTTAAGAAGTGGAAGCACAGAGAATATCACTGTATTTGTTGAACCCTAGGAAATGAGGAAATGGCCAATTTTGTTATTCAATAGTGACCTGTGTCAGAAAAACTCAATGGTTCATCTTTACCTAATCAGTAATGTAACTAAGACACACAGCTATCTGAAGGACAGAGCTGGGTCAATGTCTGGGCTGAGAGTCTCCAAGCTCCAGAGCAGTGGTTCTCAATCTATGATATGTGACCCTCACTGCAATCACATATCAGATATCCTGCCTATTAGATATTTACATTACAATTCTTACCAGTAGCAAAATTACCATTATGAAGTAGCAGCTGAATAATTTTATGGTTGGGGTCACCACTGTTAACTGGACTTTTGGCTACTTTGTGGGGTCTTTTTTTCCTCCACCCTTTCCCACCCTCCTCTTCCCTTTCAACCCCCTAACACTAAGTAGGGGAGGAAAGAGGATAGAGAGAAAAGGGGTAACAATGTCATCAGACTACTTCCTGATGGTTAGGGGCATCGAGTTCCTTGGGGGCAAGTTTGATCTTTGCAGTCAGGACCTCTGTGCATAATGACTTGACAAATGGCACCAAACTGCATTCCAGTCACCAGCTGCCCAAACTGCCCCTTCTGTAGGGCTCTAGCATTTATGTACCCTCTGAAAAGTCCCCAGCATTCCTAATGTCACACATTTGCAGAAACTGTCTGCAGCTGGCAAAATCACGCCCCTGTTAGAGCAGGAGGCAAATTGTAGTCAGCTGCTGTGGACAATCTGAAGCAGCCTCATATCCCACACCTGGGATTAAATTGAAAACTCATTCTTATATTTCTGTTTTTAAAGAAACCAAAATTCTCACTACACACCACAACTTAAGGATCTGTGTTAAAGGATTGCAGCATTAGAAAAGTCGAGAAGCACTGCTCTCGAGCCTCTCACAGAAAGGGCCAGTATTTATTCAGTATTTGCTATATTCTAGACACTGTGGTTAGAACTTTTCACGTAGCTCTGATTATGAACCACAGACAGCTGAAGAAACAGTCCCAGAGAGCTTATATGTCCTGCTACAGGACAGCTTATGAATGACAGTGCTGTAGGGTCGGAGGCATGCCTCCTGTTCCCAGGGCCTTGATCCTGGATTCTCTATCCCCTTTGTGTTTGGGGCTGTAACAACATTCAGACTGAGAATCGATGGACAGTCTGGGTAGGAGAGGTTTTTCCCACCACACTTTCAATCTGGTGGGGCTCACAGAAGGGAAACACATTTACTCACCAGCTCAAAGAGGCTGATAAAAAGAGGTGGAAGGGGAAGTTTATTTCATAATGTGAGCAAATGGGAGTAAGGAAATGCATGAGGGAGATAAAAGAAAATGGAATAGTGTGAGACTGACCAGTTGGGAGATAGACTATAAAAGCTATGTCCATGCTCCTAATATGGAGATACTTGGAAGTGAGCATTACGTTTGAAATTTTCTCTTTCCCCTATTCTTGAATGGTTTTCTAGTCAGCCAGTGGATATTATGTGATTGGCTCTGCTTTCTGTAGGTGTCATGTCATAATGTACCCGTATCCAATTGACTTGATTTATACCAAGAGGCGCTCCAAGAAAGGAAAAGGTAGATGAATGTTGCTCTGCAGAGAATGTACATTTTGGAATATCATTTAATAATGTGACCTAAAACTAATTTACTAATTCCATCAGGTAAATCTAAGTGAGCCATAAGTCTGGATTATACAATTTTATTTTTAAGTAAGGCTCCATTATTTTGACATGCATACAACAACTGAAATTAGCCTCCCTACAGACTGTGAAGCAAGTTCTGTACAGAGTCCTAGAATCCAAAGTAGCTCCAATTTTGAGCCAAAAGTAGTTCAGACCACCAAATGCACACAAGAACGGAAAGATTCTGCAGTGTGTCTCTTTAAATCTAAAAATAGGACAGATTAACTTCCATGTCCCTTGCCCATAGGTCAGTATTCTGAGTCAGTTCATGGAGACGGGAGAAGACAGACCTAAACAAGGCTGTCTGTGTATGTGTGCATAATTTTATATGTGGCCTATATGTAAATTAATTAAATGAAAGAACACAGCAATGAAGATCTTACGGATACTGCTCTGTGCATTTGACCTTACATACCTGCCATCAATAGAAGCATTCTCTGTGGACCCATCTCCTGGATTCTGAAGCCATAGACATAACTGTGAGCATCTTGCTTTCTCAGATGCTGATACATAGACTTCACTGTTTGACGTTCCTACACGCAGCATCGCTGGTTCTATTATAATCTGAAGCAGTTGGAGCAGCACATATCCATGACAACCATGGATGGAACCAGTCCCTTCAATCACCTACTAACATAAAATAATAGACTATTCTGCATGACGGACAGCAAAATAAGATTTGTGCTTTGTTCGCTGCTTACATAAGCCTTATTATAGCTGGCCCTTAACCTCTCAGTCGAGTCCCTACTGCAATTCCATCCTGCTGAGTGAAGCTGTCAGTCAAGGTGTCTGCAAACAGCTATGACTGGCCAGAACGCCTGTTCTTGTACCTGTCTGCAGCACCCAGTGAAATAAAGAGCTCAGTGTTCCCTTGGATCAGAGACAGGTCTTGGGATAAACACCTAAGGAGGTCCGACTTAGAGCCTTCAAGTCTGTATACTACATAGCCTTATCTAATACAACAAACACTTCAAAGTCTACACTTGTAGAGCATCTCTCTGATGGGACATAAGGACAGAACACTAGAAAAGTCAGGATGCAGAGAGCAGCACATCACTCCACCCTCCCTTAAAATGACCCTCAAGGTCCTACCTCATGGTCCTCAGTGGCCAGGCACTGTGGCATATACCTTTAATTCCAACACTCGGGAGACAGAGGCAGGTAGGTCTTTGTGAATTCAAGGCCAGCCTGGTCTACATAGAGAGTTTCAGGTTAGCCATGGCTACATAGCAAAATTCCCACCTTAAAAAAAAAAAAATCCTCACTATTAGAAGTAGTGTGGTGTGGTGGCTAAAATGTTAAAATAATAGTGGTCACCCTTGCCTATAATCCCAGTAATAAGGAAACTGAGAAAAGAGAATTTTAAGCTCATGGCCAGCCTGTGATACAGCCCTGTGGTAGTGGGGTTTGCTTGGTTAGTTGGTTGGTTGGGTTTGGTTTGGTTTAGTTTGTTTTGGTTTGGTTTGGTTTAAAGATGATAGAAACATAGGTCTGAATTCAGGCCTTTTAGCTGTGTATCATTAGACAAATTACTTCATTTTTTTGCCTCAGTTTATTCATCTCTAAAATGGGTGTGATAATAGTGCATGTTTTTAGTCGAAATTTATAAAACATACAAAACAATTCCTGGAACAGAACAAGTGCTTAATTAGTGTTGGTAAAGTCAAACTATTTTTTAAATTAAGTGAATGGGTAAGAACTTCTAGAGTGTTCCTTGATAGACTTAGTCCCAAGGTCATGATACCTTTATAGAAATGTGTCAGTTGCTGTGGCGATTGAATGAGGAACAGATGAGAAAGCACCTGACCCAGAACCTGCTGAGCTCTTCCGCTGTAAAAACAAAAGCTTGCTAGACCTTCACAGGGCTTTCTGTGAGTGAGTTTGAAACATGTTTTGTCAGACACATATCAACCCTATTCCTTGAAAAGTTATAGAAAACAGCTTGTCCACTGGCCTTGTACCTGTGCAAGTTAGCAGATCCCATCACAGCCCAGATAGTTTCCACTGTCACTTCACTGGACATTGGTTTTATGTCGCCTTCTATGGAACTCGATCTCTCTTTTTTTAAACTTTTTATTGATTCTTTGTGAATTTCACATCATGCACCCCAGTTCCACTGCTTTCCCAGTCCCCTCAATAGCTGTCTTTCACTCTTGCAAACTCCCCCCAAAATAAAACACACACACACACACACACACACACACACACACACACACACACACATAAACAAGCAAAAAGACAAAGCATAGAAAAACTCTCATGGTGGAAGCTGCTGTGTGCCCCACAGTCTATCTCTCTGTCCACACATCTTCACTTGCAAAAGTCCAATGCAATGAACAATTGTATTATAATGAGTCATTGGTCAGGTTTGAGGTCTCTGGCTTCTGTGACACCATCAATATTGGATCCTCACTGGGACTCCTGGCTATTCTGTTGTTGCCTTGTGTCATGGAGATCCTGCAGCTTTGGATTTGTGGAACTGGCTCTTTTACACATCCTAACAGATCACAGATGATACAGATTTTTGGGGTGGGCCAACTCAGAGCCCTGAGTCTGAGCCTAGGTGGTAACTGAGCTGGTCTGCCTGCTGGCTCTCCTGTATCCATACCACCAGGGTGAGCTCTCCAGCACTGCTCCAGATAAGCCACTCAGAGCCTCCATGGCACGAAGCAATGTTAGGTCTCCTACTCTTATGCCCTTGGGGATGGCTCATTCACACCCAAACCTCCAGAGCCAGCTCTACTGAGCCTCCCAGTCAAGCCAAGGAGCTTACTCCCCAAAGTGCTGCAGCCTGTGAGGGGCTGGGTCAGCTCTCCCACTCTCATACCCTTGGTACTGACTTACCAATGCCTTTGCCATCGGGGTCAGCTCCACTACATTATCCAGGTGAGATGCAGGGCCTACTCTCCCAAGTGCTGCAGATAGTGAGGGTGTAAGGCTAGCTCACCTACTCTCATGACCCCAGAGCCAGTTCTCCCAACTGCCACAGGCAGGAAGAGAGCATAATGCCTGAACCCATGCCACCTCAAGGCAGATGAGTGTTGGAGTCACTCTCCCATGCTCTCTCCCTCTGGGCTGGCTGACCTGAGCCGCCATCATCAGAATCAGCTCTGTTGTGCTATTCAAGTGAGGTATGGGATCCATTCATCCAAGTGCTGCAGCTGGTGAGGGGCAGGGCTAGCTCTCATGAGCTCAAGACTGCTGGAGGTGGGGAAGGGGTGGAATTCCATCTTACTTGGAGTTCTAACTGTAGTCATGCATGCACAAGGTTCCTCTACATCCTGTCGGTGAACTTGACTTGTTTTAGCTCCTCTTTCTTTGTGTGTGTCTCCCCAGTCTCTGCTGCATGTGTTTGCATTGCATGTGTTTATATGATCACTGGGAAACCAGCACAGAACCTGAGCATTCACTACCCTCCTTTTACTAAATGCGTGTACAAGTCTGCACTCCTCAAGTCTGGTTCTTTGAGAATGCAGCAAACAGCCTTTGTCTTGGGAAGAGGCGTGGGATAGCAGTACAAAAAAGACCAACTTGTTTGCTTTCTATGTAGAACCTAAAAGCCAACCAGCTTTTATACTGCATGTGGTTCAGTTTTAGGATCTTTCCCAGAGCTCTTTGCAGACCTACTTGGCCAACGGAAACACTGTTCATCCACTGTTGATCAGAGGAGAGCTGCAGATGCATTAGCTTGTGAAAACTGTGTGGGCCAGGGTTTTAAAGAACAAGTGCAAATCAGCTCTCACAGGCCACCACCTTCTAAGCTGGGGTATCTTTACAATGGCAAAGTGAAGCTACCTCATTTTCCTGTGTTCTCACTGACTGTAACCAACTGAGCTAAATATATTAATATATAACTTCTGTAAACCATCTCTTTCACGTTTTCTATTTTAAATCAAAGCATTCCTATCTTCAATGAGGAAGCCAAATAGGAATTTTAAGTTTCTTGTATGTCATCTGATGGATGAGTCAAACCATCTAGAGAGTTTTCAGGCCTCCTGCTGGCTCCAGCGTCAAGTTGGTCTTCCTGCTCCTGCAAAGGTTAAGGCACTTAAGGAGGGAAAGGGTTTGCCTATACCTAGGTTTATTGTTCTTAGGCACAGCAGGTGCCCAGAACAGTGTGTGCTGAGCGGAGCCACAGTGGATTATAGCTACAGAGAGAAAAGCTAGGCTTGGACCCTGATGTTGTCAACAGGCACCCTATTCTCCCTTGGGCTGTGAGGTTTTCATCTCTCTGTAAAAGTTACTTCTGCTCAAATCAGATTAGAAATCAAGATTCCTTCAGTGGGCTGCTGCTTGGCCTAAAGTTGGGGAGAGCTGTGTAGGTGAGGCTGAGAGACATCTGCGTGTGCCCTGCTTCTGTCTTCTGTTTGATATTTAGGTTTTGTTTTGAGACAGTGTCTGGGTATGTGACCCAGGTTGCCTTCAAACATAATGTCTAGCCAACCCCTGAACTTGAAACCCTTCTACAAAGCTCTAGCGTCACAGGCATTTGCCACCATGCTCAGCTGCCACCTGTCATTAGCTCTCTTCTGTACGAGCAAGATACTTGCAGACTATAGGGTACCAAAACATGAATGCTGGCAGTGCTCCCCTCCGAGTGCACAGGTGCTCCCTATTTCACTAAGGGCAGAGTACACTACAAGAAAAATGAAAATCCTGAAAAGATGGCTGCAAAACCATCAGGCAGAAACATGAGTGGATAAGGAAAATTAGTTGGGTACTTTAATTAAACCGAGGATTACAATCCAGAATGTTTTGTTACCGTGCCTGTCACCTCAGAACCTGTTTCTCTGAGGTCTCTCAGGAGGCCACACGGTGATGCTCTCTGCCCTTACCCTTCCTTTCCTCCAGCTGCTCTCCCAGCATGGTTTTGGGCACAGGGACCTTCCTGAGCTCACAGCACACAGCAGACAGGCTTCCACCTCAGAGCCTTTGCTAAGCAGCGCCTGCTGTGTGGAGCAGCCTTCCCTCTACACTTCTCAGCCAACAACCCCATCTGAGACCAGTCTGTTCCTCTCATGCTCTCCCAGCATGGTCTCTTGGCCACCTGTACTCATTCTGGAGTCTTCCTGCTCCCATACTACTTGCCTCTCTACACACGACTTGGTTTGCTCGTTCATTATATCTTGCTTCTCTTTCATACACTCCCTGTGACCTCTGCCCCTCAGCGCCACCACTGCCTCCCCAGTGCAGATGTTGAAACATTAGAGGCCTTCGGTGTTTTCTTCACTGGTATATGTCCAGCCTGCTTCATACAGGATGTCTATAAATACTGATTAGGTGGATGGTCAAGGAAGCTAGTCATGTGTCAACATCATTATCAATAATGTCATTGCTAGTATCATTACCTTGGGCTTAAAGATGAAAACACTGAAGCTCTGATCTATGAGTAAACCTGAAGATACACAGCTGACAGTGACAGGCTGAGGACTCCACCTGAACCTGCCCTAGATAGCACCTTGTGTATAGTAACTTCAAGAAATGATTCATTGAGATAGACCACTGACAGACAGCTATCAAGACAGAAAATTAGGATGGGGTGATTGTTGTGAATAGATAACCTGAGATGAACAGCAAAGGGCCCTTCCTCCATTCTCCTCTCTCTCACAACTCCACTTAATGGACATTTGGGGCTTATTTTAACAGATAAACCTATAAAGATTAAAATGCTTATTTTGATGACAGGCATCAATGTTAGTCCTGTGTATAAAGGTTTCTTTCACCTGCTCTATTATAACAATAGTGATATTGATATGCAGCCTACATCTGCATGTCTACTACCAACAGCTCAGCAAGCACTGGGCACTGGCATCTGAGTCTGCCAACAGCTGTTTAGGTTCAAAGCAGAACGTGGATTGCATATGATCTGCATTCTGCACTGCTCAAGTATCATCAGTTGGAAAGTGAGCAGCTCTCGTTGTAAGAAGAAACAGAGATGAAGAGACAAGGGGGTTGAGCTTGGCATCAGGAGTACAGAAAGGGAGCAAGGGACATGGAGATGGGAGTGTGCCAAGGGATGGGGACAAGGATGAAGGGCTTTCCTGCATTTTATCATTTGCCAGGGAATGTGTAAGTAACGTCAGCAGGAACTCGCATTTGCTTATGAACATGAACTGAATGTTAGGGCCCAAATTGATAGCTTCTATGAGTGTGATGGCCCTCAAGCACAGTCTGATGAGAGTCAATGGGAGTTATGGATCATTTCTGTGGTGCTGTTACAGCCTTCTGTCCCCTAAGGTGTATCCAGGCAAAGATGTGCCATCTGCCTCACTGCACAGAACCCCCAGGCACACGCAGCCCTGATGTTCTATTACTAGTTTCTTTCTTATAGGACAGTCCCTCTTGAAGAGGGTTCTGGCTCATCCCCCTTCAGTCATTTTGATGAACACAGACTCACTGGAGATGTATGATTTTCTGAAAAAGAATACAAGCCCAATTTAAAGAAAGCAACACACAGGTTTCCCTAAGTGTGACAAGCAAGCTAAGCTCATGTGACCTTTCAGGGGAAGCTCTCTATGGCCAAGGCAATAAGAATGGAATCTTCCTTCTTGCACGTGAAGAGGAGAACTACCATCTCCTTCATGTAGAGCTCTGGAGTCAAGTGATAACTTGAGGAGTTCAAGGCCAGCCTGGGTTACATAGGAAGTCCTGTCTCAAATAAAATAAAAATGATTACAGTGGAATATAAATGTGTGTTGCAGCGCACACTTGTAACCTTGGTATTTGAGAAATAAAGATAGGATGACCAGAGATTCAAAAGTTACACACAAATCCAGAAAAGCAACCCATGGGCATTCGCTTGTGCTCATAACTCTTGTATGACTGTGACCAAAATGCTTGACAGAAACACCTTACTGAAACATGGGGTTATTTTGGCATGCAGATCCACAGGGGTCACCCCCGTGGTCATTGACCCCACTCCTTTGACCAGACCATCATGGCTGCAGAAACGAGTGGTAAAGATGCTGCTTCACCTCATGAAGGCTGGGAACCACAGGAGGGCTACTACTGCAAGGGACCAGAGCAGGATAAAGCCCTAAAGGATGCATCCCCGGTGACCTACTCCAGGACTGAGACCCTACCTCCTACTTTTCACACACACCCCTAACCATCAGGGATTCATAAACTCAGTAGGTCAGAACTTTCGTGGTCTAAGTACACTCTCAAGAGATGTCCTCAAATGCGGGCTTTACTAATTCTATAGGCATTTCTCAATCAAGTTTACAATTAAGACTAAGTGTTACACTTGGTCTCTGCATTTTGTTGTTGTTGTTGTTGTTTTGGTTTGAAGAAGAAGAACATGCTCATCTGATCCTATTTTGTTTAGGCACATATCAAAAGGGAAGGGGTGTATGTGTGTGCACACGTGCACACAAGAGAAAGAGAGAGAGAGGGAGGGAGAGAGACTGAGGACTGAGGTGAGCCCACAGCAGAACTGTTAGTTAAGCAATATTTATTTACATCTTTCAGCCTCCTCTGACGAACTACTAGTCAGAAGCTGTTTCTCTAAGACACTAATGACGCAAAGAAAAACATTGGTTCTGAGAAAACAAAACCACTCAAACTAAGTTAAAGAAAGATTGACGATGAGCCCAATAGTAGATACCACAGAGGCATTTAGAGACAGGAATGCAGTGTGGCGAGGGTTGGTAATGACGTCAGAAGTGGTTTGGGAGAGGCAGCGCTTCTCTGCCGTCTGCTTTTCTCTCTACTCTCTAGCCTCTGTCCATGTCATTTGTCTCTTTCCCAGCTCTCTCTCATCCCTTCCCTCTTCTCCTCCTCCTTTCAGATATCTTGCTTCACTCTGTGGGACCAATATGGCCTGGTTCTACCTGTCTTTTCAATTACCTCTCTGCCATTGTCTAGCTAAAAATCTCTGCACTGAAGATTAGCTTCTGAAGGACAAGTCTGATTAGCTCCTGGTCACTGGGCAGTGATAGGATGTTCCAGTCACTCCTGACCTGAATTAGCCTGCCCCACCTGGGTACCAGTGACACAGTCTTTAACTCTTTAGGGCCCATCCTGGCTAATAGTCACTTGCTATTTGCAGAGTTTTAGCATTGAGCTATTTGGAAATTGATTCACTATTCTAATCTAATGACTTAGAAAGCAGGATTCCCAAATCTAGGTTTGTTGTATTGGGCGTGTTCTGAGGCTAGGGGGGAAAGAAGAGAGAATTCATTTTCTTTTCATCAGAGTAGAAAGAGTGGAGAAAGGACTTTGTCTTCTTAAAGGGCCACCTCTTCCAAATGAGTAGAAAAAAGTGGCTGTAGACTCAATTATGCCAGAGGGCAAACCATCCCAAACCCATGCTTCACCCACAGCACTTAATGAGTTCACATGCCTGTGCACTGACTAAATGGCTTTTCTTGCCTCGGCTGCCTAGCAATCAACTATCAGCTGATCCCGAAGAGCATCAGCTTAAACATCAGAAGCATATAGGAGCAGAGGCTCCATATGCATGTGTCTTGGCCTCTGACTGGCTAGAATACACACGTCTGTCATGGTTCTGGTTGAGGTAAAAGAACGGGAACAGACACACAAGGGCTTTCTCGAAGTTCTATGTGGGTTGCATTGACAAATATCCCATTCACCAAAGTAACCAATGTGGCCAAATTCAGAATCAAAGACCAAGGAAATAGATTCTACACATGCAATGAGAATTCCATGGCCACTCAACAAAGGAGCTTGGAGACGGGGAAAGGGGAAATGAGGGCTGGTGAGGCAATCCACCTGTTATGTCACCACCTTAAGTCACAGATTTGAACTGCAGCTTTCTATGTATCCTGAGCCTTCCCTGGGAAGACCAGAATGCAGCTGTCCTGATGGGAATTCCTAAAACAAAGCAATAAACTACTGAGGTTGGATTGTTGAGGCTCTTTCCAAACCCAACAAATAAATGGCAACTTATATATAAACCTGCAAGTAAATGACAATGTATATATACATTAGCAAGAACATAGCACTGAGATATAAATAGAACTGAATTATCTTCCCTCTTCCCCCCAGAACACCTCTCAACATACCCATAACACACCTAGGTTTGGGACATCCTGCTTTCTAAGTCATTAGATTAGAATAGATTTCTGAACAGCTCAAAGCTAAAGCTACGCTAATAGTCAGTGACTATACACCAGGATGGCCCTAAAGAGCTAAAGATTATGTCGCTTGTACCCTGGTGGGGCAGGCTTATGAACCTCATGGCTTTTCTTGGAATCATGGAGCTATACAATGTTAGGAGCAGATGAGGTTTGGACATCATCTAATTTAGAGTTTCTCAACATTTAATCAGCCATATTCTGTTTTGTAACCTCTATTCTGTTCCTTGTAATCTTTCAACTGAATCAAGTTTTAAAACTCAATTTACCTTAAAAAAAAAAAAATGCCACGGCCATCAGTTGAAAATGACTATGATTTGGTGTAAATAGAAGACAATCACAAAAGAAACAAAAGGAAAATAGCACAGTGTTAGGAAATTCTTGGCAGGTGCTTAAGCCTGTCTCAACTTTACTGGAAAGTGGGTTTTTGTGAGGGAGGAGTTAAGCAAACATTATCCTCAAACACTTCCTGCTGAAGTCAGGAAGGACTGAATAAGCCTTGCAGAGGTCATTTTCCTACCATCTGACTCAGTGCTATCCAATGCTCTGTTCCCATGCTCTAAAATCATCCCAGACTCCCTCATCTGTGGTGCTACCCACCTGGGGAAAATCAACAGTCTAACTCTCTTTTCTCTTAGATGCAGAACATGACGCATCCTGCCAATTTCTAATGGCTGTCTTTGAGTCATGTCATGAGAAGTCAGTACATCTAGCAGCTGAGTTAGGGACTAGGAAAAGAAGGAATAAGACAAGAACTAATCGGTGGTGCCTTTGTACAGAATCTGGTCTGGCCTGGTTTACAATTACCTTTGTAATTCCTGTCCTTGACTACATGGGACTCTGTCACCCCTGGCAAGCAATAGAAAATCCCACATGATTCCACAGAGACAGCTTCCATCTGGATCTACCACAATTGAAGACTTTTAGATAAGGAAAATTCTAGAAAGAGTTAGGCATACAAAGAGGGGCATCATTAATTGTTTTGTCCTGAAAGCTATCACATTATGAGAAAGAATGAAGGGCATTTCTCTGAGAGTTAGCCCTCAGATCAGGTGCCAGGTGGTATCCATGGTATTCTAGGGCTTTGGGGGCAAACTGGTAGAGTAATTCTCTTTGTCTTGTTGTCTTTTCAAAGTGGATTTTTAGAATAATTTTATTACACTTTTTATCATTCACTGCAGGGAGCATGAGTGTGCCGTGGTGCATGTGTGGAAGTCAAAGGACAACTTCCAAAAGTTAGTTCTCTACTTCCACTATATCGAATCCACGGATGGAACTTAAATCATCAGGCTTGGCTACAGACTTCTTTACCCACTGAGTCATATTGCTAGCCCTCAAGACAGATTTTTAGTTGAAAATCATTTCTTCAACATATGAAATAGAATTTTAAAAGTCAGATATTTAACTAAGCTCCTTTATCCTACTGCCTGTCCTTTGGAATAAATTTTGTAGGTTTGTTTTTTTTCAGACATTGGGATGGGCCTCAAGAAATATTCCTTCTTGATCTTATCTTTAAGAATAATGTCAGTCACTATGTGGAGAACTGGAGAGTGAGACCATATCAAAAGTTCCCCATTTTCAAAAGTGAGAGAAATATTAGAATGAAACATTTAATTCCTCAAAAGAGCAAATTCTGTTAGAAGCTTTAAATGTAATAGGAATTTATGTACACACACACACACACTTTCTCTCTTATTATTCAGGCCCTTTTACTTTAGTTCTGAGCTTAACAAAACATTTTTGGATTCCTGCTTTGCCATTTCACATTCACTGACACTGTGGTGGGTGCCTGGATGTTAGACTCAATTCTTTCAGTTTGTACTTTAGATTACTTTCCTGTTGATCAATATTGATTAGGTGCTTACCCTAATTCTCTTATACCATATTCTTGTCTATATGAGATATATCATGAGCACAGCATCCTGATCAATCTTATATTCATTTTTGTAAATCTTAGCCCAGATGGTAATACTCATTCTTCTTTGGGAAAAGTAGTTGCCAGGCACCGCCATTATGCCTGAGTGTCCCGCGCTACCGTCTCGCCAGCAAGAACGACGCGGCACACATAGGATCCTTCTGCAGTAAAGCTTTAATGCATCTTGAGAGGGAGAGCATAAGCTTGCCACGAGTGGAGACCCTGAACAATAGAACACCCGTCCCTTATATAGGTCACAGCGCTTGCCTAGGACATGGAGCTTCCCCATTGGCTCCCGCACATCAGGCCAGATGCCGCCACTAGAGAGGCTGAGACTCTGAGGTGGAAAATTACCAGGTGCATACGCACTAGCCTGTTTACAACTTGTTCTCGGCCGAATGTAGGCGCCATCTTGTAATGGCGAATGTGGGTGCGACTCGGGCGGCTTCCCACACCTGAGCACCACCATTACGTATAGGAAAAGTCATTACATCTGGGACTGTTGATTGGGTCCTCTGAAGGACCCAATGAGTACAAAGTCCATGAGCACTTTGTGGATTTTATTCAGTTACAAACAACACTTTGTCCTTCATCTCTGTTTGTCCTAAAATCTCACTACATAGTGCCATAGAAATGAAACTTTTTTCTTCAGGAGAATATATATCCTCAATGAATAATTATGTACCTTACCAAGAGTTTCTCTTCTAAATAAAAAAGTACATCTGTAAATAATAATAATAATAATAATAATAATAATAATAATAATAATGTCAATCATTTCCAACATCAGTCAGTCTTTAATTGTAAATGTTTCTTATTTTGAGGAAACAATGTAGTATGCATATTAAATAAATAAGCATTTCCTTTCCCTACATATTATAGGAGGAGTCAAAAATGAAAGACAAGTGTTTTAACTTCAGGGATATCGGTTTCTATGCCCTATCACCCTATTACATGAACTTGCTTTCTTTGTGCTCTGATCTTTAACGAGGCCCATTTGCCTGTTACTTTGAGCAGTTCAGGACAGTTACTTGTATCAGTAAAAACAAGAAAAGAATTCAGGTGTGTAATCAAATTCCTCCATTTGTCTCTAATTGAGATGTTCTCATCTTTGTGTTGTTCCCTCTTTGGAGGCACTAAACAAAACGACTCTGATCTACCTGGCTTGTATGGATGGCTTCACTGTTCATCCCAAATTCTTCTGAAATACTGACAAAGGTCTTAAAGATTTCTGACCCTCTATCATGTCAAAATTATATTAAGATCATACCATGAGCTCAAGACCTGGCATTTAAGCATGCAGCCACTGATCACTAGGATGAGCACATTGTCAAGGCCACAGGAGAAAGAGTGGAGTGTACACAGCTCAGAGATCAAAGGTACTCATTTCTCCTAAATTCATAATTTCATCTCTGGTACCAATTGCCGTGGCATTCAGCAGGAACTCAGCATGTTTTGAAAACAGAGAATGACAGGGTCTTTACCACTTCGTTGCCATGCAACCTTGAGGAAGGCATTCCACTAATCAACTATAAAGCAAGAATGTTTGTTTGTTTGTTTTTCCTTTCTAGCTTTTGAGCTAGGGTCCCATTACATAGCCAAGTCTGGCCATGAACTCCCAATCCTCTTGCTCCATGCCTGAGCACTGGCATGACAGGTGTGTTTCTTACAAAGCTGGGAGGAATACCCATGCAAAATGCCCAGTGGAGGATGGCACAGAGCATCCCTTCCACAGATGCTTATTTCAGGTCTATCGTCTGCACTTCTGATGGTCTCAGATAGAGAAAGAAGTGAGGTTAATATTTTCTGAAGAATCATCTACTTTTAAAGATGACCTTTTGAATTGGCAGGGCAAGTTCAAGTCCTCAGGGGCTGTGATGTATGGGAAGAAGTCCGTGTCACAATCAGAAATGTCTAGAATAGGAAAGGTGTCTGATTCTGGCACATTGGGTTCCTGCAGCTGGGATATAGGTCCAATATCCACTAAACCTTGTGGACTTGAGGGGGACACTTAAGAGAGACCCAACCCTTGTAATAATTACAGGGCATTATTACAAACTGTCAAGAATTTCATCTAAAGGATTCCAAAGTAATGTCTTAGCTGGAGGGGAAAGAATATAAAGATTAATTAGCGTTGTCTGTGTGAGTACTGGATGGTAGGAGGGCTGGTTTGCCATACGGAGTAAGATCTTCTGTTGGTCTGGACAAAGACTTCGGGAGGAAAATCTTATGTTTTCTCTGTCAGTGTTTTGCCACCATGACAGCTTTTTATACTAGCAGGTGATGGTAGCACTTGGTGAGAAGTAGAAGTAAATAGGAAAACACCCAGACTGTGACCTGGTAGTAAGCATCAATGTAGCACTTAGAGAGATGCATGGCATTGCATCCTGGTGTCTGGTATCACCATGCAGAGAGTAACACCATCTCTCTGTTTAGCACCTGCATGTGCCAGATGGTGCTCAGGAAACTGCATTCTTCAGTTTGGTGAACAAGGGAGACAAAAATTCTGCTCTCAGAGCTTGGATTCTAGGAAGGATGTTGTTGGCTCTTTGTTTCAGATTAAGTTCTCCCTATTTAAGTTCTGGGAATGGAACCCAAGAACCTATTCATGCTAGGCAAGTACTCTTAAGTAAGGACTGGAAAGGTTGGGGGCAGTTCCAACCACCGGAACACTCTTTCACAATGTATGGCCGTAGCTTTTTTTCCTCACCCACATAATCTGGACAGATTGTAACTAACCCATCAGTGTGTTCCAGAGCCTGATTGTCCATTTCTACTTATGAATGCATCATTAGCAGAACTGGCATTTGAAGTTCCTTCCATGTGATGTGTCAGTGTGACCCACATACACAAAGCACAGGGATCCCTTCAAATTTGGCTGTAAGTGTGCACATGCAGCAGTTACAACCAAATGTCCCCTCTGTGCCCACATCTGCCCTGTGCTGCCAGTTCTAGAACTCACTTTCTTTGCTCCAAGGGTTTCTGGCTATATATGACATACCTGGCCAGTTCTTCAGACTTGTTTCTACCTCCCTGATTTTTGTAAACAGTCCATACTGCTCATTTCTAAGGCCACAGTTAGACAAAAGTTCAGCATTATCAGAATAGACCCTTTAAGTTGTTCCCTACTTTGGGGAAGAAGGGAAGTAGCTGAATCTCTGCTTTGGTTCCTAAAACTTAAGATGCCAACTCAGAGGGCCAGGCATGCTGGTGGGTGCCTTTAATCCAAGCAGAGGAGGGAGGCAGAGGCAGGTGGATCTCTGTGAGTTGGAGGACAGCCTGGTCTAGAAAGTGAGTCCAGGACACCAAGGGCTTGTTTCACAGAGAAACCCTGTCTTAAAAACTATATAACTTGGCCTGAGCTTAGTGTCAAATGCTATGTACCTGGGTACCACTTCAAACTTCTAAACTTGAACATCTTGTTGTACTGACTGTGGATGTGGATGGGGGAGTTGAGGGTTATTATATCACCTGGTAACCCCTCTACCCCTACCAAGGTTTAACATACAAGCCTCCTCCCATCTCAGCCTTTCTGGTATTAGGATTACAGGTATGCACCGCCATACCTACCTACAGTCAGGAGTCTTCATTGCAAGTGATAATGATCCAATTAAAGCCACCTTTGGAAATGCAGGCTTGTATGGTTCATGTAACTGGAGAGCACTGGTTTTCTGCATGTCTCAGCTGGTCAAAAATTTTGGTCCTCCATGACGTCCCTCTCAGCCAGGTCCTTTCAACTCAACAGTCTTACATTTTGTTGTCACTAGGGCATGGGGGGAGCAGAGTGAGTTCACAAGGGTAAAAGGAATGCTCTTATTCAAGGAAAGGGCAATGGATCTGGAAGAGCTAGACTCTGCAAACATCATCTACAGGGACTCTATTGACTGTCATTGACAAAGACAGAGAGGACAGCATGCCACTTGATATAACACTGATAGTGACTAATTCATGTTTGCAAAAGTATTGGAAGAGAAAGGACCCAAATGCAAAGTGAGAAAAGTGAGAAAGGGGGAGAGGCAGTGATAGCAGGCAGCCCCCACATCCCTAAACCTCCATCCATGTCATATGGTGTCTTGGTGCACATCCCTGGGTACATCCCTAGCAACTTGCTGGTATCATAGGACCATTGCAATAACTTACGCTCCTTCCTAATAACTGGAAGACACCTGTTCATCTCTGTTAATGGTAGACATCTGTGTATCTGAGTTATTGCACTTTCTAGTGCCAACAAAGACCCAGAACAAGAGTGTCCTTAGAAGCCCTTGTGACGTAATCCTTTGCATTAACTGCTGCCCATAACGCTCATAGCTTCTTCACTGATATTGCCAAATAAAGGCTGCCTCTTAATGATTCACTTTTATTATCTTTATCACTGTCACAAGGAACAGCTAGCTCATTTATGCTGCACTTGCTGTAGAATCTAGATCAGCTATTCTCAACCTGTGGGTTGAGACCCTGTTTCGGGGCGTCGCATATCATACATCCACCTATCAGAGATTTACATTACGATTCATAACAGTAACAAGATTACAGTTATGAAGTAGCAATGAAATAATTTTATGGTTACAGGTCACCATAGCATGAGGAACTGTATTAAAGGGTCACAGCATGAAGATGGTTGAGAACCACTGATCTAGATGATGTTCCTTAGACTGGTCAGATACCTATACCATCTGACTGAGCCAAGCTAACAGCCATAGCACAGATGCTCAAGAAAGCATCTTTTATTTACTCGGTCAACAAAATGCAGACTGTTGACTGAGAAGAGTCTCTTCTCTTCCGTGCATGCCTAGAAGCCTACTGTCTAACCCTCCATCCCAGCTGGAATTGGGCTAGTTATATCCTTGGGCTCCTGACACTCCTGCTGTTTGTCTTGGGACTCTCACATTCCTGCCACTGCCCAGTTACTTGACTGTACCATACACGAGATTCCCAATGGAGCATCATTCTTCAAGGTTGCCCTCCTCTTAGCTCAGCACATACACAGAGCATGTTCGCATGCACCTGAAAACAGTCAGCATTTGTTGACCGAGTAAATAAAAGATGCTTTCTTGAGCATCTGTGCTACGGCTGTTAGCTTGGCTCAGTCAGATGGTATAAGTATCTGACCAGTCTAAGGAACATCATCTAGAAGAGATACACCCTAGGTCAAGCTTGATAGTGGGAATAGGTTGTCCACTGGTCTAATGGAAGCAACAGAAACAATGTGGCTTAGAATCAGGAAGCAAAAGGGAGACTAGGCTTCTAAAAACTTGGTCTAGGTTGTGCCCATAGAGAGAAGTAAGAAAAGGCATCCCTGGAGAGCCACCTGTAGAGTTTGGACATCACCTGTCAGTGCATTTCCTTCCAAGACCATCTTACAAGGCTGTCTTGGGTAGTCAGCACTACCCAGTTATGTCCAGAACAAGATACACCCCATTCCCACATCTAATTTTCTGCCATATAGAGACAAAGGGAGTGCTTTGGTTATCTTATCCTGGCCATAAAATCAGGGACTTGCTGGCCCACTGATAATAAAACCCTTGCTGGCTGCAGAGGTGTGTTTTACATTTAAAAAAAAAAATCATGTGGCTTTTGCAACCTAATGAAAAGCTCAGTTACTCAACCGATGGAGCAACTGACAAGGAAGGTTAAGACAAAATGCCATACCTACAACATCCTGGAGCTTCTGGTTCAATTGTCTGCAAGAGCTGGATGTTAGTAGTATTTCGGGCTGCTGGGCAAGCCCTGGGTATTCAGGGCTGAGAACCTCTGCAAAGTACAGGGCTGGGCAGAAGGAGTTCTGGTGAAAAGCAGGTCTCCTTGCTGTCCTGCTCAAACCTTGTAGATCCAGGGCCCCCATGCAAACCCTCCTGTCAGATCGTCAGCAGCACCCTTTTGGAAAAGGTGGGAAGTACCTGGAAAGGAACGACTATCTCACCTACCCCTAGAACCTACCTACAAGCAACATCTAGCTCTGCAATGATTTGAATGAGACTGGCCCCCATAGCCTGATATAATGTTTGGTTCCCAGTTGATGGAACTGTTTAGAAAGGATTAGAAAGTGTGGCCTTCTGGAGGAGGTGTGTCACTGAGGGGTGGCCTTTGAGGTTTCAAAAGTCCACACCAGGCCCCTTCGCATTCCTCTCTCTGCCTGCTGCCTGTTGAGTCAGATATAATTTCTCAGCTACTGTTCCAACACCATACCTGCCTGCCTTCCTACCTGTTGCTATGCTCGCCACCATGATGGTCATGGATTAACCCCCTGAAACTGTAAGCAAACCCCTGATTCAATGGTTTTTTGTTGTTGTTGTTTTGGTTTTTGTTTGTTTGTTTGTTTTAATATTGCCCTGATCACTGTGTCTCTTCATAGCAATAGACTGGTAACAAAGACAGGCTCTGTGAGTCACACTGTGCAGGGCTCTAACGCATTACCCAGGACTCTTCCCAACCCCTTCCACTTACCTGGAAACTCCAAGCTGGCCTCATTAGCATATTACTTCCGCTCACCCAATCCCACACAGCACCTTCCTTCTCACTCCCACCTCCACAACTCCCTGAACACCCCTGCCTTTGCCATTTAGTCACTGGAGTTAGGTTTTACATCATCGTGTTCCTGAAATGCATATATTTGGAATGAAATGTGGTTGGCTTGTTTTTTATAGACAAGTAGCTGTGGGCTCTGCGGTCCATCCCTGTTACCTCATTCTCCATTATCCTCCTCATCCATCAGGGACACCAAGTGACAAGCTCTCTGGGTGCTTCTCAGGGTGCTGCCTGGCACTGTTCCTTCTGTACTGAGAGAGCAAATCGTTGGCCCAGGCCATGGATTGTTTCTCACAGCAATTAACAGTTACCCTGGTGTTAATTTCCAATCAATAGCCTGCCATGCTTGGCTCCAAGCTGTTGGTTGGAGGCCTCTACAGCACATTTTGAAAGTAACTTGCCAGGAGGTAGGACTTTGGCTCTGGCCTCTCCAAAAGCCCTCATCAAACATTTCAGGAACACCAAACACCCTCCCACCACTACCAGGGGTTGAGTGACTGAGGGACCAGGCAGGTGGCTCTAGACACCTCTTTGAGTCTAATGACAGATTGGGGACACAGGTGGAACTGCCTCTCCTCAAGAGTGGTGGCCCTTTGAATATTCATGAAGATCTCATTTTCCTATTTTGGCTTTTTTGAAACGTTTTGCTGTTTGAGGTGGCTGTATTTTTCTTCCATTTAAACACCTCATTTAAATGTCTCTTGCTCTCTCTTTCTCTCTCTCTCTCTCTCTCTCTCTCTCTCTCTCATATAAATCAAATAGCCATGGTTTCTCATTTCTTACCTGTGTCACTTCCTCTAGCTCCCTGTGGACAGAACGAGACCCGAGAGGATGGCAAGACAATCCAGCTGCCCCCATGCAAGACAGGAGCATGGATTGTCCCAGCCATCATGGCCTGCTACCTCTTGGTGGCGAACATCCTTCTGGTCAACCTCCTTATTGCTGTCTTCAAGTGAGTGGCCACTCCTTCAGGCATATGGGTTGATGGTTGGGCAGCAGGCAGAGGGAGCTGATACTTAGAAAAGTAACACTTATTTGTCATGTGACTCTCCGGTCTGTTTCAGCAATACATTTTTTGAGGTCAAGTCAATATCCAACCAAGTATGGAAATTTCAGAGGTACCAGCTCATCATGACGTTCCATGAGAGGCCAGTTCTGCCCCCACCGCTCATCATCTTCAGTCACATGACCATGATATTCCAGCATGTGTGCTGCCGGTGGAGGAAGCACGAGAGTGACCCGGATGAAAGGGACTACGGCCTGAGTGAGCTGCAAGCCGGCGCCTGCAGCCGGAAGTTCCCATCAGTTCCCATAGGCAGTCAGGCAGGATACATGCCCTCCTTGGTTCTCCTGCCTCGTGCATATTTAAGCGGATGGGACAGGGACCTGCTTGATTAGATACAGAATAGAAGGAAGACAGTATAGCATGAGCTGAAGCCAGATTTCTTAGCCACATCTAGTAAGAGAAAACTCTTCTCTCCACCTTCACACACACTTCTTCCAAGGATCCCACTGTAAATCAGCCATGTTAATATGCACCAAGTGTTAAATTAGATACAATTCTTTAAACAGTGCGTGTCCTGAGTTTTATTATTCCATGCTCATTTCTGGAACGATCACTATTCCAGATCTTACATGTTTTCTAAGCCTTCAGCATTGTGCCTACATAATTTTTTTTTTTTTGAGGAGAATGAGCCTTGCTTTCAAAGCACAGAATAATGGCCACTCTACTACCCACCTCCTAGCCCGGTGTTTCTGAAGGGAAGTTTGGCTGGCACTGGGCTGGAACAGTTCCTCACTGTGTAAGAATGTGTGACTCATTGCAACTTAACATATCCATCTCTGCACATTAAGTACCAATGGCTCCTGCCGGCTCCTAAATGCCCCCTGGGCATAAACTCTTGAGCTGCTGGGAGTGTGATGACTTATAGACAATCTACTATGACTTTTCCAAATGTGTCAAGTCTACATCTACATTAAATCCACAAACAAAAGCCTCTGGGATGGTGGTCCAGGAATCTACCTCCAGTCCATGGGACACTACTACACCCATGGCTTAAAACCAGAGTTACTTAGTCAACTGTTTCTCTGAAGCTGAAGTTCCTGTGATCTCCCTGACTAAGCAATATCCAACTTCTTCCTAGACATTCAATCAGACAGTTGGAAAGACCTAGAAATTCTATTGCCATTTCCTTCTGAAACCCCAAGTTTAGGCAAATAGAAAGCTGAGGTGCCCTGATATTTTGTCCTCAAATCATGACAGCATGGTCAAGTTCTGGGCAAAGAATACTGTCTTGATTGCTACCCTATACAAATATTGCATTAGGGGTCAACTCAGGGCTCCAAGTCAATTTCAATAAAGCATAAGCACTTGTGGTAGAAAACCTTGCTTAGCTAGAGAGCACAAGAGGACTGGAAATATAATGCAGGACAGAGGGCTGTGGATTGATTTTTATCATCATTGTGACAAAATGCCTAACAAAGGAAACTTAAAGAAGGAAAGATATTTTTCATAGTTCATAGTTTACAGAGAGTCAATAATGGCAAGGAAGGCTTTGAAATTGATGGCTCTCCATAGCAGTGAGAGTATGAGGGGCAGGAAGTTCCTCCCACCTTGGGGGATCGAAAGCAGAGAAAACTAAACCAGCAACCTGGCCAGGCTATGAATTTTAAAGACTCATCTACAGTGAGCCAGACAGACCTCACATTTCCTAATACAAGCACTGCCCTCTCTCAGTGGACCAACTACTCAGACACATAAGCCTGGGGGAGGAAATATTTTGTGTTCAAACCATAGCAGGGCTATCCAGAGACCTAGTTCTACTTAAGAGCTCATTTCATAGGTCTAAGGATACTAAGAAAACCCACCAACCTCATCTACGTGATTTGGGTTGTTTTGTTTTGTTTTGTTTTTGTTTATGCAGCAGGGTCTTACTTTATAACCCTGGCTAGCCTGGAACTCACTATATAGACCAGGCTGGCACCATCCTAGCAATTCACTGCAGCTACCTCCCAGGTGCTGGGATTAAAGGCATGTGGTACCAAACTCAACCATGGGCACAATTTTCTTATTTTCAGCCAGAGTAGTTATTGGATGCATTGCCAGGTCTCTGCATACCTGGCAGGGTAGAGCAGGTGACACACTTCCCAGAGACTTCCTTCTCACAGGGAAGATCTTGCAAATTTGACAGGATGGGAAGAGTGAAGAGCCAAGGGGAAAGCCCTGCATGTATTCACCCATGAAGAGCAGAGAGGAAAGCCCTGCATATATCCACCCATCAGGGAAGAATGAAGTTCTCCCCTTTAGCCTGTAGCTGTCATCAAAAGATCCCAGAGCATTTCCAGGTTCTTGCTGAGCCTCAGAAAGAGTAAACTTAGAGCTATATGGTAAAATCTGACATGGTAAGAGGTTTTTAAAGAATAAAATATTCTTTAAAAAAAAAAACAGCATAGGGCTGGGGGTTTGGCTCAGCCTATAAAGTGATTTTATACAAGCATGAGGCCCTGATTCTAGATACGGAACAGCCACATAAATGCCAAGTACAGAGATAGCAACAGTGTTTAAAATATACACACACATACATACATACATACACACACACTCATGTACTTATGCATATATTCACACACTCATGCACATACTCACACACAAATATCAAAGAAGTCTAATGAGGCACTTGTGAGTATTGGGACTATGCCTTTAGATCTTAGAAACATCCCTAGCAGAGGGCAGCATGAATCCTTGGCATCAGGGAGGGAGTCTACACATGGCCCTGAAGTACAAGGCTCTGTGCAATTTCATGACCACATCTCAGGTGTCCCTGCCTGACATAGCTGTCTCTCCCCTCAGAGCCTGCCATATGTGAGAAGTACAGTCTGACTGTTTTGGTCTAGTGTTTTCTCTATTCTCTGTGACTTTTACAGTCATGTTTTACAGACCCTAGCAAGTTCTAATTGATGTTTCTAGGCAAGTAAGAGCAATCTAAGAAAACAAAGCCCCAAAGAGCAGAGGCTCAGCCCACCTAACACTTGAGCCAATCCCTGTGGCATCTCAAAGGCCCAGGATGAGAAAGACTTCCTGATTTGGGAAATTTCCAAAGCAACTCTCTTTCTCAAACCCTGTTCTATAAACCATTCAAAGGCTCAGAGTTCCACCAGACCTCTGTGGCTGTAGCACTGATGGAGATGTTTATCTTTTATTAGCAGAAAACCAGAATAACAATAGCACAGATAAAGGAGGCTTCTTTTTCTTACATAACAAAAAGTAAGCCAATGGTCCAGGACTCCAGCCATGGCTCCAGAGCCTTGGGTCAAAGCCCCAGACTCCTAGTTTTCAGCTCAGCTCTTCCTTTTGTGTCATTTAGTTTTCAAGGTCATAGGACAGCCGCTGAGTCTTCAGTCATCAAATGTTTAAGTTGAAGTTAGAAAAAAGAAGAAAGCTGGAAAAGAATAGAAAGAGCATCTCTCTCTCTCTCTCTCTCTCTCTCTCTCTCTCTCTCTCTCTCATACACACACACACACACACACACACACACACACACAATCAGGGAAGCAAAACTCTCTTTCCTACACACCGCCCCTCCCTGCAGTACATTTCTTTTGTTTCTTAGTCAAAACTGGGTCTTGTGGTTGCTAATAATTCCAAAGATGACTAGAAATGTGTTTATGTGGCTCTCTCAACTCTGGATACAAAAAAAAAAAGACAGGGAGAGGAGGGGTTGAACAAAGAGTATCAATTAATAACATCAGCATGTCACACTACATAGCCCAGGAAATTTGGAGCCTTTAAAAAATATCCACTATTCCAGTTGCTTCCTTTCCCTTCCTTTCTTTATGCTCTCAGTCCTGCTGCTTCGTTAATTAAGCCCAGCTCCTGTGGTAGCCAGGTATACCCAGGTGGGCTCCAGAGACCGCACTTCTCTGCAGCTCAGGAAGGAGCTGGTGATTCGAGTGGCCTAATTAGATTTGGACTCTGTCTGGAACTTACAATAGAATCTAGGAGACTTTCCCCAGCCTGGATTTCTTTAAAACTCTCATTAGGCCACAGACCAGATGCTGTTTGCGGTCCCTGCTCTGACTCATGGCTCTCTTTGCCCCTCCCCCCTTCATCCCCACAGAACTCTTCATAACTGATGATGAGCTCAAGAAAGTGCATGATTTTGAAGAGCAGTGCATAGAGGAATATTTCAGAGAGAAGGATGATCGCTTCAATTCATCCAATGATGAGAGGATACGGGTGACATCAGAAAGGTCTGTTCCTTCCCACAGATGCTTCCTGCCACAGGCCATGCTACCAGTTGAATTGTTCTCATAATCTCCAAAACATAGAGCTCTTACAGTTATCTTTACTGCCCAAAAAAACATGGACCTTCTGAAAGAACAGGACATTTCCTGTTCCGTCAGTTGACCAAAGTTCTAGACTTAGAGACCTTGGGCCTTTCCAGGAAATAGTGAAAGCTTCGAGCTGGATGGGAGAGTTGGTAAGTCTAGAACAGATCTGGCTTGGACCAGAAACTGGAAACTTTTGTACCAGACATAAAGCAAGGGAGACCCAGACCCAACTTAGGCTCTTCAACAAGTTCATGTTTCATACTATGACCATTAAGCATTCTTACCCAGAGGAGAATAGCCCCCTGTTTGGCTTATGTGAGTGTCCTATGTCTTCTAGTTAAACAAGAACACAGGTTCTGTCTGTCAGTGAGAATAATGGTTGGTATTTTTCCAAGAATTAGTTTTGTTTTGTTTTTCTCTATAGAACATGATTAAGAACAAAGAGGTTAATACAAAATGTTCTATCCAGATTATTTTGTCACTTATCACATGGCTTTGAGAGCCAAGAGACCTATAAGAAAAATCTCCTACACAAACAGTACCTGGGCTCTGGTGGTAACACCCACATCACAAGACAGGCATAGCCTCACGTGTATCAGTAACCATGGTGTTGTCTGGGAAAGAGGCAGTAGGATCACTGGGGCTTAACTTAAAAAATGCAAGCTCCAGGTTCACAGAGAGTCCCTGCCTCAAAAAGAATAAGACGCAACACACACGCACTCACACGCACACGCACATGCACACGCGCGCACACACACACACACACACACACACACGTGCCTGGGAGCACACAGGACAGATCTCTAATAGCTCTAGATCTAAGCAAATGTGTCTATGGTTTCTTGTGTCTCTTACATTACTATAGACTAAAAAAACCAATACAAGGTGATGTATTCATAACCCAGTATTTGGAACTAGCATTCCAAAGAACATTAGGAAGGTGTCACAAAGAACTGGTATAACTATGCTTTAACTGTTTATAAAAACAGAAAGAGCAAATTGTGAATAGTGTAGAAGATATAATAGATCGAGAACTGCAGTCAGTGTGATGGGGCTTCAAAGATTTGAGAAACACTTCTAATTTTTATGAAATGGCACGTGTGTACCCACATCAAAGATTCTTCATTAACAAAAGTTGTAATTTTTTGTCTCTTGCTCTTTTTCAGAAAATGCAGATTATAGACATAGGTATAATCACATATGCCAATGTGTGGTTATATCCATAGGTACCAAGCCAATATCAATAAGGTTTAAGGCTGTGCACAGATTTTATACACAGCTGCCACTATAAAATAGAGAGATTTATGATATGTTGTAAAGTAGTTCTCCAGCAAACAGAGGAAAGAGCTGAAATTCCGAAGCTCTCTCTCCTTCTGAGGACTTGGAAAGCTGTTTATGAATGGACATACAGCCATGTGCTTCCAGAAAATTGTGCCATGTGGGAATATTACCATAGCTGAGACACATTTGCTCGGCATATGTCTTCGGGCCTTTGAAATGCTTTTTGAATTTAGAAAACCACAGGCCTAGGAGGCAAGAAAGGCAAGAAGGGAGAGGCATATTAAGATGCCAGGAAAGCTTTGCCTCTCTGAGTAACTGGGGTGATGAGGGCCATATGTCAGCACACGTGAATATACTGTGACCAAGTCAACAACTCCTTCTAGAAAACCTGGGAAGGAAACAGAGTCTCTCACTCCATGTCAGCCAACCCTGCAAGATGACTCCCTTCCCTGATCTGCCAGGGTGTCTCCTCAGAGTATGAATGAAGTGAGAAGGTACCAGGAATGCGAACAGAGAATCGTGACCTCTTGGTGCATGGGCAATAGGAAGACTGGGCCTAAAGACCCAGCATGGCCTCCTGAGCAGCCCAGGGCTGCAAATTCAGGCCTTGTTCTTCTTCTATGGCTTCTGTTCATTTTGGAGTTTTGCTGTAGTTATTGTTGGTTTCTTTGTATTTCTAAGAAAACCAAAAACTAATATCTTGCAACAGTATGCAGCACAACAGAAATGCCTCAGGATGCATTGGGAACCCAGCAAGAGACCAAGGCATCCATACTGGCTGCCTCAGTGTTCTCCAGGATATCCTTTCTGCATGGAGTGGCAGGTGATATCACCTGTCTTAGTTATACCCTCTTAATAGAGACAGAGAGAACTAGAAACAGAGGTCTGCATGCGAGTGTGTCTGTGTGCAGAGTTACACATTAGCAGAGTTGTTTGTGGCTGCATTTCCCTGTCGAATGTACACAGTTCTTATAACAAAGAGAATATTATACAATCCCACCTCCGTGTAGATTGCAGAGATCTTAAAGCAGAAAGCACTAAGAGCTTATTTTCGTCTCATGAGCACGTGCCTCCTCTCATCTCCCCTATACCCTGTTGTCAGCATCTTCTGAGTTCATCTGAAATAAACCTCTCTCCATCTGGAGATGTGAGGGATGGGAAGCTAAAGCCAGTTTCTTTCCATCTAACATTGTGATTTTCACATGGCCTTCTTTCTCTTTTTAACTTAGTCACTGTATGTGTCTGTCTCATTGGGGATTCCTATTCATTTATAAATTCTTATCACCTGTGTCTGCATTCTATTCCTTAAGCTAGTCAACCATAATCAGCACTGAGAGGCTGCAATCATGACTGAAAATCCTTGGTGGGCTCTGTGTGTTCATTCATATGAAGAGGTCAGAAGACAACTTACAGGAGTGGGTTCTCCTTTCTACCATGTACATTCCAGGGATCAAACTCAGATCATCGAACTTGGTGGCAAGTGCCTTTGCCTGCCAAACCATCTCACTGGTCCCAAACTTTTCAAGGAAAAAAAATTAAGTTTAAAGGAAGATGTCTAGTTATAGAACAAATGTAAAGTAAAGTTGACCCTTGGTCCTTTTGGGATGTTAGCTTCTATACTAAGCCCCTTGTGGTTAGGTCCAGACCCTCATCATTAATTAAGCTATTGAGTGGTTAGATGGTTAATCACACCCAGAGTGATGGATGAGAATGGATTAACACTGGCCCGTACTGTTTTCTACAAGAGTTAACACAGCAAACACCTAGGAATGAAGAGAAGTCATGAAAATTGCTTAAAAATAGTTCTTGAGCTGGGTATGCTGTTGCATGCCTTTAATCCCAGCACTCGGGAGGTAGAGACAGACAGATCTTTGTGAGTTCAAGGTCAGCTTAGTCTATAAAGCAAATTCCAGGACAGCCAGAGTTACATTGACAGACACTGCATTTTTTTTTTCAGCCCCTTTGCAGCTGGCTTCCAGCTTTGGTTCTATTTTTTAAGTCTGTGCTGTTTTGTTCTTAGGGCTCCCATCAGGCCTTTCCTAGTGCAGCTAAAGAGCTTCTTTCTCCTGCATTCCGGCTTCTTTTCCTTCTTGTTGGATTCCCAGTCTATGTCCAGCTGACCTCCTTTGTTAGGCCTCAGCTCTTCTTCTGACTCACTCTCTCTCTCTCTCTCTCTCTCTCTCTCTCTCTCTCTCTCTCTCCTTTTCTCTATGATGTGGATCCCTAAGCTTGAAGGGTGGTAGACAGAGAGGCCCCACCACCTACGCTATGGCACACAGAAATTTCTCAGCCCTTGGACCAGTAATCACATGTAATCATGCCAAAATGGCACCATTGTCCCCTTCAGATATCAGCCCTATGTCCACTGGGCTCCACAAAGAACAGCAAGAAAATAGCTATTCTGCCTCTTATTACTCTTCTAGTGTTTAAATACTACTAGGAAGCAGTACCTGGAGGATGCTGAACTGAAAGCTAAAGCCTCTGAATTACGACAGGCATGGTAGAGCTTGCTTTCCAACCCAGCAGTTCAGGAGGCTGAGTAGGAGTATCACTGGGCGATCAAGTACAGCCTGTACAACCCAGAGTGACTACTGTTAAGAATTACTAAAACTAAAGAAAACCAGTGGATTAGATCATTTCCGAAGTGTCTTCAACACAAATGTATTCAGATCCTGTGATCCTTGGCAGCAGCAGGAACAACGAAGCTCTGTCCCCTTCAGCCTCTCCCTTTATCCATAACTCTCCTGATTCTGTCTTGGAGTAGCACACTTCTAGCCTGATCCTCCAACTCCCCCAGCAGAGAAACAGACCCAAGTGACTCGTACTCTTTGCTTCTCATACAGGGTGGAGAACATGTCCATGAGGCTGGAGGAAGTTAATGAGCGAGAACATTCCATGAAGGCCTCACTCCAGACTGTGGACATCCGGCTAGCACAGCTGGAGGACCTCATCGGGCGCATGGCCACAGCCCTGGAGCGTCTGACGGGCTTGGAGAGGGCAGAGTCCAACAAAATCCGCTCAAGGACCTCCTCAGACTGCACAGATGCAGCCTACATCGTCCGCCAGAGCAGCTTCAACAGCCAAGAAGGGAACACCTTCAAACTTCAAGAGAGTATAGACCCTGCAGGTGAGGAGACCATGTCCCCAACTTCTCCAACCTTAATGCCCCGTATGCGAAGCCATTCTTTCTATTCAGTCAATGTGAAAGACAAAGGTGGTATAGAAAAGTTGGAAAGCATTTTCAAAGAAAGGTCCCTGAGCTTACACCGAGCTACTAGCTCCCACTCAGTAGCAAAAGAACCCAAAGCTCCTGCAGCCCCTGCAAACACCTTGGCCATTGTTCCTGACTCCAGAAGACCATCATCATGCATAGACATCTATGTCTCTGCCATGGATGAGCTCCACTGTGATATAGACCCTCTGGATAATTCCATGAACATCCTTGGTCTGGGCGAGCCAAGCTTTTCAGCTCTAGCACCTTCTACAGCCCCTTCGAGTAGTGCCTATGCAACCCTTGCACCTACAGACCGACCTCCAAGCAGGAGCATTGATTTTGAAGACCTCACCTCCATGGACACTAGATCTTTTTCTTCGGACTATACCCACCTCCCAGAATGCCAAAACCCCTGGGACACAGACCCTCCAATGTACCATACCATCGAGCGTTCCAAGAGTAGCCGCTACCTAGCCACTACGCCCTTTCTTCTGGAAGAGGCCCCCATTGTAAAATCTCATAGCTTTATGTTTTCTCCTTCAAGGAGTTACTATGCCAACTTTGGGGTGCCCGTGAAAACAGCAGAATACACAAGTATTACAGACTGTATCGACACAAGATGTGTCAATGCCCCCCAAGCAATAGCTGACAGAGCCACCTTCCCTGGGGGTCTCGGAGATAAAGTGGAAGACTTATCTTGTTGCCACCCTGAGCGAGAAGCAGAGCTGAGCCATCCCAGCTCTGACAGTGAGGAAAATGAGGCCAGAGGCCGAAGAGCTGCCAATCTGATATCCTCTCAGGAGGCTGAAAATGCAGACAGAACCCTATCCAACAACATCACAGTTCCCAAGATAGAGCGCGCCAACAGCTACTCAGCAGAGGAGCCAAGCGTGCCATATGCACATACCAGAAAGAGCTTCTCCATCAGCGACAAGCTTGATAGACAGAGGAACACGGCAAGCCTCCGAAATCCCTTCCAGAGAAGTAAGTCCTCCAAGCCAGAGGGCCGAGGGGACAGCCTATCCATGAGGAGACTGTCTAGAACATCGGCTTTTCATAGCTTTGAAAGCAAGCACAACTAAACCATCTTACCATGTGTTGCAGGAGGCTCGAGAATCCAGCACTAAAATCCTCCCCAATGCCCACCACGTTCCCCCTTTCTTGAGTTAGACCTGCTATATTCTTAGCTGAGCAAACAATGGGAGACATTAACTCAAAGGTAACCTCTGGGCTACAGGTCAAGCAAGCATTCCATCTGGCCCAGTGCAAAACACAGGGGTTAAGGCATGTTTCTATCTGTCGGGCAGGGAGGGGTAAAGACAACAGACAGGAGCTAGAGATGAATGGGTGTCACCAGGCACCACAGAAAGCCATGAGCTCTGGGGAGCCAATGGGCTCCAGCACTCTCCATGCCAACAGGCATCATGGGATTTCTGCCCTGTTATCAAGAGTCGAGGGCTAAATTGCAAAATGAAATAAGAGTAGCCAGCGTACAAGATGAGATATTCTAAACTTCCATTCTGTTTTCTTTTCACATTGGTTCCATCACTGGTGACTGATGAAGAACATCCTTTTTATTCAGTATAAGCCGGCAGGAAGCAGTTCTACCTAACGTCCCACATCCTTCTCATGCCAACACTTCTGTAATTGGTCATTATAAAGAAAACCAAGGTAACAGTCATATATACAGTTCACCTGTCTCTTATCTATTCACTTCTGGTGCCACAACTGTTTATCTCTTTAGAAGAAAATAAGGGAACAGAAAAATGCTTTTTTTTCTTTTCTTTTTTCTTTTTTTCTTTTTTTTTTTTTGTCTTGCGATCAAAATGAAAGAAGAATTGATGTTGGAAGCAAAAGTCATATGATTTATAATATACCACGGGCAATCAAGTATAGTCAAGTAAGCTCAGGATGAATGTACTTAGATAATTTTATATTTTTAAGTTATTTTGTATCTCACCTGTCATTAAAGAATTCACTTGTCAAATATATAATACTGAACTTTAAGAAAAAGGTGGGAAGATCTAACATTAAGTTGCCAGTGGGATGTTGTTCTAGTCTCACCGTTCATAGTGTGTGACGCTGCTGTGTAGGCCTTCATCATCTGCATGTCTCCACTGCGTCCTCCAGACACCTCCAAGATGTAACTGCCAAATTTCCACACTGCTCATCACGTGACCATTTTGTATTTGAACACATGGTTATATGTGGATTTTTCATACCTAGAGTTTAGCCATCTAATCTGGGCTCAGCATAAATTTAATCAGAGTTTTTCAAGGGCTGGTATCTTTTTTATGGAAATGTTCCAAAGTACTTTTTAAGGAAGTTTAAAAACCATTAATAACCTTAGATTTGACTAGGGGCTTGATATCAACCCAAACCAATCAGTTGCAGACAGGCCATGAATATGTTTCTTACTTACAAAGCTATAAAAAAGATACAGTAGGGCCTAAATAGAAAGCAAATATACCATATACAGAATTCTATAGTTTATGCTACTTACATATACATCCACATACAGACTCATGTTTATATACAGTATATATACAAACACATAGAGATTTCTTAAAAGGCTTTGACCTTCTGTCGTCTGAAGGTATCACTAAGCTTTTAGTGTCCAAGAGTTTCTCTGGAAAAAGTTTATTGTGCTATTGGACCCATTGTTGAAATTATAATTTTCAAAAAAAAAAAATCTCTGGTCTTCACCTGTCTTTACACTGAACAAGAACTGTCAAAATGGTCTCTCCCACCCCCATCTCCTCCTATTTGGAAGCACCCATTGACATGAGATCCCTTTCACTCTGGTTGCTCTGACACAAAGCAATTATCACAAAATTCAATCTGCATAGATGAGTAATTCTAAGCCAGTTTGTATTACACAGTCTAGAATGGAGGCATACATTTCTAGAATAGAACCTGGACTTAAAGTGGGATAAAGAAATCTTGACCACAGAACTTTGGATTCCTATTTGGATCATTGAACACAAAGTATTTAAGAAAAATGATTTCAAGCCAGGAATAGTTAGTGGTAATGTGCCCTGTGTGTGATTCCAGGCACTTGGGGAAAAGAGGCATTCAGATGAGGAATTCAGAGTCAGCCTCTGGTACATATCAAGTTCAAGGCCAACCTGGACTACATGAGACCCTGTCGCAAAGAGAGAGAGGGGGAAGAGTAAGCAGAAAAAAAAAATGATTTAAGCTGGGACTTGGGCTCAGTGGCACAGCACTTGCTTATCATACTCAAGGCTCTATGTTCTATCCCCAGTAGTTAAAAAGGGGAAGGAAAGGAGAGAGAGAGAGAGAGAGAGAGGGGGGATTTGATGTTCCTAGTCCCAGGTGCTCCTTGGTTCTCTTCACTGTAGTTGTAGGTGCATATCACTTAGTGAAATCAAATCAGTCCACCACAAAACCTGTAACCTTTAAATATTTTTTAAAGAAAAAAAAAAATCTTTTCAGCTGAAGAGTGGCAAGCGTGCATCCGTAAAGACTCCTTTTTCATCCTTGGTATTTGGGCAACACCCAAGCTCTTCATTGGTAACTGCTGACGACACCCACTTCCTTATCGGTGAACTCCCTCCCGCAGACATGTTTTGAACCTGAAAACAAATCATTTGTCTCTAAGCTTCCTTGAGCCATGAGTCCCTGTGAGAACCTGATAGAAACCCTGGACCCTCCCACACCCTAAACTCACATCCATGGGAAACCGTACTACAACATTAAGGGATTCGTGACTCCCCTGATTCCACAGTGACTAGTGGTAATTAAAGAGACTGCATTCATTCATCGTCAATCACACCAGCACAGGCACTACACACTTCTAGACCATTTCCCTGTGATTCTCAGGAGGGCTGAGCGTCAGCGCCAGAGTTCGAACCAAGGTTTCAGCACTTCCGCTCTTTAGATTAGATATGGCTAGCTGGACGTCTTTATGCCCTGACATCGTCATGATTTTGAGTAGCAAGCATTCTCAAAGGCAGACTCTCTGAGGGAATCTATAGAGGAGTCCCAGATGAAACCATCAGCTATGACAATAGAGCAGGATACCAAGCACTCTAGGACCTGGTTTTGGAACCTCCTTGGAAGAAAGGGAGAGAAGGAATAAGCTTATGTTTGTTGTGATCGCCTGAGAGAAAGAACATGACCTGGGAAAGGAAACACTTAACAGTCCTGAGCTTTTGTTCTGCATGAAAATTAAGTGCTAACATCTTTGGTGAAGTGTGTGAAGTCTATAAGCCAAATGTAAACAACTTCAGACACAAAACTGTGTAGGTCTCACAAGCCATGTCTTCCCTGTGCACATGCGTGTGTGTTATTTTCAACCCCACCTCCTTCATCTCTGGGTTCCCTGTGTACCAGTGTGGCATTGATTCTGTGGCCTTGTTAAGACAGCTTGTGTTCAGCTCATTTGTTCCACCATGTCCCTGATGAAGGGGACCTTAATTATCTGCCTCTGTGAATTAAACAGCTCTTGAGTAGCCAGTCATTGAAGACCATACATAAATAAAGTCAGAGAGGGCTCAAGGAAGAGATAGCTTGTTTAATCATCTGCCTCTTAGGTGCCAATTTTTATATACTACGATGTGTAATGATTTGTTCTAAATTGCTTGCTTGTTCCTTTTGGGAAAGAAACGAAGAATGTTTTATAAAAATGGCCATGAAGGTTTTCTGGTTAACCGCCATATTTTATATTTGCAGTTAGAAACTGGTAGATTTGAATGGAATGCTAGAAAGCAAGAGGACAATTGTCATGGCCAGTTTGTGGGTCTGCAAGCCGAAAGGAAGGCAGTCATTGTGTGGCACTTTAGAGAACTGGATGTTTCTTTAAACCTGAAGCGTCCGGGGCCAGTTACTATTTAGCACTTTGAAAGTTCCCCCTTTAAAAAAAAAAAAAATATATATATATATATATACATACATATACATATACCCGAATAATGAAATGGGTGGGGGGGGGAGAATTGTGAAAACACAAAATGTGTTTCTTCTGAATGTTACAATTGTATTTTAAAATCTGGTTTCTATAGATAACATTATGGTAGATCACTGGATAGTGCGTTTCTTTCTTTTTTTCTGCAGCTATGCAGTCTAATCTTCCTGGATGTTTTGGCCATTTGATTTCTTTAAAGATAATGGACATTATCCAGTTATCCATCATGCTATATCTATAGGCTATGCCATGTGACATATGGGGCAATGCTGTATTATAAAACACATGTAAACCTATCTGTAACCTGTGTTTAACCCAGCCTAGTTGTAGCATGTGGTTGTATTAATGAACGTTACAGGACAGCTTTATAATCATTTATAAATCTGTAACATTCAATAAAGAAGCACATGTGGCAAGGATTAATTATGCTCCCATTTCCATGTTCTTTAGCAACCTCCGGTAATGGGCATTTTTGTTCCTGACCTTTTTACGCTGTTCACACCCCTCTGACCCCCATAAAATACTTGTATAAGCTGATGTGCATCCTCTAGCAGGTCCTATGAGCTGGGAGAGGCAAGGTGTAGTTTTGTGTCAGGAAAGCTGACATGTTACACAAAAGACTATATAGCAAATGAACTTAAATAGTTTAAACTCTGGTTGAATTAGCTGTCTGTTTACATCTGCTGACCCCATATGGAAGCAGTGTACAGTGTTTTATAAATCCGTTCATTCAGTAGCACTGTCTGTTCTAGATAAAGTGATGTTAATGTTTAGGTGGCTGTATATTTGGCTTAGATATTGCATTCAACTCTCTAATCTTTACCATAACAATGTGACTCGACTGAAGTAATCCCTCTCCAAACCCAGTCTTAATTTTGTATCAACACAATGCACACTATGCTTTGTGTGTGTTCTTTTACCTTTTTAAAGCACTTAACATTTTATCCTGTCTGTTGCAATCCTTAAACCAGTTAGCCAGTCACTCATATTGTTGGGTTTCTTAAACTGGGGACTGCTTTCAGTTCTCAAGAACTGAAAACAAGTAATCAAGGGTTTCTTTTCTTTTTTCAATTTTTTTTAAAGCTCTGAGCAAATAATATGAAATAATGTATCAGCTACAAGTTGCAATAGCTAAGGGACCCAGCGATGACAAGGCAGCCCCACTCTGGAGTCCTAAGGTCTAGGTGTGGGAGCATCTGTGATATATGAAAGACACATCTTGGATTCTTTAGGGCTTCCTGGGTGCAAATTGCTTAACCAGAGATGAAAATCAAAGGTGCACAATGACAGGGCAGAAATGCACAGATCACTGTGAATGAGTGGTCCCAAGGTAATGGATGAGACCTCCCTCTGGTCCTGTGGCTTTCACACCCTGTGGGTGAGCCAGGCCCAGAGGTGGGAGCAAGGTGATTGTTTGATGAAGTACCAGGTGACTCTGAAGAGCTTGTTCTTTAAAGAAGTCTCTGTTCAGTTGTTAGAAACCTGTCAACATCTAGAAAGGAATGGATCCAATTTGCACAGTCAAAATGCTCCCAAAATGATCAAGGAAACCTTTTCTCAACATCTGCTTTGCCTTGTGCTGTGTGCTGTATCTACAGGTCCAGCATCCTGTCTCTCAGGCTAGAGTCCATAAAAGAGAGGGCTGGTTCTGACTAAAGATGAACAACTTTTTCTTTTCTTTTTCATATTAATTTTGAAATTAATTTCAATTTAATTTTGATGGTGCCTTTGCCCTTGTGACCTCCTTACACTGGTTATCCCTAGTTAAAATCAAGATCTACCGATTTCTGTGTGACATCTAAGAGGAGATATAGGTGACCAGATCATCCAGATTCATCAAGAGATGATGATTCCTTTCCTAACTTCCCTGGAAAAACTGGTCATCTTCTGCTGGCAGTACATGATCCCTGCATCATGGTGTTGGGAACTGGACCAACTCTGAGGGGGCATCAGTGCGGCCATGACTAGTCCCCAGGGGAGGCAGATTGCTAAAGAATGTGAGGCACAGGATGAGATCAGCCTTGTGCCTGGGGGCACAAGATTTTTTTGTCCCCCTTCTTCCTGTTTTTTATTTGTTCAAAGCTAGCTCTTTCTCCCCCGTGTGAGTGTGAGACTCACAGACTCACCCATTACCTCATAACCCTGTGGACCCCAACACAGTAATCCCAAACATTAACTACATGGAGGAAGCCAGATGTTCTGAATTTTCCCCAGGTCTGGTTGTCCATCTGACTTCTCCTCCTGCACCCAAGTTCTTAATGTGACTGTGTGTCCCATGTCACATCTAATTCTGAACTGCCCATCTGACTCCTGAAAAGCACTCTGCATCTTCACCAGCTTCTCACACGTGGTCAGAACCAGTCACCTGCCTCTCCATGAAGGGATTGCAAACTCAATCTAAGACCCAGATCTAGAAAGATAATGATTTGTTGGGCATACACATCTCACAGAAAGACTCAAATTTGGGTTTCCAACTCCTGTGCTAGCCACACATGGGTCTGCCCACAGTATTCCCAATGGCCGTTTTTGGAGGCCTTTGATTTGGAGCCAAGCAGGGTCTGATTCATGATTTTCACACAGTTAGCAAACACATCAAATATACTCAAGAACTTCAAGTGGGGAGAAGCAGCTTGCCCTACTAGGGGTAACTCTTGGATCACTTCCAAGTATGTTGATTAGCATGTTTTTCTGGATCCAAACACAGAACCAGTGTGAGGGAGACTCAGAGGAAGGATGTCGTAGCATGTGAAGACTTACCTGCTTCCTGTCACTGGAGCATTGACCTGAGTTCTTATTGCTGCTACCACTGTGTAAGACAGTCTGTGTAGTCAGTAAACAATTCCCATAGCCATTTCATAATTTAGCACTTAGATTCACACTTGTAAATGCCCTAACCATAGTTTATAAAGGGGGAAGTTATTCAGATGCCATTTTTAAATGAATTCCTATAAATACAATGATTTGAAATTGGGTTTACTAACTATATATACATCTTTTCCTTCTTTCATGTATAGATAGACAGAGGTTTGCATATCTACTGACACTATGAATATATATATATATATAAATCTAGAGGAACTGTTCTTTTTTAAAGGTCTCTTACTGGATTCACAATGCACTTTGAGCTTGTCTGTTTAGATATATAATTTGAAGCAGAAGTTGGCAGATACTACAGGCAAAGAATTTTCTGGAATTTCTGTAACAAATGTTTTGCAATAAAAAAAAAATACAAATAGTTTGAAACATGACTCAGACTTCCTTGTGCATTTATGTGTCTCTATCTGATCTCCATTATTTCATGCTAACGCCCCCGGTGGTTACTAGGGAATTGTTGCCCAAGACTCCATGAGTTAGTCATTTTGGAAAAGTAGAAATTACAAACTCTATAACTATGGGGTGTGTTTACCAGCAATGAATAGATATTATAGGCCAATGTGGTGTTGCTTTTTTTTTTAATTGAAACATTTTCAAGTTGACAGATATTACATCTCATTCTATATTTCTGCTACCTTTAAGAAATATGAAAATCTAGCTACATAAGACTTACCATATTTCCACACACCTGAACCATGGTGTACCATATCACTTCAGTGGGAATCCAGATTCTCCACTATTCCTTAGTCCCCACCGCTCCCTACTGCCCCTTACCTCTTATTTCCTTCCATTGTTCAAATTTCCTGGAAGGCCCCTATCAACAGTGGAACTTCAATACTAAAGAATATAAAAAGACAGTGGCAAGTCTATACTATCTAAAGAGAAAGACTCTGGGAATCAATTTGTTTGGGGGGAATAAAAGATAAGAGAAGCTTTTCTTTGTGATAAAAATGTATAGAAAGTATGACTTCATTATCCCATTTAAAGTATATCATGAAAAAAAATTATTAGATTGGCTTTACAACTATGATTTAAGATCCCATTAAGAAGAACAAGCAATAGCCATTACCTTTATAAATGTTTTAATTTTTAAAAGCAAGGAAGGGAAATTACAAAACATATACACGTTTGTTTTTGTTTGTTTATTAGTCTATTTGTCTGTTTGATTGTTTGGCAGGGCCTCACTTTGATACATAGACCGGCATAGACCTCCAGGATTTGAACAATCCTCCTGCCTCAGCCTTCTAGTTAACTGAGACTACAAGTGCATACTTTGTGCCAAGTTTGTGCTTTCATGAAAAGCAATTTGTACCCAAAAAGATACCAAGAGGAATAAGACAAACTAAGCCCCTGTTCTTGTAGGCTTTAAACACAGCTGTCATATTATTACCAGTTCGTTGCCCAAAGAATAAAGCATGAAAAACAAATCTGAGATGTCAAGGAGTGAATGCTGTACAGCTCAGGAGAAGAGATGTTCTCCTGGTGGTGAATGAGCCTTACCCACTCAAATCCTTTGTGATGGAATGGTTGGCACCATTTTCTGAAAGCAATTTGGTGTGTCCGTGAACTTGTAGAGCTACTGTAACATACATGGCATTCCATAAAGTACTCTAGAAAATCTCAGGCATAGAACCGCATGGGTCTTCTTGGGTGAGATACTGACAAAGTTGAGAAGAAGAAGAAATTCTGGAGAAATAATTATCATTACTTTTTATTCATGTTACTTTACTTAACTGAAAGCCAGAGAACCTGGTCTGCCATATAAGGAAAGTCTAGCACATCCTTATCACTGGAAATTTTAGTAGGTTTTTTTTTTTAACCTTTCTTTTTAAAGGGAAAAGAGTTATTTATTTTATGTATATGAGTACACTATAGCTGTCCTCAGACACACCAAAAGAGGGCATCAGATCCCATTACAGATGGTTGTGAGCCACCATGTGGTGGCTGGGAATTGAACTCAGGACCTCTGGAAGAACAGTCAGTGCTCTTAACCACTGAGCCATCTCTCCAGCTCTCCTTTTTTACTTTTCTAAATCACTGGTCATTTAACCTTTACTCAAACATTCGGCATATTGCCATGTTATATATAGTTCAAGTCATTTCCTTGAAGCAGTGGGCTGTATCATGGTCAGAATTTTTCACTATACTGTTGGGATAGAGACTAGTGGCACCAAGTTACCCTAGGGGGGATGTCCCTTGAAATCAGAATATCTCTCTCGTATTCTCTGTCTCAAATACTAAGCACTCATTTTTTAAAGTTAGACATCTTAGTTTTCTAAAACTTTCTTAGCAAAGTAACATAAACTTAGAAATTTATTGCCTCAAATTTCTGGAGATTTCCAGTCCAAAGTAAAGATGTCAATCATTTTTTTCCCTTCTAAGGATCTGAGAGAGATCCTTCCCCATGGTCTTGTCTGTTTTGTGCCATTTGCTCATACTCTCTGGCACTCCTTGGCTTGTACAAGCATCACACTGGGTTCTGCCTTTAGGTCACATGATGTTATCCCCATGTATTGTCTCCAAAATTTCTTCTTTTTATAAGAATAAAAGTCTTATTCAATTAGCTGCCGCCACCCTGCATCTTGACTAATTCTACCTACAATGATTTTTTTTTTCTCCTAATAAGGACATATGTGAAGTATTGAGGGCTAGGATCTCCATACATGCCTTTGGGTGAAGAACAAAATCAAACTGTAGTGCTGAGTGAATATGTGCATAGATTTATAGAAATCATTGATCTTTCTCATGTCTTTTAAGGTAAAGGAATCAGAATTCAAGAGCCAAACCAAAACAACATATGTGTTAACCAAAAGGAAAAGCAATAAATCAAAACATGAAGTTATTAAAATGTTTAAATCTGTACATCTTCACATCAAAGTACATAATTATATTGTCTTTTTAAAAGACAATACAGAGACATTGACATAGCTCAGTAGACTTTTCGCAAGCTTGACAACCTCAGTTCAACTCCCAGAATCCATTTACAGACTAAAAGAGAGAACCAACCCCTGAAAGGGTGCCTCTGACCTCCATAAGTGTGCCAGGGCATGTAATTAGCCTTATTTTCACACATATCAATAAAAAAATAAATAACTTTTAAAGGAGCTATATACATAGCAAGGCCAACCTAAGTGATTTAGTAAGACTCTGTGTTAAAACGAAAAATAAATTCCAGCATAGTGGCTCATATCAGTAATCCCAGCACTTGAGAGACTAAAGCAGAACAATTGCCACAGTATGAGGCCAGCTTGGGACCCTGTCTTAACAAATGATCCCAGGCCCAGTGCCATCTGTCTTTATTCCCAGCACTCAGAAGGCAGAAGCAGATAGACTCTGTGAGTTCAAGGCCAACTGGATCTACATAGAGCATTCCTGGCAGCCAGAAATATAGTGATGCCTAATCTTAAAATAAATAAAAATAAAAGCCGTCATAGTGATGGTGGTAATAACAGTAACAATAGGTGTTGGATATGTGGTAGAGTGGTAGGCTCAGTGGCGGATTCCTTGACTAGTATGTACAAGGCTCTGTGTTCATTCCCAAATTTCCCTCACACAGCAAAAAAACTTAAAAGAGGAGACTCTGTGGTTTGAACTCAATTTCCGTAAAATTCAAACCAGGGATACAGATATGGATATATTTACATATAAGTCATTCGAAGACTGGAGAGAGACTTCAAAAAAATGGTAAAAGTTTTACAACATAGCTTTTTCTTTTGAAAATTCAAATGTGTAAGAGGAAGCAAAAGTGATCTAAAGCTGGGTGTGGTAGCTCACATCTTAATCCCAGCACTCCGGAAGCAGAGGCAGGCAGGTTTCTGTGAATTCAAGGCCAGCCTGGCCTATATAGTCAGTTCTGGCACAGTCAGGGTTACATCAAGCGACTCTGCCTCAGAGAGAGAGAGAGAGAGAGGAACAAAAAGTGACCTGAGCAAAGTTGGGTGACATACCAAGAGACACCAACCTCATCTGTCACGGTTTTCTTTACTGACTTTGTGTTAAAGTCCACTCTAAACATCATCCGACAATCATGAGCCTTCTGATACAAGCCATCTCCTCCAGTGAATGGTATAGTTAGAAGGAAATGGGAGAAGTGGTTTAACTACTAATGTCATGAAATTATAACTTTAGGCATAAATATAATCAATGCCTTTCGAGCAGTTACTTTGTTCCTGTGAAAGAACTGAAATTTTTATTAAAAAGGCAAGACAGTCATGACTAAAAAGATAATTGCATGTTTTCATTATTTAATTAGAGCTGTTGAAAAAAATGGGAACAAGCATTCTAAGTATGGCTCATCAGTATTCACTGTGCTCAAGTGGAAGCTAATGGCCCCCGGAAAGACAGCGCGTGGATGGTTTCCCACATTTGGGTAGGAAATTGGACTATATAACCAACTCTGAGACTCTGAGTAGAACAGGACTCAAAAGTCTTTAGAATTAAGAAGAAAGAACAAACCTCCTAGCTTAAAAGAAACTAAAGGAATAAGTAGGAGTAAAGATGGCAGGTAGAATCAGGTATTCCCAAGACTAGTGTCCCAGGTAAAATAAGTCTCTACCATGAGAGACACTGACACAAAAGCCTGGGGATCAGTAGAAACCACACTGCCCTATGTGGAGGACTCGCCACTGAAAGGCGCTCTTGAGTACAATGTCCCTTCAAGTCACACAATCCTTTCAACATTTCTTTGATGTTGGTGTTATTTTTCTCTGACCCAGGTAGAAGAAAGGAGATTCATCATTCCATACACCATTGCCAGGCTAGAGTCTGGACTTTATCCTGTGACAGGAAGAAAGTAGCTAAAGAATTCTAGACAGAGCATGTGCCATGTGGCATGTGACAGCGTAGAAGGAGGGAGGTGCAGTAGAACTTGTTGGGTGACTCTCTTCCAGGCAAAAGTAAAAGGAAGCTTCACAACTCAATTCAATACATGGTTCTTGAATGCCTTCTGTCTGACAAACACTAAGTGCCACTACCCTCTATCTGAAACAGCACTTTCTCAACTTCCTAGTGAGCTAAGTCTTTCTGTGTAGAGACTATACCCAGAATACCTGCTTCCTGGTAGCATTTGTGCCACAGAGCTCTATGCTCTGGCTGAAGCTGTACTTTTGGCTTCATTCTCTGATTGAGGGTATTGATGAGCTAGGAGGGCCAGTCAGTTAGCCATGGTACTACACACCTGTGATCCCAGTACTCAGAAAGAAGAGGCAGGAAACTTGTTCAAGGCCTGTTTGGGTTACATTATGAGATCAAAAGAAATAATAATGATAATAGAAGCAATAATAGAGGTGTTGGTTTGTTCTTCTCTTGGGAATTTGGACTAGAGATGGTACAAAGAGGCAAGCTAGATAATAAAAGTACAGCCCATACCCTTGACTTCTCAGTAGTTATGTTCCTGCATGTTGGCTGGGTTGCAGAGGGAATCAGTCTGCCAAGAACAAGAGAGAGAAATATAATCACGAAGGCAGGAACAGATGTAGGAACCAAAAAGATTCTAGATTCTTCCTGAGATGTAGCTATAATCTCACATTTAGGCTCTAAAAACATACCAGTATCCTCAAAATAAATACTGCTGTCGGTGCCCTGAATAATGTCCCCAAGGATACCCATGCCCTGATCCCCAGAAGTTTTGGTTATTACCTTGTTTTGCCAGGGTAAATATCCTGAGATGGGGAAATGTGCCTGGATTATTTAGGTGAATCTGATTGGAAGAAAGGAGTCAGAATCAGTGTGCCAGGAACAACTGAAGTAAATTGGGCAAAGGACCTGAAGCTAAGGAATGCAGGGCCTCTGGTGCTGGAAAAGACAAGATCTAGATTCCTCCCCAAGAATCCCTAGAAAGAATCAGACCTGCTGCCATCTTGGTTTCAGCTTCTTAAGACACATCAAAATGTATGGCCTGAAGATCCATAGGAGAGCATCATGATGAGTTCTCAAAGCAGCAGCTGAGAATAAACACATAGCCACCCAACACTAGGCATTGTTAAAAGTGAAGCTGCATACTGCAGCTCAGGAATCTTACTCTTATATGGTTTTCTTTGTCTTTGTGATATGTTCTATCTCAGGCTGGCCTCAAACTCATGACCATCCTGCCTCAGGTTCCTGCGTATTGTTAAGAATATACGGTATTAGGCTGGAGAGATGAGTCTAAAGTTAAGAGCATTGGCAGTTCTTCCAGAGGATATGGGTTCAGCTCAGGCCCTTGGCAAATTCCCCACTGAGCAGCATTAACACGTGTCACCATATAAACCAGACTTTGCTAAGCACCATAAATAAAGTATATAGACAAATCCCCCCTTGCATGTCAAGTATGCTTCTAATGTACATTCAAATTTGCAAATGGCTACAAAGCCAATCTGGAGGACACTGGGTGGACGTCTCAGGAAGGGTGAGATTTAAATTCAAGTATCTCAATTGTGAAGAATGGATGGGATGTCAAGGTAAAGGGGAGATTCAACAAACAGCTCTTTAAAAAAAAACAGTCATAAGAGCATACAGACACAGCAGGCTCCGGAAAGCAGTGTAGGACTCACGGGGCTGGAGCCCACCCCAATGTTTGGTAAGTAAAGAGAAACAAGTCCAGAAAACCTGATCCAGGCTAGAGCTCAAGGTGACTCAAAAGGGCAAACAGTAGAGAAAGTCGGTGTGGGAAACAGGTAAGGCTCACTGTCGAGCTGAAAAGGCTGCAGTGTGTGCTAAATACAGATGGATCTTCTAGATGGACAACACAGAGTGAGAGGAGATGCTAACCAGTAAAGGGAAAGCTGAAGATGATACCAATGCAACCCTAGAAACAGTGTAGTTGTGTTTCATCAGTGTGAGCCCATCCACTTTTTCTCAAAGACGAATGAGTAAGCAAATAAACTATGAATAAAACCAGGTCAAATGGGGGATGAATTGAACAAACAAACAAATAATGACCCAGTCCTTGACCCAGTGACAAGATGACTGGAGACTGAAGTCAAAGATCCATGAGACTTTCAATTTGAAATTTGATCTGAGAGAAAAGCATTTGGGGACCACAGCCAAGAGGACTTTAGTCATCGAGGTAGACCTCCCTTCGTGATATGTCTGATTAGGTCCTCTGTGAGCCTCTAATCTAATAGCAGCAGACAATGTAGAAAACGCAACAGTTGCTCCCATGGGACATTTCAGGCATGTCATGAAAGCTCACTTGGTCACGGGAAGAAGCTATAGAAAGTTCGCCATGGAAGGTCTCCATGTCGCCAGGTGCTCATGAGCAGCTGACAGCAGGGTATGCTGACTGAAGACTGGATATTGAGAGCAGCAAGCCACACAACCTACAGCCATTCCACCTTGTAGGAGAAGCAGCCTAGGGACCCAATGGGTTCTTCCCTACAGCATCTGGAGGCTTAGAGCCTTCCCAAAATGATCCAAATTACATTGTCCTTGCTTATGGTTATCTCCGTTCACACCCTTACATCCTCAAACTCAAATTTACTTTAAAACCTCTGTCTTACCTTATTCATTCATTCACTCATGTTGGGTTTTTGAGACAGGTGTCTCTATATAGCCCTGGCTGTCCTGAGACTCCCTATGTAGTCTAAGCTGCCCTCAAATTCAGAGAGATTTGCCTGTCTCTGATGGAATTAAAGGTACATACTACCACACCTGGCTTACCTCGCTTATTTAGTGAACAAAACCATGCCCTATTCTATAAAGTGATTTCCCTATTTCACAAAGAAAACTGATCTCTGAGGTCCTGTGTCAGCTCTGCCAATGGGCTCATTTTGCTAAACAAGAAGTATCTGAGCTAGGTATGGAGGATGAGTGGGTGGAAGGATACAGTATGTTAACACACAGGCACAAGCACTTGCCTACATATGCAAGCATATGTGCATGAGTGTGTGTGTGAGTGTGTGTGCAAACACAATACTGTTTTGTTTTTCTTTTTGTTTTCTTTTAGTTTTTTTGTTTTTCTGTTTTTGTTTTTGTTTTTTGAGAAAAAAGTCTTACTCTGCAACTCTGGCTGGCCCCAAACTTACAGTGATTATTCTGCCTCACTTTCTCTAAGTACTGAGATTACAGACATGAGCCACTATGGCTAACATCATCAATACTTTCAATAACTTCTTTTCCTCAGAGTTCATATCTAGCCCAAGCAAAAGAAGACAACTGATAGATCCCATCTCACTGGCTTCTAGAGACTAGAAGATCTGGTTCTCAGTGTCTTGAGTGTTGTAGGCTTTCAACCAAAGTTGTCTCTGCTCTCTGGGCTTCTATGCTAATGGTGGAAGCTCCTGATAGTTCAGTTTTAGTCAATCAATTTTACTGGGCCATTAGCTCAGTCGGCAGTGGATGAAAAGCGGGTCAGCTCTATCGTATTATACAGACACTTCAAAATTTTTTTTAAAAAAGTCTGATCTCTTTCCTAACCCATTCTCTCAATTTTTCTGTTAGCTACAAGCACTTACAGGTTGGACTAGGCTCATGAGTCCTAAATTTTTTGGTTTATAATCATTTATTGAGATGTGCAGGAAGCTAGGAACAGTAAGTGGGTACAAGAGAGGTAAGGTTTGAACAACTATTTAAAGAGAATCACAGAATAACTAAAAGCTTGTCCACTGTCACTAGGAGAAGGATGTGGGAAGCCTAGATTAAGACACAACAGGACCCTATGCAGGCTGTCAAATGGAAAGCAGAGTCACCTGGAACCCCTGTCTGCAGAGGATCTCCACCTGACAGCTGTCTGCAGTGGGTACCACAAGCAGCAGGCACACGCTCATGACTCTCTGCAGCTGCTCACAAACACACCAAAGTCGAGACAGTCCAATCCTGAATTAAGCAAGTCAAGCTGTTGTGATGCAGACAGTAGGAACAGTCTGCAACTTCCAGCTCTCCTGGGAAACAGTGGCTGCAAGGGTAAGCTGTGCCTGCTAATGGGAGCCTGCTAGTCACCCCCTATTTTCTAGAAATCTGTCTCCTGCTCCACCATCTGAAAAGAATGTCTGCTAATAGGAGTGCCACCCATATAAAAGCAAGCAGCCCTGCCGGTGATGACTCGGTGGGGTTGACACATTACTCTCGTTCGCAATGGGTGCTCTCAGTGAACAGGATTCACGTGCCATTTTTCAGATCACAAGCTGCTGATCCACATGCAGAATTGTCATATCTCAGCTTTTCCGGGGAAGTCTTTGACTCCCCTTGAGTCGTCCTGCTCTATTTCTCTTATTTATCTATATGTGTGTGGATGTTTTGCCTATATTCCACATTTACACATGGTGCCTATGGAATACAAAAAAAAAGTATGTTAGATCGCCTGGAACTGGAGTTACAGATGGTTTGTGAACTGCCTTGTGGGTACTAGGAATCAAACCCAGGTTGTCTGGAAGATTATCAGTGCTCTTAACCTCTGAGCAATCCCTCCAGCCCCTCTATTTCTAATTATGACATTGCTGAGCACACATAAACACAGAAAGAATAAGAAAGTGAACATCTATACACCCTTCGTATTTACAATTATCACCGTTTTGCTGTTTGCTTCCTCCATCTCCATATAAATTTCGTTCTGATATTAATCACAGCACTTCACTTCTGTAGACTTTAGCATCTGTCTCTCAGGAGTAATGATACCTCTCCTCTATGATGCTGTACTGTTACCATGCAGAAGGAAGTAACAGCAATCCCAATGTCATCTAACATCTAGTCAAAGTTAAATTTCATAATTGTTTCCGAATTCGTTTTTGTGACTATTTTTACTTTCTAAGCCAGTACATTTGATTGTCACAGATGTTTAGCCTTTCAGACAACAGCTGCTCCCACAGGACACTCTTAATTTTTATGAAATTGAGTTTTCAAAGATTGTAGGCCAACTGTCTTGTTGACTGTCTCACATTCTGAATTCACGTGGTTGTAACCCAATGTCTTGGTCATATCTCCTAGTTTCTATTTGTCCTATAAACTGGTAGTTAGACACACTTGGGTTAAACATATTTAATAAAGATGGGGCTATTACTCAGTGGTAGAGTGCATGTGTAGCATACACAAAACTTGTGTTCAAAGCCTAGGGCTACAAAAAGAAAAAAAGAAGCAAAGAAGGAAGAGAGGAAGGAAAGGAAGAAGGGAGGGAGGGAGGGAGGGAGGGAGGGGGAGAAAGAATGAAAAGAAGACTTATTCAGTAAGAATACTTTACAAATATCTTCCATATTTTGGTGTCACATCAGAAGGTCACCAAATTACTGTTCCCATTGGAAGTGATGCTGCCCTTGACCACATGATTAATATGGGTACCACCAGGTTTCAACAGATAATGTGTGTGTGTGTGTGTGTGTGTGTATGTGTGTGTGTGTGTGTAATATATATATATATGTATATATATATAATGTAGTATAATATAATATCACACACATATATATACACATACACATATATATTTCCTTTATAATTAAAATGAAAACTCAGAGGTGATATTTGGGGTCATACAACTATTTTCTCTCAATGAACCTGGGGAGGACTGCTTCAGTATGGAGATACCTCTGACACTCCCGACATTCTAAACCTCTTTTCAGAGCTACCCACTCCAAATGGTTGGTCTTACTTTCACATCTATGTGAGGCAAGAAGGGTCAGATCTGCTTGTCATTACTACTGCTTCCTGTCATCGTACTTATGACCCTTGAAAACTACTCCTGCACAGCCTAAAGATTCTGGTCTATCTTGGGATCCTCTCACTTTTGTTCAAAGCCCAACCCAGGGCCAACTCCCTCCCTCAGGGCTAGAACTATGTATGCATGCCTTCCCCTATCATTTATTCATTTACTTATTTATTTATTTATTTTATATGAATACACTGTAGCTGTCTTCAGACACATCAGAAGAGAGCATCAGATCCCATTACAGATGGTTGTGAGCCACCATGTGGTTGCTGGGAATTGAACTCAGGACCTCTGGAAGAGCAGTCAGTGCTCTTAACCACTGAGCCATCTCTCCAGCCCCTGCCTTTCCCCTATCTTCCCCAATTTACACAAACTCTTCTCAACATGCAGCCCACCCCAGGAATGCCACTTCATAATCAGTCCAGCTTGTTTTACCCCACAAATCCCCTCACAGAACTGATGCCATTCTTTCCCTGAAAAGACCCATGTTACCAAGCAAGCAGGCACATAAAGTGGGTCTGATGGTTCTTTCTTTCCTGGTATTTTTTTTTTTCTGTCTTATTGCATGTGCTTTAGTTCTTTGAAGAACCAGAAAACCATGAGATAGATAGATAGATAGATAGATAGATATAGATGTAGATGTAGATATATAGATATAGATATATACACCTAAAGTTTCTGCTAATAAAGTTCAACAAGTTCCAGCATCTAAAAAGACCCAAAATATAGCAGATCCTAATAATTCTCTTCCTCTGTCCACTAAGGAGAAGTGGACAGTACTATGCCTTTCAGTGATAGACTAGGGTATACTTAATGCCTCTCTCTTGGGAGTGGGAATCCCTGAAATTTGTAGACTTTGTTAGATTCTAACATGTGACTATCCCACCTATTGCTGATTTTAGACTGTTAACCAAGGTAGGTCTTGACACTATAATCAGCTGTCCTGACAGCGTAACACAACTCCAGCAGATGGCAGTGTTCATGATGATGGCCTCCTTTCTTTTCTGCTTAAATGTCCATCTTTTAAAACCAGAAGATAACACACACACACTTTTTTAGGTAATTAGAATAATATCAAGCTTTTCTGCTAATACTTCCTGTATGAATAACATCAATGATGCTTGAAGTAACCATGGTATGATCATTTTCATGAAGGTCCAGAGCAATATGGGATTAGAATGCCATTCACTTAGACATTTTGACTGTTTCCAGATTGGGGCTATTAAAAATAGTAATGACTATTCTGTTGAATCTACACTTCTGATCCAAGTCTCTGACTAGTCTGTAAGTATAGCATCGACTTTAGCGGATTACATAAATAGTTTACCAATCGTCCTCCCTCCCACTGTGCCTGGAACACTGCCCTGCTCTATGTTGTCAGTTATTATCAGTCTATTTAGTGTTCGCCTTGGTAGAAAATGCATAATGATGTTTCATTGTGTTTTACAGTTTATTTTTCTGATTGCTAATTACCATATCATCTATTGTTTTTGGTCGTTTAAATTCCTCCTGCATTTTAACCGCCTGCTTCTCCCATGGCTAGGTTTGTAGGGAGTATCTTCACATCCTCAAACAGTCGCCCGCTGCCAGCCATAGCAATTGCCAGAATCTCTCTTCTCCATGACTTCTCTTTTCAAATGCTGCGTCCTTTTATGAATATGCATTCTTAACTTTCCCTAAACAAAGCTTTTGTATTCTCCTCTAAAAAAATAAAAAATAAAAAATCTACTCCCAATACAAATACCAAAATCCAAAGTAGAAACTGGAAATTACTACTGAAATGTGAAGTAAAGATGGCCTGCCTTAAACAGCAGCTCATGCACTCTTCTGAGAGAAGCCAGGCTCATGACTTAAAGGCAATGTGCCCTTCCAACATGTCTCTGTAGGTGACACCTGTCCCTTCCAAGAAGTTTCACCTTCCAGGACTCAAAATTACTGCTGGTCCTCTATATAGAGAAAAATACAAGCTCAAATTAATCTCTGTTGGACCTTCTATACACTCTCCCTCCTCTGGTACCTGCAATGATCTTGTTTTCATGGTATACATTTGTCCAGGTGTTTTTTTATAGCTAAGACCTTTCTTCATAAAGTTATTTGTGAATCTTATGCCTACATGTGTAATAATAAGGTAACTTTCCCCAAAGCATATATACTGTGGTATGTATAGCATTACTTAGAAGCAATTCAAGAGGATAACATAGCTCTAAGTAAGCCATGCATAATGTATTATGTGACACCTCTGACCTCAAGGGAGCTAGCATTCATTAGTCTTCTGTAATTGGAAGATACTTTACATATATGCCTAATATTCCAAGAAGTCTAACCAGGCAGCTTCTATCTACTCCAGCTTAATGGAAAGTTGAAGGCTCAAAAAGTATTGTGATAGCTCAGTAAGTAAAGCATTTGCCCCACAAGTGTAAAGATATAAAGATCAGAGTTCAGTTCCCCAGAACTGACATAAAAATTAGGTGGAGTGGTGGCCTGCCTGGAGCCTAATCCACCAGAGGCAGAGACAGGGAATCCCCAGCACAAGCTGGCTAGCCAAACTTACCAAAACAGTGAACTTTAGGTTCTGTGAGAGACCCTGCCTCATTATATAAGGTGCAGATCTATTAAAGAAGACACCTGAGACATACGCATACACATACATGCACCTACACCATACACACACACACCCCCATATGCATGCATGCACAACAACCAAAAGTCCAATGTCACAAGTCTAGCAAAAAAAAAAAAAAAAAAAAAATTCAAACCCAACTCTCTAGATTTGCCAAAGCCTATGCCTTCCCATCGCTTTGCCTCTCCAAAGAGAGGGTCCTTCAAATGGTGCTCATTTCAGAGAATTAACCAAGGAACCTGTGGTAGCTTGAATGAAATGCCCCCTATTTTCTCAGGCATTTAAATACCCAGTAGATGGTGCTCTTTTGGTAGGTTTAGAAGGTGTGGCCTTATCAGAGGAATATGTCACTGGGCTTCAAGAGTTTCAAGGCTCTTGCCTTTTCTAGTTTGCTCTCTGCTTCCTGATTGCTTTTCAGGATGGATGCTCTTAGCTGCTCCTGCTGCCATGCCTGCCTGCCTGCCTCCACTTCCCTGCTGAGACGATGAAGTCTCTCATCCCTCTGAAACTGTAAACCAACAATAAACTCTTTCTTCTCTAGGTTGTCTTGGCCATGGTGTGCTATCAAAGCATTTGAACAGCATCTAAGGCAGAATCAAATAGCACCATCCCTGGTCTCTGCCCACCATATTTATTTAGGCAAAGAAATACTTATTTTGGTGTTTATTTCCTCCAAATGCCCTTGTAAGAAGACTAGAGATTTAAAACTTAAATATGGTACTTTAGGGTGGTAATTTAAAAACCAGTATGACAGGTAGGGGGAGGGAGGATCAGGAGCCATAAATGTCCATTTCTTGAGCTTGCTGTTAATCTAATCTGAAATGTGTACATGTTTCCTGCTTCTACATCACAAAAGAATGACCACAACATCCCATTACTTACAGTTTTGACAAGACACAATCCATCTAATCCAACTCACCTGTTGAAAAGCATGGGCTCCTCCGAGCAAGCCAAGAGATGATAAATTGGGGACGAAGCTTTCCTAACTGCAGCTCATTCATCATGTCTCCCAGGAAATCAGACGCAAGGGAGCAGATATATTCCATGTGGCAGACAGGAAGGAAACAGGCCACCAAAATGGCTTCTCCAGACCTCTTAAGCTTCAGGCTACAGAATTACAATCCACTTTCCCTCCTGTTCAGCTTGTGAGTGCTAATCCCTCTCATTGAGTTTGCTCAGGTGTCTTTCGATTGTCTACTTTCTCAACTGAAGAAAAGACAGCCTGTGTTTCCTAAAGTCTGGGTTGAGCCAGCCAGTTCAACATGTGTTTTCTCATTAAATAGATCCAACAGCCCTATGAGGTAGGCATTAGTGCCCCCTTCTAATGGAATGGTATCTCTTGCTTAGAAACTCAGTGACAATTGAGATGTAACCTCATGTCTGCCATCAGAAAGCCCGGTGACTCTTGACCTTCCTTCTGAAACTGCTTCTCCTCAATTCAGTGAGAGCTGATGTGTACCAGCTTGGAACCAAACAATTTTGACTTCTAAAGATGTCAAGCTAGATAAAAACCTGATCATCTACTTTCAAGGGCTTCCCATCTCACCTGTCAGCCATGACTTTTTCTTCTAGGCCAAGCAATTCTATGGTTACAATACTCTGACTTAAGGAATCATATCAAACCTTAGAAAGGTCCAGGAGCTATGGTACACATTATTAATCCCAGCACTCAGGAGGCTGAGGCAGATGGATCTCTGTGAGTTCAAAGCTAACCTAGTCTACAGAATGAGTTCCAGGACAGCAAAGGCTACATAAAGTCTCTCTCTCTCTCTCTCTCTCTCTCTCTCTCTCTCTCTCTCTTTCTCTCTCTTTCTCTCTCTCTCTCTCTCCACCTATGGCTGGAGATACAGCTTAATGGTAGAGTACCCACTTAGAATGCACCAGGCCCTAGGTTCACACACACATCTGCCTCCCAGAACTACAGGGAGGATAAAAGCTCAAAGATGGAGCCCCTCACTGTTTATATATCTGTAATGCTAACCCGCAAGAGGCTAATTCAAAAGGCCCAGTAAGTTAGAACCAATCTGAGAACATTGTGAGAGCTTCTCTCAGCAAGCAAATAAACCCTCGATCGTGCAGAGTGGCATTAGGATGGCAGACAACGCTAAATCCGCCTACCTTAAGCTAAGTACTTACAGACCGTTGTCTTACCTAGCATGTTATCTCTAAGTGCTGCTGTGAGTAGTATGGCTGTTATTTACGCAGCATTGCTTTGAAAACTCTGAGAAGCTCCAGCCTTTTTGCTTCATAGTCAGAGAAAGTCAAGTCCAGCAAGGGTGAGTGATTTACCCAGGCCATGAACTCTAAGTGGCTTTTCTGCCCTCCTCTAAATCCTATCTTTGCCCTTGCCTCTATGTCATATTAAGTATCAGTCCAAAGCAAAGCTAAAAAGTCTTACTCCTAAGGTCTCCTGGACTCTCCTGCTATTGCCCTCTCTCCCACTGGAGGCTCTTGGTGTTGCGTTCTCCTTGGAAGATCTTCCCCACCCCTACCCCCACTGCACCACCCCCCACCCCACCGAGTGCCTTTTGATCAGCTGTCTTAATTAAGGATTCTATTGATGTAATGAAACTCCATGACCAAAAAGCAAGTTGGAGAGGAAAAGATTTATTTGGCTTACACTTCCACACTGTAGTCCATCACTGAAAGAAGCCAGAACAAGAACTCAAACAGGGCAAGAACCTGGAGGCAGGAGCTAATGCAGAGGCTATGGAGGAACACTGATTTCTGGCTTGCTCTACATGGGTTTGCTCAGCCTACTTTCCTATAGAGCCTAGGACTACAAGCCCAGGTACCACCCACAATGGGATAAATGCAGCCCCTTCATTCACTAATTAAGAAAATGCTTTGCCAGCTGACCCACAGCCCAATTTTATGGAAAAATTTTCTCAATGGAAGTTTTCTCCTCTCAGATGACTACAGTTTGTGTCAAGCTGACATATATCTAGCATATACACACACACACATCTAGCATGTACACACACACACATCTAGCATGTATACACACACACACATCTAGCATGTACACACACACACATCTAGCATGTACACACACACATCTAGCATGTATACACACACACACATCTAGCATGTATACACACACACACATCTAGCATGTATACACACACACACATCTAGCATGTATACACACACACACATCTAGCATGTATACACACACACACATCTAGCATGTACACACACACACACATCTAGCATGTATACACACACACATCTGACCCCTTGTCAACTTGACACACACACACATCACAGTTAAGTCATAACCTTTCCTTTCTTGTTCATCTCCAAGATTGCACATTAATAGAAACATCACAATATAAACTATTTTACAAATTTAAAACGTCCCACAGCCATTGAACAGGGAACAGGGATGAGGAGCTAAGAGTTGCAGAGACAGGAGTGTTTCGGAGAGAGAGGAAGAAGGAAGATGGCAGCAGACGTGAATCAGTTCGGCTATGACACAAGTTGCTATGATATCATAAAGGTTAGAATTTTGGGATAATTTGTCTAATCTAGGTGGGCAGCTTTTATCATTATCAATGGGCTTTGAAATTATTATATTGGCATCTTGTAAATTGTGATTTTATTGATACATAAATCTGATTGGTTAACCATAAAAAAGTCCCACAGCCTTACAAATTCAAACACATTAAAAATTGTGTCTCTTTAACAATCCCCAGTCTCTTTTAAAATTGAAATTCTCTGTAAAACCCTGAAATCTCTCCCTCTTCTCTCTCTCTCTCTCTCTCTAAGTTAGTCTCTCAACTGTTGGTTCCTGTAAAGTTAAAAAAATAAATAAGTACTTTGTTACTTCAAGAAGGAAGAACTAGGGCACAATCAACAATCTGGACAAAGCAAAACAAAACTCCAGCAGTGTAAATAACTCAGCTTCCAATATCTGGGATTTATTTCTGGGCTCCACCCTCTGCAACACACACAGCTTGTCTTCCAGCCTCAGGCTGGGTCCACTCCACTGCTGCTGCTGTTCCTGGTGGTCATCCGGTTGTAGCGGCATCTCCAAAACACTAGGGTCTTCTCAGTGGCAACTGGGCTGCATTTTCACCAGTAGCCTCTCTTCCTGGTGCCAAGTCTCAGCTTCTCTGCATGACCTCTTCAGTCATGGGCCTTCAACTGCTACTGAAGCTGCACCTTTACCAATGACCTCTCCTGACCTCTCACAGTGCCAAACCTCAGCTGCTCTCCATGACTCTTCCATACCTTCAAAACCAGTACCATACGGGTGACTCTTACACTACCAAAAAGCAAGCTGGGGGAGGAAAGGGTTCATTTGGCTTACATTCCACATTGTAGCCCATCAATGAAGAAAATCAAACAGGGCAGAAACCTGGAGGCAGGAGCTAATGAAGCCATGGAGGAATTCTGCTTACTACCTTGCTCCTCATGGCTTGCTCAGGCTGCTTTCTTATAGAACCCAGGATCACCAGCCCAGGGATAGCAACACCCACGATGGACTGGGCCCTCTCTCATCAATTACTAACTAAGAAAATGCTCTACAGGCTGGCCCACGGCCCAATCTTATGGAGGCATTTTCTTAATTGAAGTTTTCTTCTCTCAAATGATCATAGTTTGTGTCGAGTTGACATAAAACTTAGCCAGGACACCAGCCAGTGACAAAGACCCACCCAGATGAGAGTGGCTACGGGAGCCACCAGCTGCGCTACAAAGCAGGAGTTTTCCAGGTTTGGTCTCATGGTATTTTTTCTTCTCTTTAAAATTATGGAGGACTCCCTGAGTACTCAAAAGCAAACAAAAATTAGTGAGAAGAACATCACTGTGCTCTGATTTGCAAACCTCTGTGGTGTTTGGCATAATAGAAGAATAAAAGACAACCGGATCCTCGCGTCTAGCCAGTTTCTATCACAAGTTATGCAGCCTCTGGAGAAGCCCCAGCACATTCATAAGAGACTAAGAGTGAAAGGCTTGTTCTGATAATGGTTCTAACTTCACACACTCTCTGGAGGAATTTCCACTAGCCTCCCCCGACAGGGTATTCTATGATAATACATCAAAAACTGCTGATACATCAACAAGATCTCAAATCCTGAGATTTGTGAGTCACTCACTAGCCATGTGACCTGGGCACTAGTGAGTACATAAGAAAGAGCCTGGTACTGACTGGCAGCCTTTTTTAAAAAAAAAAAAAAGATAGTTTCATGTATTTCTGGCTGGCCCCAAAATCATTATATAGACAACCATGACCTTGAACTCTTAGTCTTCCTATATGCATCTCTGAGACACATGGATTACAGGCATGTGTCACCAAACCCGGATTTGTATGGAGCTGGATGTTTGAACCCAGGATGTCTGCATATTCAGTTCATATCATACATGAGGCTACCTTGTGGAGAATTGCAGCTATGAAAGTGTGTGTCTTACTTGTACCAAATCCTCCAGTAGCATCTGTATCTGAGCCTTCCAGCCCTCCCTGACTCATTTGACTTGCTGCTGGTCCACTACATCAAATGAGAGGTCCTGCAAAATGTTGCCCTGCAGACAAGAGTCCCCTGGTTGAATGTCCCATTTGGACCTGCTGTTGGGGATCTCTTTAATTCTTAGTGGAGGCTGTCTGGGGCTCTCACCCTCCCAGCTATACCTCATGCCGTAGGCATGGATGGGATCTGGGACTCATCCTGATCTATTTCCAAGCTAGATAATGAGCAGAAATTCTTAATTAGAGTTAGTTCTTGGGGAATTGTTGCTGTCGATGTTATAAATAATAGTGTGGTCTGCATCGAGCATTGTGAAAATTAGTTTGGCTATCTGGAACACTCTTCTTCTCAGCCATCTTTTATAGCTACATAGGTCCAATAATAAGCTCCGACAGCAGTTCCTGTTACCAACACGCCAAGGACTCCAGGAACTTTTCGTGGTAATTTTAACTGACTCATAGAGCCCAGCCCCCATTTCAAAACTACCCTGAGAAAGGACATCAGGGACATATCCAGCCCTGACTCTCAAGCACTCTGAAATTCAATTTGAGGCCTGTTGGAGAAACATGACTGAAATATTTGGGGGAAAAAGCTGTTCACAGCAAGAAACACAAGGGCTATTTATTACCTACCTCCCTCAGCAGGGTATCAACCATGTGGGGGTCAGCTGCTGGCACCAACAAGCAAGGGACACACACGTTGTCAGGCTATCAGGCAGGGATTAGGAGAAGCACTCAGCTCACCTGAAGGGGGCCGCACCTCCAGCTACTGGTTAAAGACTGGATGAAGGAAGCTTCTGATTTCCAGAAATGCTTCCACATTTAAAGACTGTGTGTGTGTATATACACACAGTCTTTCATTTCTCATTATGCAGGACAATTTTACCACACAGAATGATAATGCTCCCTCCAAGACCCATAGACTATCTAATAAAAGTCACAGTACCAAACATGGGCAACCTCCTTCTAAGCAGTCAGTCTGAGAAGTCCAGAAGACTCCCAAATGTAGGCTGATGACATTACCCTTGATGCCTCCCAAGACTTGAAGGTAACACCCTATTGCTGAAGGCACCACACGCTTTAGACTTGGAGGAATAGAGCCAGAACTCACCTGGATGCTTCCTCCCTGAGGATTTACTTCAAGGTATACAAAGGCGTTATGCAAGCTGCCAAGGAACCGAAATAAATAAATAAATAAATAAATAATCAATCCCACCCAGCTATAAAGCCTACAAACCCCAACAATGACCAGAATGTCATGACCTCAAGGACACAATAGTGGCACTTACATCTTGGGAGTAACCAACAGCCATCTAATTGGTATTAAGATATCTAATAGAAGGGAATTCATGCCTGGTAGTGTAAACCTGGCCTGCTATCTGTGGCTGATGAAGTCATAGACTCTAGAAAAGAACCTGCTACATTTCTAAACTTGTATAATTCCCAACTGCATTCTAAATATTTACCCTTGCACCCACTGTAAGTAGAGCTCTTATCCTTCATCAAAGAAACTTCTTTTTGAAACAGACAGAGACCATCACAGAAATCCACAATTGGTCAAAACACAGAGGACAGTTGACTATGGGGTGCCCCTATCATGCTGATACATCTATAGTACAACCCCCTACAACATAAGGCTCAGGGAACATTCTGGAAAAGGGAACAGAAAGATTGAAAGAGCCAAAGGACCAGGACATGTGCTTCAAGATGGTATCTTTTGTATATAATAGGGAACTGGACCCATGAAATCTCAGCAATATGTTTGCTCAAACAAGATCTACAGAATGACAAGACCAATTGACATCCCAATGTGGATGGGAAATCTCGCAAGGCCTAGATGAAACTCTGCAGGCAATTAACAGCTTTTAAAAGTGGAAGTATCAAGCCAGGTATGGGAGCACATACCTTTAATCCCAGCACTTGGAAAGCAGAGGTAGGCAGATCTCTATGAGTTCAAGGCCAGCCTAGGACATGGGGTCCTAGGACACGGAGAAACACTGTTGGAGGTGGGGGGTATCAGTCTTCTCCAGGACAGACTACCTGATAGGTTATCCAGTCCTAAGTGATTAACGCTAAACACATATACATATGAGCAATATTAAATGGGCTCAGTGTGTTGTATTTATATATGTGTGTGTGTATAATAATAATTTAAGAAGAGATCATGATGTTGAGAGGACACAGAAGGAGTTAGGAAGGGGAGAAGGAAGGGTGGAAATTATGTAAATACAGTACTTGGGTAGAAATTCTTTAAGAAAGAAAATGGTACATGAAGGGAGCAAGTGAAGCCCTGAGCAAATGTGTACAGCTAAACATGGGCACAGCCATATCAGTGACCATGGTTCAGCTATGGTGAGTAGCAAAGCCTGCCATAGTTTTCCCCCGGCCCCCATGTTTATTGCTCCCCTACAGAGACCACCTCTACAAGATTAGCTAAACTTGCCTCTGTCCAATATATAATAATCCTGCCACTACAATCTATATGCAATAACCCCACCTCCTTGCTCAGCTATATGCAGTGAGCTTCCCTCCGTGTATATAACAAACATGCTGAGTTTCCAGGGTCCTAAAGCTTCTCCATCCAAGGGCCCAGATGGCCCAGGCTTTCTGTGTCTGTGTCTCTCTTTCTCCATTCCTTCTCCTCCCTAGTTGTGAGTATTCCAGGAGTCATGGTTGTCAATGTGAGTACAGGGTTGGTATTTTTTGTTTTTGTTTTTTTTTTAAGTAAAAACAACACTTCAATTACAAAGTGCCATTCTGTTCCCTCTGTGTGAGCCCTCAGACCCATGCTGAGTCTCCATCCTGCTCATGTTTCCATACTGCCATTATCAATATGCATCCAAACACAACCCACATTACGTAACGTTACAGAAGTGACATGTGACTGTTACTCTATCCTCTGTTTCTTATTTTAAATCAAGCTTTTAAAAAGCCATGTTAAAATGTTCAGACATTTTAATTGTATCATATTCTGTCACTTACATATATCAAAATTTAACTTATCTCTTCTTTTGATGAAAATTTAAGTTGTTTTTTTTTTTTCTAATTTCAACTGTTATGGTACTGTAAACCTTCAACAACAAAAATCCTTCCAGCTGTATGAGGTGGCACACACCTGTAATTTCGTCATTGAGAAGGCTTAAGCAAGAAGATAATAAGAGAAAAGGCAGCCTAGACCACATAGGGAGACCCTGTCCTGAAAGGAAAAAAAGAGATTTTCTCTAGAAAAAAAAAATGACAGAATGTTGCAAATTCATACCTTAGCCTTTCTACATTTTGACAAACTGCATTTCAAAGTTATTGTTCAACTGACACTTCTGCCAACAGATAGATCCACCTGATAGTGCCTTGGTTTTGCCTGTTTAGGTCTCAGTAGCATATACATACAACTGAAAATATGCACATTTAAGAATGTTGTATTGGGGGCTGGAGAGATTGTTCAGTGGTTAAAAGCACTGACTGTTTTTCCAGAGGACCTGAGTTCAATTCCCAGCAACCACATGGTGGCTCACAACCATCTGTAATGGGATTTGATGCCCTCTTCTGGTGTGTCTGAAGACAGCTACGGTGTACTCACATACATAAAATAAATAAATCTTTAAAAATATATATGTACTATTGGGCCAGGTGTAATGGCATACACCTTTTATCTCAGAACTCAGGAGGAATAGGAAGACAGATCTCTGTGAGCTTGAAGCTAAGCTGTTCTGCATAGCAAGTTCCAGTCCAGACAGAAATAGATAGTAAGACCCTGTTTTAAGAAAAGAAATAAAATACAACATAACACTTTATAGATATGACAAAGAAGTTATTTATCCACTAAGATGAGCAGAGATGGAAGTAGGGGCTACTTACTTTGGTGTTTAAATGGAATAATAAGCTATAATTTTTCAAAAACTTACCTAGAGATAGTGAAATAATTAGGAATAGAGAACAAGGAAATGACTTAATTCCTTGAATATGGTTTGTTTTATTAATCTATGAGGATACTTAATATTTTACATAATTATCCCAAAGTTAATTAAATACAATAATAACCCAAGTCAGAACCAAGACAAAGAAGATAATTCATCCAGTTAGTGGCTTAATCATAGAGAGATGACCTATTCCACATCACTTTTTATCATGATCTATAATTGCAAACATGCATGTTTGTTACTTAGTTACTTCTCTGTTGCTGTGAAGAGACACTATAACCACCAGGGGACTCTTAAGAGAAAGAGTTTATTTTGGTGTTTACAGTTTTGAAGGGTGAGTTACAATCATGACAAAGAAAATGACAGCCAGCAGGAAGGGCACTAGAGAAGTAGCTGAGAGCTCACATCCTGAGAGACAACCATGAAGCAGAGAGAGGAAGGCTAACTGGCAATGTATGGGCTTTTAAAACCTCAAAGCCAGCAGCTCTCAATGACAGACTTCCTCCAACAAGGCCCCAAAGAGTTCTGCCAACTATACACCAAACATTCAAATATATGAGTCTATGGGGGCCCTTCTAATTTAAACCTCTACAACCTTTGATTATTATTGGTTATGATTTGCTATCCTAGGACTAGGTTGTATATTGTAAAACAAAGCAATTTCTAAGTCAAAGTTTCCCTTTGATTATATGAAATGTTTTAGCTTTAAAAAGTAACAGAGGGCCCAGCAGTGGTGATGCACACCTTTAACCCCAGAACTGGAGAGGCAGAGGCAGGCAGATCTGAGTTCAAGGTCAGCCTGGTCTCCACAGTGAGGCCTCTCCTACTCAAGGGGTTCTTTTCTAGATTTTCTCTAATAAATCTGTGTTCGTTCTGCTTTTTTTTATAAAAATGTAAATTAGCCAGATATGATGCCTCACACCTATAATCCTAGTCTGTGGAAGGCTGAGGCAGGAAGACTGCAGTTTGAGACCATATTTCAAAAGAAGAAAAAAGGGAGAAATATAGTAAATAAAATGAAGGAAGAGAGGTGTAGCTCAGTAATAGAGTGCATGATGGGAGTGTAACTGGACAGTAGAGCACTTGCTAAGCATGCCTGGGGCCCTGGGTTCAATCCCCAGAACTAGAAATTAAATTATCCAGTTCTGTCTCCTCGGGCACCCACATGGTGACATCTAAAGATTGTTTTCTACTACATGGAATGTATCTACTTGGAGAAAGGACTGGTTTTAGGTCTGAAGCCAAAAAATCTGAAGGAATAAACACAGGACATGTTATCAGACCAAAAAGCAAGTTAATAACAATGCTCTTGAGGATGATCTAAGAAGACAACCAAGATGGTGGTCTGTACTGGCTGGTTTTGTGTGTCAACTTGACACAAGCTGGAGTTATCACAGAGAAAGGAGCTTCCCTTAAGGAAATGCCTCCATGAGATCCAGCTCTAAGGCATTTTCTCAATTAGTGATCAAGGGGGGAGGGCCCCTTGTGGGTTGTACCATTCCTGGGCTGGTAGTCTTGGGTTCTATAAGAAAGCCAGCTGAGCAAGCCAGGGAAGCAAGTGAATAAGTAACATCCCTCCATGGCCTCTGCATCAGCTCCTGCTTCCTGACCTGCTTGAGTTTCCTTTCTGACTTCCTTTGGTGATGAACAGCAACGTGGAAGTGTAAAGTGAATAAACCCTTTCTTCCCCAACTTGCTTCTTGGTCATGATGTTTGTGCAGGAATAGAAACCCTGACTAAGACATGGTCTAAAGATGGAATGATTGGGCCATCAATAACAACCAAGACTATAGTAGTCTAAACCCAAGTACGTCACTGCCTACATGTTTATAGTGGTTTGTTTAAAAAACATTCTCATGGCCTAGGGAGATGGCTCAGTGGGTAACATGCTTGCTATGAAAGCATAAGGACCAGAGTTCAGAACCCAGCATTCTCCTGACTGCCAGGTGGGTGGGGTGGCCCATCTACAATCTTAGTGCACAAGAGACGGAGACAAGTGATTCCTGTAGCAAGCTGGAGATCTGGTCCTAAACAAACCTGTGAGATCTACATACAAATGAGAGACTTGGCCCCAATATGTAAAGTGAAGTGCATAAGAAGACATTGGTATCAGTCTCTGGCCTCATGTGCATGAACATTCACATGAGAACACACACACACACACACACACATAAAATTATAAGCCAAGCACAGTAATACATGCCTATAACTCCAGCATTCACGTTGAAAAGGTAGGCAAAGTTCTGTGAGTTTGAGGCCAGCCTGATCTACCCAACAAGTTCCAAGATAGCCAGGGCTATTTATAATGAGAACCTATCTCATAAAACAAAAGAAAACAGCCACCATTAACTGGTAAGATGTTTAAGATAACATACTATCTATCATAAAAGGTAAAGAACAGAAGGGAGGAAGCATTTGTTTTTATTTTCCAAAGCTATGTGTCAAGATTATCAAATTGTTTATGGGAGAAAGTTATCTTCACTTCCCCATGCCAGAAAGTCAAGCTAAAGCAAAACAAGAATGGTCTCATTGAGTGTTGCTAAGGAGTTAATGGATCCCAGCAATGATTATCAATGGCAGCTCACAACCTTTGGGTCTTTGTGCACAGTGCCAAGGCTGAGTTCTCAGAAGAGAGAAAGGGGTACAGAGGGACAGAGAAAGAACTGAAGGAGACAGAGCTGATCAAACATCTGGTTCTATCAGTTTTGTGTGTGCCACACGGGACAGAGAAACACATTACGTATTATCAAGGGAACCTGTTGAACAGCTGAAAGGCTACCAAGTGGTTTGATTCAATACATGGCTACCAAACTCCTAGAAGTCTCAGTGAGCGGTGCCTGCCACTGAAGAAAGCATTCGTCTCCAGTGCTGCTAAGCCAGCAAGCTCAGATCACCTCTTCTTGTCTTCTTCCGTCATATGTTTAGAGTAAATGCCACCAGCTGAAGTTCCCGATCACATCTATCAATACTTGTTAAAATGCAGCCTTCCTGATCACATGGGAGGACAAAATTCTCTCCCTAACCTTTGTATGTAAGTGTTTGGCACCAACAGCCATGCTGACTTTGAACACCAGGAACCCGCATTAAATGAGGACTTAAGGAGAGGGTTACAATGGGATTTCTGCCATCTATGATGGAACAAGCCTTTACCGGGATGCTGAGGCAGGAGGATCAAAAGTTTCAGGCCAGTTTAGCTACATAATGAGACCTTTTAAAAAAAAATCAGTGACATATCTATTTCTATCACTTTCATACATGACTAACACTGGAATCATTAGAAAATATTAATTATAATTCAAGAGCTTCATTACTTATATAAAAATGGAAGCTAAACGAACATTTCCAGAACCTTACCACTCAGAAAACTGGGACTTTTCGACAGGGAGAGATTTTTAGTATATTGCTAATATAGCACTGAATAGGATGAAACAGCTTATTCAAGGTCTAAAAAAGACAGAACAGCTCCCCTGCTTCTCAGTGTCTCAATCTTTTCCATATTTAGTGAGTAAGAGTCAAAAATATCAAAACTCCTGGGAAATTCTCAGTACGAGAATTTATTTTTGCTTAGCATAATTTAGTCCCATTTGTGGCTGCATCATGCAAGACTCAGGATCCCTTATTCTTGAAAGCAAGAGCAATTCAAGACACGACTGTTGAATCAACCAAATAGTCCTTTATCCTTTATCCTTTGACCAGTCTGTAGCTGATTCATAAGAACATAAGAAAATTGAGACGCTGGGAGATGGCTCAGTGGAGGAGAGCGCTGGTGGGGCAAACTTGAGGACCGGAGTGTGAATCCCCAGTAAAAGCTTGCCATGGCTGCTGGACCTGGGACAGCGATATTGTCTGACAGGCACATCCTAGAAGTTCACTGTGAGCCAACCTAGCAGAAAGGTGAGCTTCTGCTTCAGTGAGACTGACTCAGGGGCATAAGATGGAGGGAGAGCCAACATCCTTCCCTGGGCTCTGGATGGACACAAGCGTACCATCAACACATGCACACTCTCACATATCACACACACACACACACACACACACACACACACACACACTTAGTTATTCCTTATTAAAGAAAGGATCAAAAAGAATAGGACCCAAGCCTTAAATAACAGCCCTTAGAGGAAAAGCTCTGAGCTGGGTGGTCCCACCAACTCATGTATTGACAATGACAGTAGACCAGCTTGTATTATCTATGACTGGACATCAAAGAAAGTAGACTATGATAAACAGTACCATTCAGAAAGCAGGACATTGATTTTAATTGCTCTTAATTTGTATTGCAAGGCAGAGAAAAGGCAAACCTTCAGAAAAAGGAATGATTTTTTTTTTTTAAACCAAAATTCTGAAATTATAGTGAGCTTAAAGATACTGAGCTGGATGCTGCTCCAACCATTCTCTAGAGCTAAAAACAAAGCAGTATTTTCTCTTCCTCCAGCATTGTGTGGTCCTATTACTCTATCTCTTTGCATTTAAAATGATTTTAGACCTTGACCCTAAAGCAACACTCAAAGCTTCCAAAGGTATTAGGTGGGGGCAGGACTCCAAACATCAACCAAGGAGCGAGTGGGAGCGCTGTAGATAAAGAAATCAGATTTGTGTCGAGCTGTAATGCTTGCACTAGGTGTTTCATATAGTCTATTTTTAGTATCCATTTGTAATGGCTGATTTAAAATTAGTATCATGCAAAGTCAAATGAATCTTGAGAATGAAGATTATCCCCATGTGACCTATCTGCTTTTAAAACTGCCAGACAAATGCTACAGACAAGATCCATCACCTTCAAGGATCTTTGGTTTCTGATCCAGCATTCAGTCATATAGTTGGGGAAATTTTATAAAATTCTAAAGAGAGCATGTAGTCTTTGGTTATCATGTATCTTGTCATTGAAGGGTGTGTGTCTAGACACTATACTGTGACTCTGGTTGGATTCCATTGGAAAGGAGAGTCTGGTGGCATGGGGTATATATAGCACAGTAGTGAGACACTTGCCAGGCATGTGCAAGATCCTGGGTTTGGTTCCCAGCACCGTCAACAAGGATGAGCTGTAGACGTGGAAATGGAAATGATAGAGATGGGATGATGGAGATAGAGATGATATAGAAGGAGGAGAAAGAGAAAGAGAGAGAGAGAGAGAGAGAGAGAGAGGTCTATTCCTGCCACCTCCTGGACCCTGATGTGTGTATTAGGCAGCAAAGGCAAAGGTGAGGAAGGAGCAGGGGCCACAGTAACGAGGCCCCTTACTCCTATGAACCTCCTTCTGATGACATTCAGATCTATTTCTAAACTCTTTCAGTCACCACTCTAGGAAATAAAACTAAATCACCAAGAATATTGGAGTTTGGATTTCCTCACCTACAGTCTAATGCAAATAGCAATTAGTAATGTCTGTGTCTACATGCCAAGAGGGCAAGCGCCTAAACTGCAGAAGAAATGCTTAGACAAGGACTTTGGAAACCCAAAACACTATGGAAATATTGGTTTAATTTAATTAGTTAAGAAGTAATAAGTTATCTACATGAACAGCTCCTACGCTCCACCTAAACAGAGCTATTTCTAGCTATAATCCATACATGAATTTTCCAACAAGATAAGGAAATAAGACCAGATGGAATCACTGTGGCAGCATTTTTTGTTTGGGTTTTTGTTTGTTTATTTGTTTGTTTCTGTTTTGTTTTGTTTGGTTTGGTTTGGTTTGGCTTGGCTTGGCTTGGTTTAAGAATTACTATCTGATCCTTACGGTACAATCCCAGCACTGGGGAGGCAGAGGGAGGCAAATTTCTCAGTTCTAGGCCTGCCTAGTGTATAAAGCAATTTCCAGAACCATCAACTACACAGAGAAACCCTGTTTCAAAAAAATATGTAAAACAAAAAGAAAGAAAGATTTACTATCTGGAGAAGTTCTATTTCTTAATTGCATGCGTTTGGAAACCCTCTCCTTTCACCAAGAGTTTGAGGTAAAAGTGCATTCGTGGAACTGGGAAGTGACTCAGTGGGGAAGTGCTTGTCACTAAGCCTGAGAACAGAGTTCTGATCCCCATCCATCACACACATGGTTGTGGCAGCCCACCTGGAATCCCAGTGTGTGGCAGGCACAGGCAGGCACACCCAGAACAAGCTGGCCGACTAACGGAATCAGCCAGCTCTGGGTTCAGGTTAGAAAAAAGATGGACTGCCTCAAAAAATAAAGCAGGGAAGATATCTAGCATCGACCTTGGGCCTCTTGTGCACATGGCATACACACACATGTGAACATACATACACATTAGTGCATACCATGTACAAATGAAAGAAAAAATAAAGTACATACAATAAATCAGACACATGAGGACAGGTTTTTCTTTTTTCTAACAGCTGTGTAAACCTAATGTCCCCTCATGGTAGCCCACGTTACAATCTTACTTGTCTCCAGGCAGTGTGGTGCACGCCTTTAATCCCAGCACTCGGGAGCCAGAGGCAGGCATATCACTGAGAGCCTGGTCTACAGAGTGAGTTCCAGGACAGCCAGGGCTACACAGAGAAGCCCTGTCTCAAAACAACAAAAAGCAAACAAACAAATAAAAACTACTTACCTGTAACTGTAGTACTTCAAGGCTGAGACAAGATCATTATAATTTCTGACAAGAAATGTTTAATGAGACCCTGTGTCAGAAGGAGGGAGGGAGAGCAATTTAAAAAATGGTGAAATCTGTGCATGCTATAGAACAAAGGGGAAATGAGACGATCAAGCAGGAGAGAGAATTTGGACCTGAACATCCTGAAGTGGGGGGGAGGGGGGAATAAGCAACACAGCTGTGTTACTCTCGCTTTAAGAAAAGACAAACACTCTCTTGCCTCTTGCTCTCTCCTGCTCCTCCCCTCTCCCCATTCCCTTCCCCCACTTTCCAGGAGTTCATGGCCACACCTTCCCTCTCTCTCTCTCTCTCTCTCTCTCTCTCTCTCTCTCTCTCTGCCTCTACTACCCTCTGAACTCCCCTCCCCATGCCCTGAATAAACTCTATTCTATATTATATTTTTAAAAAAAAGATAAACAAGGTCTATGTAAGAGCAGTAATAATTTCTCTCACATCCATCCATGACACATACTACTTGCCTGGGAAAATGAGGGCCCAGCTGATAGTGCCTCTCCAAGAAATTCTAAATATAGCAGAGTGAGTGCCACTCAGAGTGAGGATCCACTTGACTTATGGCTGATTTCAAGAACCACGCCCCACCGTAGCAGAGACGCTCCCTGAGAATGGCTGACCAAATCAGCTACAGCCCACTCTGCTCATTGGCTGCCTAAGTGGCCATCAGAAAATAACTCCACGCCAAGTCTCATCTCTCTCCTCTATGAGAAGTAGCATGTGTCTGTTCTGAAGAACTATAATAAGGAAAGACATATCTATTTGGCAGACACTGGCTCTGTAGACTGCTGGTGACACATTCATCATTATCAGCTCTGATGTCTGTCAGTCCCCGGAAGCAGCTGACAGCAACGCTGGTGTGTACTTACACAGTACTAATCCCACATTCCTCTCAGGGATTTAAGATGCGCATCAGGGGCCTGCGGATGGTTCAATGGGTAAGAACAGTGAGGACCTGAGTTTGGGTCCCCAACACTCTCAAGAAGCTGAATGAGTGTGCATGCACCTGTAACCTCAAAACTGGTGGGGGCCAGGGCAGAAACAGGAGGATCACTGGGATTTGTTGGCTGTCAGCTTGATTCAGTGAGCGTCTGTCTTGAGGGAATAAGGCTGAGAATAAGGACTAGGGATGCCAAGTCCTCCTCCAGTTTCAGCAAGTGTCTACCACACACACACACACACACACACAC
>JADRCH010000081.1:4127572-4151305 GCA_019843965.1 Rhynchomys soricoides | reverse complement strand
GCACTGGCTAAGTGTGTTTTGTTTTGTTTTAAACCCACACACTGACATCCTGATCTCAGCCCTAAGGCCTACCCGTGCCCCCCACCAACAGGCCTGACTCTCAGGCCTGTCGGTGCTGAGTCTCCTTCATGAAGGGCAGTAGCAAGGCCTCTATCCTGTCCTACACAGAGCATTCTTGCAATGAACTGTGTACTTCCTATGAAAAACCCTCAGCATACCCTCCAGGCCATTGCAAAGAGCTCTAGCTTATATGTACAGCTTAGATGGTATCTATATGAAATACACACAAATCCCATATAAACCATGCCCCAAATGAACCTTTAACTAGCCAGCTATAGCATCTCCCAGAGACGGGAAAACTAAGGCAGGAGGATCCCAAGTTCAAGGCCAAACTTCGGCTATATAGCCATATCCTGTGAAATTCTCCTCATTACTTTTTTATAGTCATACCCAATTTCCTTTCAGTTCTTGTGATAGCTAAATTTAATTGTCAACTTGATAGGATTAATAAACACCTAAACAGCTAGAGAGGCACAACCTTGGGCATCTCTGGAAAGGATTAAGTGAAGAGGGAAGATCCACGCCACGTGGAAGGCACCATCTGGTGTACTCGAGGCCCAGAACAAATTCAAGGTTGGAAAAGAGAAAGCCAGGTGAATACTCCATCCATCTCCCTGTGCTCCTAGTTCCACTCTGATGTGAGCAAGCAACCTTGTGATCACACTGCCACGCCTTCCCTGCCATGATGGGCTGTATCCCCCCAAACTGTAAGCCAGAATAAACCCCGCCTTCTTCTAGTTGCCATGTGTCAGGTATTTCATCACAGCAGTGAGAAAGCATCGAACACAGCCACTCTTCTGCTCACTGGCAGAAATATAACCTAGGAGACTCAGGTTCTTAGAGCACCTGGTGTCATGGGACAGGATCAAGACACCGTCTCACAGATACTTCTGTCTGGGATGCTCTTCTGCCAGTTTTCCAACTCCTCTCACACATTCTCACAGAGAGAGTCTCACTGCTTCTCATTCACACCAATGTCTGCCCGCCCCTCCCCCCCCACACACACACACCTCGGTTTCGGTTTCACAAACCATCCTGGGCCTCCCTAAGTCTTCACCCATACATGGCCTAGAGACATGCTGGGCAAAAGAACCTACGACAAGACAAGTTCCCTCCAGAACAGCTTTCCCATGTTGCTTGGGTTTTGTTGTTTTTTGTTTGTTTGTTTTGTTTTGTTTTGTTTTTCTTTAGTGGTAAGTGCTATCTCCCCCTAGGAGACATGCCTTTGAAAGTCCAAAGTTCAGCTTTTAAAAATTCTCTCTCTCCCTCTCTCTCTCTCTCTCTCATACACACACACACATATATACTCTCTTACACACTATCACATACACACACTCACATACGTATTCTCTCTCTCTTGCTCACGCACGTGTGCACACACACATATACTCCTTTCAAAAGTCTGTTCAGACTCTTGCTGAGTCATTTATCCACCATATAATAAAAGCAACAGCCTGGCATGGCTGCACAGTCCTGTAGATCCAGCATTGGAAAGACTGAAGAAAAGGGAGTTATGTTCAAGGTCACCCTGGGCCACACAGTAATCTTACCCCAAAAAAAGAGAAAGAGAAGGGAGAGAGAGAAGGGGAGGGGCATGCAGGGAAGAAAGACGAGAAAAAAAAAGAATGTCCCTACCATGAAGGCAAATAATAGCTATGCCTAGAAGAGAAATGGGGTAACTTTGGTTAAGTCCCCCAAATGGGTTTATCTCATTACAGCCTGCTCACCTGTCATTGTACTGTACTTCACTGACCAAGATGTTTTCTATCACTTGAGTAGACACTACTAGAGGGTCTGTTACTAAAATTGCTTCCTGGGGGAGAGGTGAGCAACATCTCTCCTCTGAAGTTTCCAGCAACAAATAGAGGTGTGATTTCCCAAACGTTCACCCTGGGGAACTCACCAGTAATGGCTGACAGGCTACTGGGAGGAGCACAGGTGGGTGTGCAACACACTGGAAGGTCTGCACCTAGCATGACTACTGCCGGTGTAGATGGAATCCCCTCCCCTGCTCCTCCCAAAGGTCAGTTGCTATTAGGGAAGATTTGCATATAACCTTTTGGAAGGTTTGGGTGGATACAGGTGAGGGAAGGTCAGCTGTCAAGAAACCGGAGCTGTGGGGATGTTTAGCAAGCCTGCACAACTCAGCTGATAAGGGTGAGACAATTTGGTCAGAGGCGAGTCCTATACAGTAGGACCTGATGAGAAGAGAAAGCCCATATATATAAGACACTCAGAAGCACGTTTACCCAAGAGCCCAAAATCCACATTTTACAGCAAACAGCAAAAGAAGTGTCCCCCCACACTGCCCTTCCCTTTTTCCCAGTGCCTACCTCAGAGAAGTGAGGGAGAATTTGTGGGTTTGTACCTTCTGCAGAGGCTGGGTTTATACTAACTATTCCATAGACAATAGGAGCCGCAGGTGGCTTGTCTCATTTGGTTTTACAGTGCTGGGGAGAGAACCCAGAGACTCACAAATGCTATGCAATCTGTCTACTACTGAGCCCAGCACTCCCCAGCTCCTACTCTGTTGGTAGCTTTTAAATAGATAGGATACGGCCTTTAGCAAAATCAGTGCAATAGCTGTGGGTAAACTGGAGGGAAGTGTTGGAGCCCAGCCTCCTTCTGGCAAAGTCCAGATGAGGTTCTCCTCAGCAGGAATGAATAGAGATAGCAGGAAAACACCAGGCCGGTACAGCTAGATCGCAGGCCATGGAGAAGCACAGGGCCTTGCTGTCTGAGCCTATAGCCTCTGTCTTCATTTCTAGAGTATCAAAGTCAGAAGTTTCCCAAACAGAAGCCTGCCAGTAGAGTCCTTAACAGGGGACATGCCCTCTTCCCACATGGCCCAGGAGAATTTCTGGTACAAGGGTGGCTCTGGGTCACTGTGAGAAAGGTCAGCCTACACTGTAGATGTTGCAGTGGCTCTATCCTTCTGGGCATCCCTCCAGGGCTTGGAATAATTCCAAGGCCCAATCAGCAAGTTAAAGCCAAAGCGAGGCCAACACAGTACCTCCCATCTCAGTGAGATGACCACGATTCTGACCTGTCCAGGCATGCTCAGAAAGACCAGTGTGCTGTGTAACTTGGTGGGGGCAGGCACAGTGGGGTTGTTCAACAGGGTTCACTTCTTTAAAAAAGAACAACTGAGACCCTTCTTTTCAGCTAAGGTTTGGGGTTCCTCAGTCTATCCCCCTTCCTCTCCCCTCCCACGCTGACTCATCCTTTGGTTCGTATTTCTAACTCATGGTCCTTTCCCAACATGCCTTGCCCTTCTTCCTGACCTGCTCTCTTCACTCATTCCTCCCCACAAGCATGGAATCAACAAAATGTACTTAGGGCATCGTGAAATAACCCCTAGTGGACAGCCCATAACCATCTCATCTAGGTCGGCAATCTCAGCAAGAGCCTAGAGTGCATCCCAGGAGAAGGCTGAGCTTTCCCTGGCTTCTTTAGCACATTCTTAACACCACCAATCAGGAAAACGGGTGCAGTCCTCAGCCCAGGCTGAGCTCCCTGGGTCTGGCCCTGCTGGTTTCCTATGTTAAGTATCTGAGGGCTGGGGAATAGCAGGTGGGCTTTCAGGCTAGCTCCAAGCAGTTAGAGGGTTACTTGCAGTTAACTTTGCTCCTGGCAAAGAACAAGACAGGAGGTCACCAGCTACAGAAGGCCACTGCACGTGTGCCCAGAAATGAATACCAGACTAGAGTGCTGAGAGGAGAACGCAGGAATACAGAAGGCTGGGAGAAAGTGTAGAAAAATCACAGGCAGAACCTGACAGACCTTCCAGGTGGGAGTGGCTGAATAGAAGCTGGGCCCTCTGCAGACTAAGGGAAAGATTCTGTGCTGGGGGTGGAAAGAGAGAGAACACTAGAGAGCTCAACTGGAATTAGTTTGTAGAGGGCCTTGAATGCCAGTAATTTATCCCACTCATAGAAAGGAATCACTGAAAGCCACTGCACAGGGCTTTAGTGATTACTAAGTCATAATGCTTAAGTAAGAAAATGTCAAACAGGGCCCTTCCTGCTGGGGCACAATTGGTCCTCAGGGCCATAGCTGTAAACAGTAGCGGGACTTGAAAGGGCCTTCAAAGGGTTGTGTCTATGGTTAAGAGCACCTGACATTCTTACAGAGGACCTGGACCACGTGACAGCCCACAACCAAGTCTAACTCCAGTCCGAGAGGACATACCAGGCATGCATGTGGTACACACACAAGCAAAACATTCATACACATAAAATAATTTAAAATAATATTTTTTGTTGTTGTTGTTGTTATTTTATTTTTTCAAGACAGGGTTTTTCTGTGTAGCCCTGGCTGTCCTGGAACTCATTCTGTAGACCAGGCTGGCCTCGAACTCAGATCTGCCTCACCTCTGCCTCTGCTGAGTGCTCGGATTAAAGGTGTGAGCTACCACACCCAGCTAACAAATAAATCTAAAACAAAACAAAACAAACAAACAAAAAAACTTTTAAAAGAACTTCTTTTGCAATGAAAACAGGCCAAGGAAGGGAGCAGATACACACTACCCTCTCACTGTTAACTGTGGTTTTGTTTAGGCCACCACCTAAGCTACATAAGAACTCGGATTCACGGCTGGAGTCATTAGCCCAGGGCAGTGCAGTATTTCCCTCCTCTGGTTGTGGCCTGAGGCCACGCCCTAACTTCTCCATCTCCCACACCCACAGGTGACCTCTGCTCTCACAGGCAAATTTCACCAGTCAGGAAAAGACTCCAAGAAAGACCCCTGAGGAGACTTGGGATCTGAAAGAGGAAAAGCAGGAAGTCTCCTGCTACTCAGGCAGTGGGGTTCTGAGTTCCTGGGCAGGAAGAAGAGAGAAAGTCAGGAGCAACAGCAGGTGGAGAAAAGGACTCTGGGGAGGTCTGCACTATCCCCCTTAAGTGTGCTGCCATCGGCTGCCTGTGGGGCAGAAGGACAGCTCAGGAGCTAGGCTTCAAGACAAAACACCACAAGCTGTATGATTCTACTGAAAGGAACTATCCAAAATGGGCGGATCCAGAGAGAGAACACAGAATAATGGTTGCCAGGGAGAGTAAGTGCTCCGTGGGTGATACTCAGAAACTAGAGAGTAGTGACAGCTGTGAATACATGGAATTCAAGGGAACTGTGCCCTTCAGATATACTCTTTAATGACTGAAAGATCAAGTTCATGTTAAATATACTTTACCACAGAATTTTTCCTATTCTCCTGTGTTTTTTGTCAATTTGACACAGGGAAGAGAGAATCTTAACTGAGAAATGCCTTCATACGGTTGACCTGTTGGCAGTTCTGAGATTATCGCCCTAATGATTGAGGTGAGAGGTCCCAGTCCATTGTCAGTGGTGCCAGCTGTTACCAGGTAGTTCTGGGTGTATAACAAAACAGACTGAGCAGCGTTCCTCTATGGCTTCTGTTTCAGTTCATGTCTCCAAGCTCCTGCCTTGAGTTCCCTCCTTGATTTTCCTCCGTGATCAAGGGTGCTGTAAAGGTTGTAAGCGGAAGTAAACTTTTTCCTCACTAAACTACTTGTAGTAAAAACCCTAACCTAGACACCCTTGTTTAAAAAGTAACTGGGTTTTAGCCGTCATTAGTTGTCATCCAAGGGCTATCTACAAAGAGGGGAGAGTCAGTAACCAGATGGCAGGGAGGGGACTTCAATAATGTGAAGGACTGAGACAGAAGTTGTCAGAGCCTCACTCAAAAACAAGGCCAGGCTGAACCCTCTGAAGCTCGCCTGCACACACACCACACACACACATACACACACACACACACACACAAAGATCACAATACCCATACACACACATCACAATACATATACACACATGCACACACACAGACATGCAGATCACAATACACAAGCACATCACAATACACACACACATACACACATCACAATACACATTCATTACTTCATTACAATACACATGCACACATGTGTGCATATACACAAGCACACACACACACTGTAGTAACTATTGAGCCATCAGTACCAGCCCCAAATATTTCCAAAGCACAGTGTCCCATTCTGGACAAATGAGGTTGTGCTTCCTTCTGTGTGGGTGGGACCATGTGACTGTTAGAGCTTGCCAAGCAAATGCAAAATTGGTCATATAACCCCTGATACAAGGTCTTCTGGGAACTCTTGTTTCCTCTGATTCAGACTCCATCCTTTGAGCTTGAGTCTAAGTGATCATGAGCAGAGCCTTTGTTGACCTGCAGTGGACACAGTGGAAGAGAGTAAGCTGCTGATGTGGCATTTACTCAAATCCTACTCCAGCAGCATCCTCTCCATCCTGGAGAGATCAACTCTTGGCCCCCTGGCATCTTTGATGCAGCCTCAGGGTGAGCCAGAGACATTAATGGTTAGGAAAGCCAACAACACTTCAGTACCTGCTTATAAAATAAAGAGTGTGCGCTGGGCAGTGGTGGCACACGCCTTTAATCCCAGCACTTGGGAAGCAGAGACAGGTGGATTTCAGAGTATGAGGCCAGCCTGGTCAACAGAGTGAGTTCCAGGGTAGCCAGGGCTATACAGAGAAACCCTGTCTCGAAAACTAATAATAATAATAATAATAATAATAATAATAATAATAATAATAATAAAGATGTGTCCGCCCCTCTATCTTCCTGCCTCTCTAGCAAAAAGGAAAGCCTGGCAGAGTAGGCAGGCAGTGATGGAGCACACCCCACTTTCCTCCTCAGAACACCCCACTTTCCTCCTCATGCTCCTGCCCTCACATAGAAAAGAGCTATCTATTAAATCAGATAGTATTTAATCTGTAGCCCCACTAGGCAAAACTAGTAAATTGCAATGCACAGAAAGCAAGGAGAGCTTTGCTATCCCAAGTACCAAGTGTGGTGGCTTGAATATGCTTTGCCCAGGGAGTGGCACCATTAGAAGATATGCCTTGTTGGTGTAGGTGTGGCCTTGTTGGAAGAAGTGTGTCACTGTGGGGGTAAGCTTTGAGAGCTTCCTCCTAACTGCCTGAAGGTGCCAGTCTTCTCCTGTTTGCCCTTTGGAACAAGATGTAGAACTCTCAGCTCCTCCAACGTGCTGGCCATGGTTCCTGCCATGATGATAATGGACTGCACCTCAGAACCAGTAAGCCAGTCCCAATTAAATGTTGTCCTTTATAAGAATTGCCTTGGTCATGGTTTCTCTTTACAGCAATGGAAACCAAAACTAAGACCCAAAGGAAGGGAAAATCCACAAGTCTTTATCAAAAGCAGTAATAGGGACCCCAGACAAGACCAGCAAGGAGAAGATGCCATCTTCTCAGAGGGGTAAAGAGATAAATAGAACAGGACTATTTCCATAATGACAGTCAAGTGAAGAAAACCCACAGAGGCAGCAGCAGGAGGGAGGAACGGGCTTTGGTAGACTCAGAAGGAGACAGTTGTGGTAGTAAAAGCAGAGTCCATAGTCTCCAGAAGGATGTCCAATGGCTATAGCTGAAATGAGAAATGGCTTCATAGGCTCATGTATGAAATAGGTCACTGTCAGCACCTTTGAAGGTATGCCTGGTCCCTATCCTTCCACCTTCTCTGTCTCTCTGTCTCTCTGTCTCTCTGTCTCTCTGTCTCTCTCTCTCCCCTCTTCTCTCCTCTCCCTCTCTTCCACGTTCCATGAGATGAACAGCTTCCTCCTCTCTATCCCTTTACTCCACTTCCATGATGTTCTGCCTCATGGTAGGCATGGAACCATGGTGCCACATGACCAACACAAGCCCTCTTAAACTATGAGCCAAAATCTTTTAGTTGTTTCTTCCAGGAATTTAGACTATGACTACACAAAAGTAACTCCGGGGCCACCTGGCTGGATAATACCCTGACCTCTTCCCTGCCTGTTGTTCCAACCAGAGTTCTGGAACTGATGGAATCTAATAGTAATCTAGAGATCGGATGAGCCATCGATGCATCCAGGGGTTCTGACTCCAGGGTATCAGATTATAATGAGGAATGGAGCATTTACCCAGAGATGACTCGGTGCCTTCCTCGGCTGAGTTGAGAGTGCCTGTGAATTTGTGTTGTGTTTTTGGAAGGTTTTTTTGTAGCTGGTGTTTCAAGTGAGGCTGGTTGCAAAGGAAAGTAGAGCAGGATCGTAGTTCCATCAAGTAATCAGTGAAAAGGTAGAAGGGAAGGGGACTGGGAACAGCACCTTCGAGACAGAGAGAATGGAGAGAGCAAAGAAGTGAGGTGACCAGGCCTTCTAGTGCCTTCCTCCGAAGGATGATGAGAAGGAAGAGGAGATTGTCATTACTGGGAACCCAACAAGAAAATTAACCAATGTGGTGTAAGTGAAAGCAAGAACGGAGTACAGGATGAAAGCCAGTGCAGCAGACTGATCCATGCATGTGTAAAGAAGAGAGAGGAGACCGGAGAGATGGCTCTGTGGCTTAAAGCACTGGCTGCTCTCCCAGAGGACCCAGGTTCAATTCTCAGCACCCACATGACTGTTTATAACACCCTCTTCTGGCCTCTGTGGGCACTGCATGCATGTGATACACAGACACATATGCAGGCAAATCACCCACACACATAAAACAAGGAGCTAATTAAAAAGAAGGGAGACAGATGAGGATGTAACTCAGAGGTAAATATCTGTGCCATACAGGGGGCTCTGGGTTCAGTGTGACTCTTGTGGGAAAAGAAAGGAAGGTGAAAGCTAGACACAGAGACAGAGAGACAAACAGATCATGCTTTAAAGTGACACCAGATTCGACCAAGCCACTCCTTGTGCCATGGTGGCAGGATAATCCTGACTAAGATGTTCTGAAATTTTTCTATTAGAGTCAGGCATCTCTAAGGACCCCACAGACCCCAAGGCTGAGGTAAAAGAGGTAAATTTTTACAGAGCAATACAGCAACGTGACCTTTGCCTTTACCTTATTGCCCTCTGACCCCCAAAAGCAAGAATATCTCAAAAACAGGAAAACAGTCTGCCTTGGTACTATAAAAAGCTAACAAAGTCCCTAGATCCTTAGAGCTGGCTGAATCTGGTTCAAATCCCTCCTTTCCAGAGGTCCTGTGGCTGGCTACCGCATTGTGCATGTTTTGTGTTTGTGTGTCTCCCCTCCCACACCCCTAACACACACACACACACACACACACACACACACACACACATGCACATACAAGCAAATGTGTGCCTTTTAGAGGACTCAGACCCTGACATTCCAACACCAGCCAGCCATGGCCACCCAATGCTCTGTATTTTAAAGGATTGCCACCTTCTGGAAAAAGCACCCATCAACCCTGTTAAAGAGTTCAACTCCTTTAGTTGGAATGCAGTGCAGATGAGCACAGGAAAAGGCCAGCAGAATCCAGATCACTCCCTGCTGGGTACTTAGCTAGAGGAAAGAACCTACACTGCTATATTTGGCAGCCTGAAGTGAAAAGGTTCAGAAAGGGGGACAGTGGTAAGTAATCCTAGTAAGCTAGATGAATCTTGCCAAGAAAATGGGGAGTAAGCCTTTTAAGACATCAACTCGGTCCATGGTTCTTCCCTAAAATTATGATAACAGAATATAGCATTGCAGGTAGTAAACTTTATAGCACAGCCCAACTGTCCTTCCTACGAAGGGTGTGGCTAGCAAGAAAATCTACCAAGAAATGCTAGGCAGCATACCTGAGCATGCCTAGAGGACAAAGGGACTTTTTCCTTGCACACAGATGCTATCTGCTAGCCACAGGAATCCATTGTTTCCTGGGGTCTGCCCAGGCAAGAGGTAGGAGAGCTCAAAAGCAGCCCTGCCTAGATTCTTCACATCGTTAATGCTACTTAGCACTTCATGTCTTGAAAACAAAAAACCAAGCCTTTCACAGGAGTGGGAGCACTTCACACGAGATAAAGATAATAATCCCAGTCAGAGTGACAATCCATCCGTGACAAGCCTTCCTACTTTCAAAGGTCACTTCCAGTAGGAAATCTATCTCAGTGAGGCTCGGAGCAACATCAGGTTCTCCTACGGGGATCTATTCTTTTCCATGTAATGGAGCTGGGATTCTAAGCACTGCCTCTCTGAGCTCAGCCTTCTGATTTCACATTCTCTGCTCTTCTCACAAGAGAAACAGAAAGATAAACACGTAAAATCTGCCCATTTGGGGAAACTCCCAAGTACAGAAAGGGGATAGATAGCCAGTACTCATCCACAGACATTCTGGATACAGAGCAGTGGTTTTCCTTAAAGTCTTATGTCTAGTCTCCATTGACATTCTTTAGCCTCTGCCTGGCCTATTCTGAACTGAACGCTGCACGGCCCTACTGCTAGGCCAGGGATAAGCACACGACTTCACCAGAGCCAAGGAAGGACAATGAAGCTTGTGCAGCCTAGGGCACTGGGAATGGAAAGAGCCGCTCTCTTTCTCACTGATCTCAAGCACAGAGGGAGGTATGTCTGGACCCACTGACCCCTGTATTACCCTCATGTGGATGTAAGGAAGGCAGGCAATGTGGATGATAGGGAGCCCAAGAAGTGACTGGAAAAGGTCCTAATGACATCATTCAAACCTCTGACAGAGTCTCATGCCCAAGTACTTTCTATTTCCTTCATTTTATATCTCTTACCCCGCCCCTTCCCAGAGCTGGAAGTTAAACCCAAGGCCTGCCACAGTCTCAGTTTGTGTCTTCCCACTGAGCCACACCCCTATCCAGAGTCTATATATTTTTGTTACTTAGGAAGCTTGTATTGCATCATCTGTCCCTTGCATCTAAAATATCTTGGCTGCTGCAGGTAATTTCTTCCTCTCTGTCTCATTATCCATATACTGATGATGGCAGCCATGTTCTGTCCAGCACTGGGGACCAGCAGAAATACCCATGGAGAAGTCAGGTAAGTCCCCTGTGCACCAATATCTCATGGAGCAGCCTTGCCTAATGCACACTGGGAGAGAATTGTGGGTACAATGAGAAGTACCCCTCACTTCAGGGGAGTAGAGTGTGGGCTAATATCAGACAGCGCCCCCAACCCTCCATGGTAAAAGGGTCTCAAGGTAGAGGAAAAAAGAAAATAATCTTTCTCCAAATATGGGCCTTGGTCCTCCACTTCTACCTGACTAAGCCTAGGTCTATATCATATATTCACCACTGGGTCTAGCCCAGGAAGCCTCTTCTCAGTCTCTACTAAAAGAGTCAAGATCCAAACTGGGATTCTGTAGAGAAAAAAAAAGTAGCTATTAGATATTGGGTGAGAGAGTCCTTACAGTGTCCTTATGGTGATTTGAGCACCATCTCTGGGACCTGGATACAGCCTTCTTACTCGGTTTCTTGCTTTCACATTGAGGACAGAACTAAAGACACCAACATCCCTCTCCTGGTCTAATATTTAGATTAACTCCAAACACGAAGTAGGAAAGCCACGGGAAACCAGACCAGAGTGGTCATAGCTCATTCCAATTTTGGATGAGCTTGGTGGGACACAAATGTACCCGCTTAGGTGGGCTATTCGTGCTGCACTGACTTCACTATAGTTCCCTTTTCTGTTTCTATTTACTTCCAGATACCAAGATGCTATGGTTTCATAAATCTGAAGGAATCGATCTTGCAACCTTCTGACTTGCTTTGGTGTTTTGTTCACAGGAGTCTGTCCCCCCACATCTGAGAGGCCATTATAAGATGTCTTGTGCAATGATGAGGGGGAGGAACTAAGAATTCTTTCCAAGAAAGTATAGGAAAACAAATGTCTGCTGCAGCAGTTTTCAGCATAAATCAATTTAGCATCCTGTGTGTTTTAACAGTTCCCCTTGTCACTTCTGGACTTCATTAAGGAGACCGGTGACCAAACAATGGCTTTTATCCATTTCCTCTGATATTTGTTCTTCCTTTTAGGGATAGTCTAATGTCACAAGAATGGGGAGTCCATATAGCAAATATCTCCGCTGGCTCTGCAAACCCTGGCAACTTCTAAAGGCCTGTGAGAAGCAGCCTGGCTATTAGCGCCAGACTCCTGTTAGGGACCCTCCTGCCTCCCATGTGCCTTGGCATCCTTGCTGTACCTTATCAGGGATGCTGTTTACAAGAATTTTGTCAAAGTCAGAATGTCTCAGATACTGCTTCCCTCCAGACAGGCTCCAGGACACAACCCAAGGCTATCAGATGAATAAAGGTTTTTTTTCAGATTCAAAACCACAAAACAGCACACAAAACTCCTCCCAGATTAGCACGGTTTCCTAGACCACCCCCCTACCAGCATTTAACATCATCAGAATAGGCTAAGATGACTTCTAGTTTCTAAGAAGAAAGCAGCCAAAAAAGGACAAGCCATGCATCAAACAGGGGGGAAGACGGAAAAAGGGGATGTTTACTGAAGAAACATCCCTCCATTCGCCTTGGAACTCACCAAACAGGGCTCATGGGTCCAAGGCTCACATATGCTTCCATTTCTATGGTATTTTGGCCATGGAGGAGTTGGGGGTTCTCATGTAGGCCAGGCTGGCCTTTAACGCTTAATCTTTCTGACTCTACCTCCCAAGTACCAAAGTTATAGTTGGATGGCTCCCAAATCCAACTCCATATGCTTTAAATTGAAAGATTCTGCATATAAATCCTAGTATATCTATCCCTCCAACCCCAACGCCTCCAATAAAAAAAGGAAAGATAAATTTTAGTAACATTAGAAACTATACAACTGGCATCAAGCAGTTAGACCTGGGTCAGTTTACTCACTGAGATAGGACTCCTGCCCTATTAGAGTCCCTCCTCTCCCCTGCCAGGCACATTGCCTGCTTACCTCCTCCTGCATGCCTCCACTGTCCCTCACAGGTAAGTGTGATTGCAAATCCTTCTTTGAAAACTCTTCCTTAGATCACCATCAGGACAATCCCATGGTCCAAGCAAGATGTAGACTTTGACTTTCCCCAATTCCAAACAAAATAAGCAAAAGATTCCTTCAACTTGCTCTACTAGGAAGTCATATTCTGGGGGTTCAGGGTATATACAGCTCAGTGGCAGAGAATTTGCCTCCTACACACAAGGTCCTGAGTTCTAGTCATATCACAGCAAAAAGAAAAAGAAGAAGAAGAAAATTTATTTGGTGGCACATAGGAAGTCAAATCTATTTATGATCTGCTCTTCAAAATCTGGATTTTTAAAAATGTATTTATTTTCTTGTATTAAACATGATGAGACCATACGACAGCAGCACATTATAAATTTCAGAAACGTTTTTAACATCTGATATGAGGAAGTAGCCCACACCACACAATTTAGAATCACTAGGGGTGAGACCTAGGTGCCAAGAGTGTTTAAAGTCCCAGATGGTTCAAGGCAGAGTGCCCCGCCTGGGAGCTTGGGCTAAACCTAACAGCTGCTCAGGCTATTAGGAGAAGGGAGGCATGCTCAACATTTCCCAGCTCCAGACTAAAAGAAAATAAATAGCCCGATCTTTGACGCCTAATGATTCCTGGGATATATGCAGAAGAGAATGTGTTGCCCTGCGTCAGAAAGGAGCTGAGCTTTATTAATAAGAGGTAGATGAATAGGGGTTCGTATTCCAAACAGGTTGGAATTACAACCCCTCCCCTGGAAAAGGACCTATTACCTAGTCATCTCTCATGCAGAGGAGGGGCTCTAAGTACAGATGCTTATAGCTCTGCTTTACACAGTGTTTCTCCACCTTCCTAATGCTGCAGCTTTTTAATACAATTCCTCATGTTAGGGTGACACTCAACTATAACACTATTTGTGTTGAGACTTTATACCATCTGCTGGAGAAGGTCTAGGGCTAGCCCAAGGACTATCCATCCAGGTACTAAATGTAGGCACAGGAAATCATGAACAGCCTGGGGACATTTAAAATGAGGCAATGATTTTGTTCAAGGTGTACTTTGTTTTGATAAAAAGCATTTTAAAATGTTCCCCAGCCTCTGACTTTTAGGACTGACAATATTCCAATAATCCAACACTGGATGGCAGAGGGAGGGAAAACATTCCTACCACAGCTGAGAAATATTTGCTCATTTCTTGAATCCGAGGTAAAGATGAGTCCTATATTGGAAGCCAAGAATTTTTTTTTCTATTGGTTTGATTTTTATCTCAAAGTGACTTCAAAGCTGCAACGCCTTATTAGTCACTGGGAGTATTTATTAAGCTACTACTGGCTTAGAGCTATGCAATATTACTAAAAGGTTTGGGTCTCTAGTTGAGGCTTATTAAATACCTGTCATTGATGATGGACTGATGCATTAATAGGAATTTATCAGAAGACAAAGCCCACACTTGAGGCCACCACTCACACAGAGGCATTATTAAAATGAAGGTGACACTTTTCCTTCCCTGTTGTCACCTAGTCCCTACCCAGCTCTACGGCTTATAAGTCCTCTATAAGCACATTACTATAAACCATGTCTCAGCATAAGGATTACATCTCGTTTCAGGAGAGATATTAAGCAAACTTCATGTACCAGTAAACTGACAGAGCCAGCTGGGAAGCACCAAGTTCTGCTAAGAACACTTCAGGGTGTCATCAACAGGCGAAGTACTATGGACAGGTTTCCAAGCAGGAATAGACAGAAATCACCCACTCATCCATCCCTAGAACCATAGGAAGGCATCATCTCAGTTTAATCTTGACTTTTAATGCAACAAGGGTTAGACTAGGAATCCATCTAGACCAATTAGATTAGAGGGCCTGTTTCAGGACAGATGCCAGAAGAACGTGCTTTGAGCTATTATTCATTTGCAGTTAAGTGTGAGCACAGTATAGATCATGAAGGAGGCCGCTGAGAGTTAGAGCTCTGAGTTACGAGCTAAAGAAACTCAACAAAGACAATTGATGGCTACAAGGTACAGTATTGACTGGATGTGAATCCTCAAAGGTGTTACACAGAATCTATTGCTGTCTCAAATTTCCTGGGGGCAGCACCCTCTTGAGTCAAGCCTTCCCTAGGTGATGATGGGAGAGCCCCCTGAAGCTCCATTACAGCTACCAGCTTAGCAGCTACAGGTGGTTCCAGCAAGAACTCAGGGGTGTTTCTCATTGGTCTGGCAGAAAATATACCGTCAGGTTTCAACTAGAAGCTGTGGCCAGGAAACATCAGTGTTCTTACTGGCCAGCACCTGGGCCATTTCTCTCATGAATAAAAGCCAACCCTGGTCATGACACAAAGACAAACACTTACAGAAAGGGTCCCAAAAGAAAATTGGAGTGCATAGGATATTTCTCAGCATACTGCTGTACTTGACTTGCTGTCCAAGGCCTTAGAGTTGATCACTGGTACTTTCCTATATGGCCAATGGAAACTAGGTGTCAAAAATCACTCTCTGCTCACTAATTGTGTGGGTCTCAAATTAGTTACTTTTCTATTACTACGCAAAACACTGTGGTCTAGGCACCTTACAGAAGGAAAGGTCTAATTTGGGTTTATGGTTTCAGAGGCATAAGAATCCATCATGGCAGGGAGACTTGGCAGCAAGCAGGAAGTGGAGGAGTCACATTTTCAACAGCAAGCATGAAGCGGAGGGAAGCAGAAATGATGTGAAGATATTTGGGGTGGGAGGGGAGGTATTCTTTTCTTTTATTATGTGTGAGTGTGTTGCCGGCATGCATGCCTGTGCATCACATGCTTTCAGTGCCCAGGGAGGCCAGAGGAAGGCATTGGAACCTGACTCCAGGACTGGAATTATAAATAGAGCCACTATGTAGGTGCTGGGAATCAAATACGGACCCACTAGAAGAGCAGCAACTGCTCTTAACCACTGATCCATGTCTCCAGCCCTATGACATAAGTTTTTGAAGTCCCAAATCCTGTCCCACAGTAACATGCCTCCTCCAAAAAGACCCAAACCGCACCACCAACTGGGCAGCAAGCATTCAAATCCCTGAGACTATGGAGAGCATTTAGTACTGAAACCACCACAGTGAGTTCTCTGCTCCCCAGACTCTCATGACCATATCATAATGCAAAATGCATTTAGTCTGACTTCAAAGGTACCCGTAGTCTTTTATCATCTTGATATTGTTCAAAAAGTCCCAAATCCCTTCTGAGACTCAAGGCCTCTTAATTGCAACCCTTGCAAAATCAAAATGCAAGTTTTATACATGCAACACATACTGGCACAGAATATACTTTACCGTTCCAAATGGGAGGAATAGGGGTATAATGAAGAAATCCTGGACCAAAGCAAAACCAAGAACCAGGAAAGCAAACACCAAATCCATGTCCCAAGTCTGAGGCTTTAATTTCAAAGGGATTATCTGGCATCACCAAAACCTTGGGGATCTCCAACGCATCCCAGGCTTCATTTTCAGATCTTCATGCAGTGGCCTCCTAGGGCCTCTTGATCTTTCAGAAGTTTCATGCAGAGACTCCCCTGCCACATGTTGCCTGCCTTCAGCAGTTCTCTGTAACCTCAGAGGAAGGTTCCAAGACTCCTTTACTCACGAAGCCTTCATAACTTTAAAGCCAGACTGCAGTGGTCTGAATGATAATGAGCCCCATGTGCTCATGTTTGAAGTCTTGGTCCCCAATTGGAGGAACTGTTTGGGTAAGATTAGGAGGTGTGGTCTTGGAGGGGTGTCACAGGGGCAAGCTATGGGGTTTCAAGCACCCATACCACTTCCAGTCAGCCTCTCTCTGTCTGTCTGTCTGTGTGTGTGTGTGTGTGTGTGTGTGTGTGTCTCCTAGTTGTTACCTCAAAATGTGAGCTCTCAGTTACTTAGTGTTCCAGTACTATACCTGCTGGCTGTCATGTCCCCTGTATGATAGTTATGAACACACCCTCTAAAACTGTAAGCCCCCAAGAAACTCTTTTTTTTTTTCTATAAGTTACCTTGGTCATGGATGGTATCTTCACAACATTTTTTACAAAGCAACTCAGACAAGCATGATGTAGACAACACTGCCAAGCTTGGCTGCCGCTTGGGATGGACCCTGGCCCCCTTGGCCCACATGAATTATCAGCTTTTGTTTGTTGTGGCTTTACAGCAACAGGAATCCTTAGGCTCTCTTTTTACATACTGGAAGCTAGGCAGCTAGGAGGTGACCCGAGGGCACCTTTCCTTTATTCCAATGCAGATCATTCTTCTCCTTATCTCTTTTAGCACAAGCCATGGCTGAAAAGTTATGTTCCCTGGTGTTCTTTTTCTCTTTATGCTGTATATTTTGGTTTTCGGTTTGCTCTTTTTTGTTGTTTTTTTCTGCCCAATCTGTTTTTTATTATTATCTTAAAAGTGCCTCTGCTAAATAAGTTAGATCATTACTTTTCAATTCAGCTTCAGATAAAAGGTTCTTAAGGCAAGGGCAGAAGGCAACCCGATTCTTTGCCAGAATATCAGAGGAATGCTCTCTACCTCAGCTGCTAATATTGCTCCCCTCTAAAACCTCTCGAGCTGGGTCTCCACAGACCGCATTGCTCTGAGAACGATATCCCATGCTCCTCCTGGAATGATCCACAAAACTCTGCTTACAGCGTTAAATCCTTTTCCTAGTGTAGAGTCTTCCATACTCCTGCTAAAAACAGCGTGGTTGTGCCTGTCACATCAATACCCAGTCTCCAATACCAACTTCTCTAACCGTCACTTTTCCTTTACTGTGATAAAATACCATGCCGCGACAACTTTTAGAATGAATGGTTTATTTGGGCTTACAGTTCCAGAGGACTAAGAAAGAGCCCATTGTGGCAGCAAGACATGGCAACAAGTAGCAGACATAGTTGGTGGCAGGAGCAGGTGGCTGTGGGCTCACATCTCAAATTGCAAACATGAAGTAGAGAGAATTATTAGAAATGGCATGAGTTTTAACTCTCCAAGCCCACCCCCAATGATATACCTCTTCCAGCAAGGCCACACCTCCTAAGCTTCCCCAACTAGCACCACCAAGTAAGCACCAAGCATTCAAATACCCAAGACTATAGGAGAAGTCTATATAGTTCCAACCACTACAGCCCTCTGTGGATTCTGGAGTCACAAGAACAATTCTTAGTCTCGTTATCACTGAGTTTTCTGTGTCTGAAATTTAACAGACAATTTGAAAAATCATTTCAAATGAATGAATGGAAAGGTAGATGGAGGTATTTGAGGGCCTAAAACATGAAGCATTTAGGTATTCCACCTCATTTGGTGCTAATTCTCAATGGACAATGTATCTACAAAATGATGTGAAACTAAAAGGAAGGTCAAGCCTGACCATAGTCTTTAAAATTAAACAGGGATGGAGAGGGAGAAGGAATGCATTCTGGGCAGGGACCCAACACAGGCACTACATTAAGTCAGATAGGTACTACCTTATCTAGACACAAAGAGAAACCAGCCAGACAGAGCTCCTCGTAGAGGAACAATGGGAGAGATAAGACAGAGGTGAGGCAACTGTGATCTGATGAGCTAGATCTGAATCCTAAAGGCCCAGGAGTCAGAGGGAAGGAAGAAAAATCCACAAGACTACTGTATCAGCAGCAAGTACACAGTAGAGAATGGTAATGCCAATGCTGCTGCAGAAAGATAAACCTTCAGGAGACCCTGAGTGTGGCTGGACAGACAATGCAGATGGGAATTGATCAGAAAGCCATTACAAAGTGAAAGCTGTCAAGTGGCCAAGGCCCAGACTCTGTGACTTCAAACAGCCCTTCTCTCTCTTTAGATTTATTAATTTATATATATGAGCACACTGTAGCTGTCTTCAGCCACACCAGAAGAAGGCACCAGATCCCATTACAGATGGTTGGGAGCCACCATGTGTTGCTGGAAATTGAACTCAGGACCTCTGGAAGAACTCAGTGCTCTTAACCACTGAGCCATCTCTCCATCCCACTTCCTAAAAGCATGTCATATGATTGTTTGCATCCAAGATACATGTAAACTGAGAAAGAAAAATCCAGGGACAGAGCTGGGAAGAGTTCCAGGGGACAAGACCAAGGCTTATTGAGAGACATGGTGATGGAGACGGGCTGGGGTCTCAAGTGGACCAAGGTCAACATACTTCACCAGTGCAACTGTTGAAAACATCTTTCCTGGAATGTCAGTCGAGTGTCTTCATTCTATAAACCAGCTATCTGGGTTTGAATTCAGCATTCGCTGGTTGAGCAATCATGGCTGAGTTGTTGCTCCTAGCTTTGGTATTTCTCATCTGTAAAAAGATGGAAATAATTAAACTCTCCCCTAGAGCTTGATTATAAAGATTGTGTTGATAATGTATACAATGTGCCAGACTCAATAAATACCCACTACAGGTTGAGTGGCCTTACCTGGAAGGCTAAGGACCAGATGTGTTGCAGATTTAGGAGTTTTTCAGATGGGGGTTGTTTGCATAGGCTTTCTAGATTGAGTAACTCCAACTGGAAAATCCCATCTGTTCCAACATCTAGAATTTCTTAAGCCTTATCATACAGAGTTGTGTAACCTGCATTATTGCTATCATTTTAATCTAGGCACATCACTAGCAACCCTGCTGACAGGGGTCACACAGCCTCCCTTCAAAAGCTAAAAGTGCATCTATGAAAGAGAGACCTGGGAAATGGAATAAACTCTCCTACACTGCACTAAAAGTTAAGCTCACACTACAGGCTTCTAGTCTTTTCGGAGAGTGGACTGACAGAAAACACAGCCCCTGAACCCAGTCTCTTTTGAGCTGCAGCTTTGGAAAATATCAGGGGTGTGAGAGCAACTTAGTCAGACCCAATTAGCATTTTCTTTTTTCTTTTTTTTTGTTTTATTTTTTGTTTGTTTGTTTTGTTTTGTTTTGTTTTTAGAGACAGGGTTTCTCTGTATAGCCCTGGCTGTCCTGGAACTCACTCTGTAGATCAAGCTGACCTGGAACTCAGAAATCCACCTGCCTCTGCCTCCCAAGTGCTGGGATTACAGGTGTGCACCACCACTGCCTGGCGAGTTTTCTTTTCTTACTGAAATAAAATAGAATATATCATTGTTGCAGAAGAATCCAGTGGTTCCTGTTTCACAAAGCCTTTTGTGTTCATTACACAAGGCCTGGTGTGTGTGTGTGTGTCTTAGATATGTATATAAAATGTCTTCCACTGTGGCTCATAGTCACCTAACACAAGAGGTTGACAAGTATAGACTTCATGCTTGTATAGGAGACAGACATCATGTCCCATCCAAGTGAGACATTGGTCTGTATTTAAAAAAAAAAAAAAAAAAATCAGACAAGATGGAGGAGCAATATGAAAGCCCATACTGATAGAATTGGATTATTGCCAAGTATGGTAGGAAAAGCCTGTAATCTCAGGAAGATACAAGAGGATCAGTAGTCAGCAGCTCAAGACCATCTTTGGCTACGCTGAGAGTTCAAGGACAGCCTGGGATACATGAATGAAGAGGGAGAAGCTAAGGATGACTTGGTGTTAAGAGCACTGTCATCTGCTCTTCTAGAGGGCCAGGGGTTGGTTTCTATGTGGTACACATACTTATGTGCAGGCAATACACCCACATACTTAATATAATATATAATAAAACTTTAAAGGGGGAAATAGACTATTTATTAGCTTTTCTTCCTTGTGTGTTCATTAAATATCAGCACCTCTCAAAGTCAAATATTTCTTTTCCCTCGTGTGTGTGTGTGTGTGTGTGTGTGTGTGTATGTGGATTTCCTCCTTTCCCTCTTACATATGTGCATGTTCTTGGTTTTTCTTTGCTGCTGAAATTACAAATTACTGTAATTCCTAAGTCCAGGTAAGTCTTTTGAAACCATGAGTGAAGTTCTCTCTGTGAAGGTCCCTTGGACTTCTCCAATTCAGCCTGTGTGTATCTCAGTACATCATCTGTTCTTCATAAAAAAAGAAAGGTCAAAGTCCTCATCCTGTGATCCTTGTATTGGATCCAATATTCTGATAGTGTATTGACAGTGACTTTTTAAAAAATAATATCATAGAGAATCTCTTGGAACTAAATCCATCTTTGAAATAAAGATATTCTTGTCAAAACTCTTCTTGTTGGCCAGGTTGATGGCAAATGCTGGTAATCTCAGCATTCTGGAGTCTGAAGCAAGAAGATCTCAAGCTGGAGGCCATCCTGGGCTACATACAGAGTGCGACTATGTACCTAAATAAGAACAAATAAGAACCCTTCCTATTGCCGTCTGTGAGCAAAATCCAGAAGCCAGTCAGCAGCACCCAGGCCAGGAGAAAGTGACTCAGTGGCTGTGGTCATAGGCAAGTCTTTTTTCTGGCTCTGCCTTGACCAACTACCATATTACCTGATTGGTCCAACATGTTCTGCTCTCCCTGGTCTGCATAATTAACATTGTTTTCTTTCACATCCTGTTTTCAAGCTTTCACCTTTCCTAAAATCATGGTCTACCTCCTAAATATACATGCTGAGTTGTATCATTGACTAAAAATTTCTTCAAGACCGTCAAATAACATGATACCAGGCATGGTGGCAGGAGCCTTTAATCCAGTATTGGGAAGATGAAGCAGGTGGATCTCCATAAGTACAAAGCCAACCTGGTCTATGAATCAAGTTCCAGGCCAGCTATGGCTACATACTGAGATCCTATTTCAAGAAAGAAAGGGGAGGGAAAGAAAGTAGAGAAGAATGGAGACAGGGAGGTAGAGAAGAATGGGAGGGAGGACAGGAGGGAGGGATGGGGGAAGGGAGAGAAAGATAGAGGGAAGATGGGAAGGAGAAAGGTTGAGAGGGGAGGGAAGAAGGAAGGGAAAAGAGGGAGGAAGGGAGGGAGGGAGGGAAGGAATTATTTATGCTTGAATATTTGTGGAAGAAGCCCTGGGCTCAAGGGGAAGGACTGATAAACCAGGGGAGGTAGGGGGGCTGGAGAGATGGCTCATTGGTTAAGAGCACTGACTGCTCTTCCAGAGGTCCTGAGTTCAAATCCCAGCAACCACATGGTGGCTCACAACCATCTGTAATGGGACCCGATGCCCTCTTCTGGTGTGCCTGAAGACAACTGCAGTGTACTCATATAAATAAAAAATAAAAATCTTAAAAATAAAAAAAAAAACAAAAACAAAAACAGGGTCGGTAGTGCATGCCTGCAATCTCAGCAGTTGGGGGTTGGAGGTAGAAAGGTCAGGAGTTCAAGAGAGTGCAAGATCATCTTCAGCTGCATGTGGAGTTCAACACCAGCCCGGGGTGGGAACTTGGCAGGAGGAGAAAAACAACAACGAATGTGAAAGCAGACTCAAGCCAGGACTGACAGTGAGTCAGCACCAGTCTCAAGGATTCATCCTGACTGCTTGGAATGCTGTTAGGGAGTCTGGGGTTTTGTACAAACTTAGCAGGAAAAGTTAGTAAAGGCACAAGATGAAGTGGATATCCCTGACCTACACACCCAGCCCTCACCACTCGGGACGAGAGTTGCTTGCTACTTCCTGGACGATCGCTGCTCCGTGAGACTCTTTTCAGCACCAGTATCACCTGTTCTCATAATTTCTTCCTTTCATCCTCGGCTCTTGTCTCAACTTCCTCAAATGGAAATTTTCACTTGGTCCCTGACATCTCGAGCAGAGTTTATTACTTCTTCTGAGAGTATGTCAGCATCCTCAGCTGTATAGATGCTTGTGTACATATTCCATATCATGTGTGTTTCTACTTTTCCCACTGGATAATAAGATCTTTGAAGAAGTAAACAGGCCTTGTTCATAATTCTTAAAGCCTTGTCACTAATTTAGACATAGCCAGTATACAATAGAAGATTGTAAAATAAACTATTTAGCCAATATTCTGATAGCATTGTGACACAGACTTTTCAAAAAAAATTATCAGAGAATCTCTTGGAACTGAAACCATCTCAGAAGCAAAGGTATTCGTATAGAAATCTCCCTGGTGGTGAAGTGTGATAGCAAGCACCTGTTGTCTCAGCAATTCAAGTCTGAAGCAGGAAGTTCTCAAGTCAGAAGCAAGCCTGGGCTACATATATGGTGAAATCTTGTGTTAATAAGTAAATAAATCAATAGGCCAGTTGTGATAGCACACACCTTTATTCCTAGCACTCGGAAAGCACAGGAAGTTGATTTTTGTGAGTTCAAGACCAGCCTGGTCTACATATCCCACTCCAGGACAGCCAAGGCTACACACAAAATAGATAGATGATAGATAGATAGATAGATAGATAGATATTAAAAAAACTTAAAAGTAATTAAGTGTCCTTGCCAACCATGAACAAAACCCAGACTATAGAAGCCCCAAACCAGGAGGTGACACAACTGTGAATTCAAGAGAAGAATTTCTGTCATTGGTACAGCAGCAAGATAGTCATAGACAGCCAGTATATATGACAAACCTATGATCCTTTCACCAGTGAACCCAGTCCACCCAGTATAACACAAACTCTCAAGCGGAAAATTCAAACCCACATCTCACACAAAGCTGTGTGATTTGCCCAATTTTTGTAAATGCAAGTGCAAAGAAAGGAACTTACTCCTATCAAAAATCATCATTATTGTGGCCAGGTGTAGTGGTTCATGCTTGTAATCTTCACACTCAGGAGGCTGAGGCAGGAGAATCTCAGACCAAAAGGCTAGCCTGAGCTACATAATAAGACCCTGTCTCAATAAACAATAACAATGCTAAGAATTACTATCATTATTGTTGATATTATCAGCAGCAGGAGCCTAGAATGTCTCTGTGCATCTATAATCCCAGCTACCTGAGAAGACTGCACGAGTCTGGACGTTTAAGCAGCTTAGGTAACAGTAAGATCTCCTCTCTTCAAATTTATTATTATTATTATTATTATTATTATTATTATTATTATTATTATT